>CAUYUJ010009885.1:0-2500 GCA_963575745.1 Prorocentrum cordatum
CAGCGACAGAGCTGACTGAGCCAACGCGCCCATTGGCATCAATCAGAAGAAGCCACGGGATCTTATGAGAGCCTTGCATTTTAGATTGCACTTGCGACACCTGGCTCCACCAGGCGTCACGCTCGGGAGAAGGCGTGAGGAGGCGAGGGGCATGTGCTACAATAGAACCAAGCTCAAGACAAGAAATGCGGACGATGGCATATAGAATGCGCGGCGACACAGCATGCCACAGAAGCACGTGCGCGCGCCGGTGCACCCAACACTGCGCACCTAGAGAGCCGTCGGGCTCCGCGGCGGCAGCAAGCATTGAGAAACATTTTCCTTCGGTCTGCTCTGAGGTGGAAGAGCGGCCTTCCTGAATCCCTATCACATCTAGTTCGCGATCCTTGAACTGCTGCTCAAGTAATGCGATTTTCGTGCGCGTGCACGCGCCGCTGACTTGGGCGTATGATCGCTCCGCCTGATGAGGATGGAGGGTCATAACATTGGCAGTGGCGCAAGCAAACGTCACCGGCGTGACGTCCGTCACATGTCGCTGATGTCGTCGTCCCCCGGTTGAAAAACTTTCGCCTGCTTGCTCTAGGGGGTGAAGTAGTCGTGGATGAAGCGCTTGGGAGGCTGCTTCCCACGATGGCGCACATTCAAGGGAGTCGGCGGCTGCTTGCCGTTCATCCGGAGGGAGGTCGTCTGCGCTGCATTGGCCAAGGTGGCCCTGAACTTCGAGATGGTGGTTTCTGACTGGGACTGCGCCTCGGCGATGGCCTCGGGAGAGACAGAACCGAGCTTCGCTAAGTCCTGCGCTGCGGCCTGGAGCTGGGCCGTGAGACCGTCCAGCGTGTCCTGACTCGGAGGCGGAGGCTGCGCGACCTGCTTCTCGAGCTCGGCCATTTCCTGGGTGATCTTGGCAACCTCCTCGCGAGCCGCATTGGCCAAGGTGGCCCTGAACTTCGAGATGGTGGTTTCTGACTGGGACTGCGCCTCGGCGATGGCCTCGGGAGAGACAGAACCGAGCTTCGCTAAGTCCTGCGCTGCGGCCTGGAGCTGGGCCGTGAGACCGTCCAGCGTGTCCTGACTCGGAGGCGGAGGCTGCGCGACCTGCTTCTCGAGCTCGGCCATTTCCTGGGTGATCTTGGCAACCTCCTCGCGAGCCGTCGCAATTGTCTGCTGCGCCAGCTTGAGGCCATCCTCGGCCGTGGCCTGGCGAGCGCGTGCGCGCTCGAGGGCCGCGCGGGCCCCATCGAGGCGCTTGCCCAATGAGCGGAGGTCGCCAATCTGCTTGCGGCGTGCGTCGAGCTGCTGCTGGATCTGGCCGCGCGCCAGCTCGAGCGACGGGTCCTTCGGCATCGCCTGCAGAGTGGCCTCGAGCTGCTTGCTGGACTCGATCAACTCGTTCTTGGTCGCCGACGCCTCCTCCTGGAGGTGTTCGGTGGGCGGCGCCGCCGACGGAGGTGAGGGCGAGGGGGCCGCGGGTGCCGCGCCAGCCCCTTGCGCCAGCTTCTCCGCAACGAGTTCGAGTTGCTGCTGAACCGGATTGCCGCCAGGGCGGGCACTCGTAGAGGTCGTCGTGGGGCCGCTGTGCGACGTCGGAGGCGCGTGGGGTGCCCCTTTCACTGCGTCCGCCCAAGACCGCCGCATCCCGCGCGTGGAGCAAGCGTGCTTGCTGAAGTTGGTGGACTGGCACCCCGAGCACGTCCACAGCTTCTTCTCGGTGTTCTTCTGGCGGGACCCGACATAATGCCATTGTCCCGCAGGGTCGCGTTTCCACTCCGATGTAGAAGGCGAGCCGCTGCCACCATGGCCGCCGCCGACCCCGTTGACGGGGTGGCTGGCAGGCCACATAGCGCCCTGGCCACGCGTATTGCGTCCCCATCCTGACATCGGAAGGCGGGTTAGTCTTGGAACCGCCGACGACTAAAACTTGCGATGCAAAGCTGGATGTATATATACATATATCCGCTCCGAGCGGGCACGGAGGCAAACCTCGCTCTCTCTCTCTCTCTCTCTCTCTCTCTCTCTCTATATATATATATATACATACATACCTATATGTATAGAGATGTATGTGTACATACAGAGAGCTGGAGAGCGAGCGAGACAAACATCGGGGAAACGTAAGACTCGAGTAAGCCGGAACTCGGACTTGCCGACGCTTTTTGACGAGCGCGTCCTGCATTTTGACGGTCCAGTTCTCGTGGGATGTTTGAAGCGGGAGTCCGAGTCAAATTGCAGATTGGGTCTCGTCATTTTTTTGATGGCCCCGTCAGGCCGAGCCGAGCCCCCCGTACCGGAGTCGGACGTCTGCCCGAGAAAAGAGAAGGTGGCACATATAAACGGGGAGCGCGATCTGGAGCTGCAGCGATAACAATATATAGATCTATATTGAGTAGGTGAGTGAGTGAATGAGTGAGGGAGGCAGAAAGAGAGAGAGAGAGAGAGACTGGCATAAAGAAGAGGATCGAGGCATGCAAGCAAATGGAAGCTTCATGGACCAGGACCTGGG
>CAUYUJ010009885.1:7500-27500 GCA_963575745.1 Prorocentrum cordatum
CCGCCTCCTCAGCCTCCTCCTTGTCCTTCTCCTTCTGCTTCTCCTTGTCCTCCTCATGTTCTGGAGACGGACCCCTTAGCTAAGTACAGAGAGGACGGTTAAGGGATGGTGGAGGGGAGAGGCAAGGAATGGGGATAAAGGAAGGGGCAAGGTGGGCGGGGAGGGAATGGGGGAATGGGGATATCAGAGGGGGAGGGGAAGGAGAGGCATGATGGGGGACGGGGGGGCGGCGGCGGAGAAGGTGAGGGGGTGAAGAAAGGGGGGTAGCGCGGGAGGGCAAGGGTTAGGGGAGCTAGAGGAAGAGGCGAAAGGTACTGAGGAGAATGAGGCAAACCGGGATGAGCAGGAGCGGACATTTCTTCCCCCCCGACCCTTCTATGTGTTAGGCTCTCGCTTTGAACGGAGCGATGTGGTCACCATTCTTCACCTTCCATCCCTCCTCCCCCCTCCTCCTGTCGCCTGTCTCCGCCTCCTTGGCCCCAGACGGGGGGGAGGAAGAGGAGGATGAGGAGGCTGAGGAGGCTGAGGAGGCAGAGGAGGCAGAGGAGGAGGGGGCGGGCCACCTGGCCGCGTCGCAGGGCCCCCCGGCCCCGCTGGGCAAATGGCCCCGCGGAAGCCGGCGCCGCCTCTGCGCGTTTCCCGTGGAGCGTGGACCTGCTCGAGTCAAGTGGCAGCTCGTGAATGAACCTGATGGGCCTGTTTTCCACCACCACCACCATAAGTTGGAGGGGGAGGGGGTCCTCCTCCTCCTCCTCCTCCTCTTCCTCCTCCTTCTCCTCCTCTTCCTCCTCCTCCTCCTCGTTTCCCTCTTTCCCCCCTCCGACTTATGGTCGTGGTGGTGGAAAGCAGGCCCATCATAACCGGGTGAGGGGGTGACAGTCGCAGGCAGGGGCGGACGTGCGGGCAGGAGGGAGGGAGGGGAAGGGGGGGACGTGGGGCGGCGGGGAGCGGTCGTTGCGTCGTCGTGGTGGCGGTCGTGGTGGTGGTCGTGGCCGTCGCGGTGGTGGCCGTGTCCTGCCGTAGTGCTCCTGGGAACTACGCACCCCACTTCAGCCACACACCCAGTGACGGTGGAGCACCACACGGCCCCCTCACGTGGATCATCCTCGCCACTCTGGGCACGATTTCGTTCCCTGATTCCATGGCAACGCCGCCCACCCCAGATGCGAGCACGGGCTGATCCGAGCGACGATCTTGAGCTGTCCTGGCGATCTCGTCGTGGCCGTCGTGGTGGTGGCTGTGTCCTGCCGTAGTGCCGTGTGGTGGGGCTGTGAACTGCGCAACTGTTGTCACTTTGGTGGGCTCTTGGGAGGTCCAGCGGAGGCGGGCAGGCGAGACCTTGCGTCTCCCTGGGCTGCCAGCTGCGGGCGCCTAGGAGGTTGAGCGGAGGCGGCGGGCAGGCGAGACCTCGTGGCTCCCTAGGAGGCTGCCAACTGCGCAACTGTCGCCACGGTCGTTGGTCGTTGGGCTCCTGGGAGGTTGAGCGGAGGCGGTAAGAAGGTGAGACCTTGCGGCTCCCCTGGAGGCTGCCAGCTGCGCATTTTGTTTGTGGGTTCTTGGAAGGTCCAGCGGAATGGATTGTCGCGCAGATCCAGGCGAGACCTCGCGACTCCTTGGGTGCTGCGAATCGTGCAGGGCTCGCCATTTTCGTGGGCTTCTGGCTGGTCCAGCCGAGGCGGTATTCAAGCGAGACCTCGCTTCTCCCTGGGAGACTGCGAACTGCGCAACTGTCACCTTTTCGTGGGCCCCTGGGAGGTCGAGCGGAGCTTCGCAACGTGTTCTGTGTGGCATCCCCATCAAAAAGTTGCCTCGCGTGCAGAAGGGGTTGGGTGCCTCTCGGGAAATCTGTCTTTATCCAGTTGAGTTGTCACGCATCTCCGCTTCAGCACCAGGCTACCGAAAGCGGGGCCCGCGGGAACCTAGCACACACATCTCTGCCTGCGAGCTCTCGAGGGGATGGCCTCGCCGAACAGCTTCGCCAACTCTGGCTCGTCTTAGGCCCCTCGCAGTATCGTCCTGGGGCTTCCTCGGGGCTACTCTGGGCTTTCCTGGGGTATCTTGGAGCATCTTGGTGTCCCAGTGTGGGGGGTTGGACTGGCGGCAATTTTGGAGGCTCGCGGTGGGGGGGAGTGGGCGGGGCAGGAAGAGGGCGGACGAGAAGCACGATGAGGAGGAGGAGGAAGACGAGGAGGAGGAAGAGGAGGAGGAAGAGGAGGAGGAGGAGGAAGAGGAGGAGGACGTGGAGGAAGAAGAGGGGGAGGAGGATAATGATGTGTGAGAAGGAGGATGAGGAGGAGAAAGAGGAGGAGGTTTGATGATGAGGAGGAGAAAGAGGAGGAGGAGGAGGAGGAGGAGGAGGAGGAGGAGGAGGAGGAGGAGGAGGAGGAGGAGGAGGAGGAGGAGGAGGAGGTTGGAGGAGGAGGTTGGAGGAGGAGGTTGGAGAGGGGGATGGAGAGTTTGGTTGGTTGGTTGGTGACCTCCCAGCGACGTGGCATGTTGGGACTGCGGGCTCAGCCCCTGTAGTGGAGAGCTGCGGGGCCCAACCGTCGACCGACAGCAACCCCGCAGCGTCAGCCCAGGGATGGATAAGACCACTTTCGGGAAGCAGCCCTGGGAGAGAGGGGGAGGATACGAGAACTTGCGTACCACCGTGCCCCAACCTCCCTCAGCTTCCCAGGGTCCCTCCGAGGGGGTGCCGCGCCCAAAGCCATATACCAAACGCTACATGCGGGTCTTCCTGGGGAGGGGACACCAGCGGCCCTCCGGCAGGGAGCTTCGCCAAGTCTCACGACGTAGGCACGAGTCCAGCCGGATCGAGGGAAAGAGGATCATACCCGGAGGGGAGAGAGTTTTTCCAGAAGCGGGTCGCCTCTTCCTCCAGGAAGTCTTCTAGCGACGCTGCTTCTGAGAAGCCTGCATCTCTTGGCGACGTACTCAGCAGGACGCGGGCGCGTTCCTCCTAGATTCGGGTTGCGCTCTCCCTCGGGCCTGTCAGAAGGCAGCGCGCAGCTGTTGTGTGACCCCGGTGGCGCCTGAGATTTGGATTGTCGGGCTGTGGACGGCGCGTCGGCAAAGGATACAGCGTTGTTCCTTAGCTCACGACTGGCGCCCCTGCGCGTGAGTGAGCAGGATGAGACGGCGCCGAAACCGTGACGGAGAACGTCGACCCCGTAAGTTTTTCCATGGCAGCGACAACTCCGTGGCTCTGCTGAGGCCCCCCCCGCGGGGCTGAACCCAGCGATGTCAGAGGGAAATGCCGTGCGTGGTCTTGTCCCCTGCACGGAGCTCTGCCTGCTTTTTGAGGCTCACCAGCAGCCATTCGCGCCAAGTTCGGGGAAAGGTCTTCTGGAGGCCCCCGAAGGCCGGCCAGGGGGGCCGTCTTTGGACAGCTGCTTCCGTTGCCAATTCGTGCAGTAACAGGTGGGCATCTCCTAAATCGCAGATGTATCCGCTTTGACCCGGCCGCGCAGAAAACCGCGTCGTCGGGCGTGCCCTCTGTGGCAGCAACATCTCACGCATGAGGCCCAGCTGCGCCCAGACCATGATGAGTCTAAAATATTCACCGTTATCCAAAGGGCCGTCTTTGTGGATGGGCACGGCGCAGCTTCCGCGACACGCCGCTGGCTTGACTGCCGGGCCCCCTGGACCCGCAAGGCGAATAACTAACCGGGCGACTCGATCTAGGCGAGGAAGACCGAGCTGAGGAATCACCCGCGGAAGAAGATCAAGCGTCGTGGTGTCTGTCCGACGCAGCTGGGGGGCCGCAGACCGCATTCCCCCCTCCGCGACTGGCGCGCCGCGTTCTCCCCGACCTCTCGCTGCCCAAGGCCGGCGCGCCAATTCGGGCGAGCGTTTGGTGGCGGCCTCGTGCGCTACTGGATCCCGCGGGCCTGGCCACTCTCCTTGTGTCTTTGAGTTCAGTGCACTGGGCTTCCCTCGAGGCCTCAGGGGAGGGAAGGCGCCCATCTGCGCCCCGCAGCACCGGGGAAGACATTTTTCTCGGTCGGTTCGAGAACCCGCGTGCAGATGGCCAGGCGGTCCTGTGCTGAACCTCCCCTGGGCCGGGATGCTTTGGCCTGGCCTTGCATCGAGGCAGAGGGGCGCTCGCGCCCCCTCGCGCCGGCCAGGGCCCGTGGAATTACCCGCCCTGCCACGGCGACGCCAATGATGAAGGCGACAGGAGCCGCGCGACCGCATCCGCGACCCAGCGCGCAGCTCCTTTCGCCGCGGCTCGCGCCCGCTCCACCCCCGCGGTGCGTCCGCGCAGCGAGGCGTGGATGTTCTTGGCATTTCTGAAGCAGGCTGAACTTTTCCTCAAGGGGGGAGGAGAGAGACGAGGGGGCGGAAGGGGGCAAAGTTTGGAATCACGAGTTAAAAATGTTTACTTTGGATTAACCATTTCTGAACTTGCACCTGCTGTGCTTCGCCATTGGGAAGGGTTTGCTCCAGATGAAACCTCTCTGCATCTGAAGCGCCCCTCCTGGCGACCATATCGCTTCTGCTCTAATTTCTCGGCGCGCGCTCTTTGCGCTCCATCTACGGGGGCGCAGTCGCACCCTGCATCTGCCCTGGTTTTATATAAAAATCGGGGGGGGAATCCTCTGAAGTTGCGCCGGCATCTCTGCAATCGATTCGTTTTCCAATCCAGCTCCGCAGTCTTTCGCGCCACGGGCGTCGTTTCGTCGGGCTGTTCAGGGGGGCGGGTCTCGTAGTTTTAGTTGCGCCGTCCTCCTCTCCGCCCTGCTGTCTGATTATAGAGCCACCCGGTTATTGAGCCACCTTCCTCGCTCTTCAGGCTTCCTTGTTCCGAAGGTTGATGTGCGCGGGGCTGCTGGCTCTCGGGTTGCGTCGGCTCCTTTTTCAGATGCGAGCGCTCTCTTGCAACGAATCCCTCCTGCCGTAGTTTTGCAGTGTTTCTGGCTCTGGCGGCTAATTGTTCCATCTGCTGGCCTGTCTGGTTTTTGGTGTGTTTGTTGTTGCAGGTTTGCTGGTTCGGTGCGCGCATTTCTTTTGCCCTGCAGGCTTTCTGGTTCAGGTCGCTCGTCGCTCTAGCTCTGATCTAGAGCGATTGCTTCTCGCGCGCTGCGGGCTTTCTTGTTTCGCCGGTTCCATCTCCGGGGTCTGCGAGCGCGTTTTTCAACGGCGACGCACATGCAGTTTGCGCCCCCCTCCAAGAGGGGTGAACTCCAGAGTTGACCCTCTTAACGGGATCTCCGGTCGGAGGGTTAGTTCTGGGGTGAAAATTTCGAACTGCATTTCCGGTCGGAGGGTTCACTCTAAGTCAATTTTTGTACGCAATTGCCACCGAGAAGTCAACATGGGCCCAAACGATTATGAGTTTGATTGATATGGATTCGCAGCGGCCCCCCAGCCAACTTAAGTCGGTTGGCGAGGCCGTTAATAGGCCTAGAGGAGCTCCGAACAGGGTTTCTAGATGTCCGCAAAAGATTCCCAACATGCCCCCGACTGACTCGAACTGGTTCATGTCTTCTCTCCGTCGTCGCTGATTTAGTCGACTGGTTCCTCTCGCCGAGGGGGCCCGAAAGCCGAGAGAACGATGTCCAATTGAGGGAGTGGAGAGGACATGCGATGATGGGGGGGATGATGCTGATGTTGCTGATGATGATGCTGGTGATGGTCTTGATGGCGATGACGATGACAGCGCTGATTGTTCGGGAGCGCGTTATGGCGCTACGGTGACCATCGACCCCCCGATGTCCACTAAGACGACGCTAAGGCGACCTTTCGTACCCGTGACGACCGAGGGGTGACCCCGAGACGACCCGAATGAAATCGCCAACTGCGAGAGGACCCCATCGCCTGGTGGTTGGCCCAAGGTTATCCCGGGACAACAGCATCGACCCCATGACGATCCCAGAGCGATATCAGGACCAGAGAGCGACCCCAACATATCCCCAATGCGACCCTCCAGCGACCTCAAAATGACCCCAGCGGGACCTCTGCATATGATCTCATGGCGTTCCCACAATGTTCCCGGATCGACCTAGTGGCCCCTCCGACGAACAGGAGAGAACCGCCCTCTGACCCGCAAACAAACCCCCAACACGATCTCCAGCAAAACCCGGCACGGCCGCGGATTGATTAACAAGGCCGCGACGCTCAAGGCCGCGAAGTCCTTGGACCGCCGAGAGGCTTCCAGGAGACAGGTTTGGTCGCACTGCACCCCTCGCCCTCCACTTCTCCCCCTCTTGTCCTTGTGTGTTGTTTGCGTTGTGATTGTTGTTGTCATCGTTCCCTATAGGCGTGCGCAGATATTGAAACGCAGCGTTTCTGTTTGTTTCGCTCCAGTCTCCCGCCCGCAGACCGAGAGAAGATGCCCGCGATGGCGCCCGGAGAGGGCATCTCGGCAGAGCCGCGGGCGGCCTGCGTTCGAATGGACAGGATGTGGTGGCTAGTGCAATGGATCCTTCTTCACATCCATTACGACAGGCGGTATGAGATGAAGGCGCAGGACATCGACGGCATAGTGGGCACGAAGGTCACGGGCACGCATAACGAGTTAATCGCATATTTTTGTCTGTATACATGGGGGCAAGACACAAAGAGCAGGTGTCAACAATTCATGCGGAGGTAGTGTCATGCTTAAAAGCAGTATGAACAACACACGACACATATATCAAGTACCTCAACTTTTGTGCGGCGGAATTGGAGCTGTCTACATCGAGCGGGGCAGTGACAAGATTGGACTCAGCCCAGAGAGCAACATATCCAAGACGGCCGAGCGTTAATTTGTCTTCATGCACGACATGATCAGCCAGAGGGGGCACAGACATTCACCGTTCCTTTTTTTACAGATCTGAATAACAACGTGGAGGGCGAGGAGCCACACATTGGAGAGTTTTTGGTGCCACGTCGACGACATCAGGCTAAACCTATTCCAGCCTGGGACATGCAAGCATATAACACACACGAACATCGTGGATATACATGGTTCGGCATCAGAGGAAAGACTAGCCATATTGACTACATCTTAGCTCCGCCGCACCTCCCAGGCGTACGACCATACTTTTCATTACACTACAGCGCCCGACGGCTACAATTACACGCTGGGGCTGGCAAGCGGGATCACGTTACTATTCAGATTGTTATGCGAGCTGCCCCGCATCAGCAGAACGACATTTCACGACAGATCAGCAGAGAGGTCATGAGTGCAGCACTCCTGAGTGGACGGCTCCAACATGACTATATCAAGAAAGTCGAAGTCAAACTACAGCTGAAAGAAAGCGACATGGACACAGCAAATCAGAATACCGACTTGGAGAAGTTCTACGAACATTTAGTCAGTAACGCAAGTGCAGTTGAGATCATCAAATCCAGCCAGTACGACATCAAAGATCATCGAGAGCGTCTCTGTCAGCGAGCTGCACAGCCACAACAACGACGAGACCCTCGTGAGCGGCAAGGAGAACAATATCACAACGCAGAGGATGATGTTTCCGACATCACGAAACAGTTGACAAAACAGCATCGCAAAAACTAATTTCGGTGATCAGTTGCAGGAACAGAGAGGGCTAACCTTCAGAGGCTGCCAAGATGAAGGGTGGATATTCGATGCCCAGGATATCGCGACTCTTAGCAGGTGGTCCACGCGGACCCAGAGGCAGAGTGTATCCAGCCGCCGCGCCCACAGCAAACGTTCACTACTGGATAGATCGGATGGAAAAAAGGACCAGAGGGTGGATGCCGGACAGAGGTTCCAGCAGCAATGCCACCAAGATCGAGATCGGCACCGACTGTCTCTGCGAGAGAGGACTTGCGTGGACTGCGGCTAGCTATAGGACATATCAGGCTGTGGAGTGCATTTGGGGGCGCTCAGCGATATCGAGAATTTCTTCACAAGGGGCGTCTCTCAAGACCATAGGGGCTACCAGTTCCCAGCGGAGCAGAACACGCACATCGAGATTTCGATCGAGAAGTGGTGCAAGGTACGTGGGTACAAAAATCCCACGACGGCAAGAAGACCCGCCTCACCCTCGACGTGGTCAGTTCGTCATCGGCAGTAGTCCAGAGGCCGCCCAGCAGTCATTACAGAAGGCAATGGAGGAACACGGGCTGGGCAACAAATCATACGCACCCCCTCGAGGTTGAGTGCCCTCCCGAAGAATTGCAAGCTCGTAGCATGGTACCATGCAGTGGCAATCGCCCTAATGGGTCTGGATTAAGTGATAGTGAGCTCGACGTAGCAGCCCGTGTGGGCCTCGCTGCGGCGACCGCAGCTGGCGACCACCCTCCAAATATTTTAGAAACCGAGGAAGAGGCTCCCCTTTTTTTCCGGTTTTTAAGTATTCCCTCAGGTAAAAAAATCCTGGAGGCCGCAGTGAGTGACGCGTCCACTAGACGTGGCCCAGGCGATCAAGGACCGTTTCCAAAGTCTTCTTGTTTCGGGATTGCCGAGTGGGTGTTGAAAATCGTTCCCTATCCCTCTCTCTTTCTTTTTCTTGTTCCCTCTCTCTCTCTCTACCTCGCTCTCTCTCCCTCTCTCTCTTTCTCTCTCTCCATTTTTTTGTTTTCTCTCTCTCTCTCTCTTTCTCTCTCTCTCTCTCTCTCTCTCTCTCTCTCTCTCTCTATATATATATTCATTGACTTATGTTTCCCCATATCCTGAGATGGGGTTATTGTTATTACTTGGGCGCCTCCTACTCTTTCCTCTTCTTCTTATTATCCTCCTCCTCCTCCTCGTCCTCATACCCAGACTTACTCATACAGAGATTTACTCATACACGGACTTACTCATACTCAGACCTACTCATATTCAAACCTACTCATACTCATACATACTCATACTCAGACCTACTCATAACAAATTGTGAGGATGTCTCAGGCTGGGCGCTGGTTTCAGCACCCTTATGGGGAGCCGGAGGGGTATGACACGGTCCCGTTCGCGGCCGTTTTGTGGGGATGTCTCAAGCGGTGTGCCTGTTTTCTGTCCCAACATCCTTCGCTTTCGGAGCAGATTTGTGTCGAGCGAGGCGCTCATTTTCACGCCCCTACGGGGGGCCGCCGAGGGTTACAACACGGTCCCGTTCGCAGCCGTTTTGTGGGGATGTCTCATGTGGTTTGCTTGTTTTTTGTCCCAACATCCCTCGGCTTCGGAGCCGATTTGGAGGATGTCTCGGGCGAGGCGCTCATTTTCACGCCCCTAAGGGGGGCCGCCGAGGGGTATGCCACGGTCCCGTTCGCGGCCGTTTTGTGGGGATGTCTCAAGCGGTGTGCCTGTTTTCTGTCCCAACAGCCTTCGTTATCGGAACAGATTTGGAGGATGTCTCGAGCGAGGCGTTCATTCTCACGCCCCTAAGGGGAGCCGCCGATGGGTATGACACGGTCCCGTTCGCGGCCGTTTTGTGGGGATGTCTCAAGCAGTTTGCTTGTTTTTTGTCCCAGCAGCCTTCGTTTTCGGAGCAGATTTGGAGGATGTCTCGAGCGAGGCGCTCATTTTCACGCCCCTAAGGGGGGCCGCCGATGGGTAGGACACGGTCCCGTTCGCGGCCGTTTTGTGGGGATGTCTCAAGCGGTTTGCTTGTTTTTTGTCCGAGCATTTTTCGGCTTCGGAGCAGAATTGGAGGATGTTTCGAGCGAGGCGATCACTTCCACCCCCCAGGTGGGCCAGATTTTGAGGATGTCTTGTTCGGTTTGCTTGTTTTGGTGGCCAGACTCTTGGGCACAGGTTCTCCTCAGGATGCCACAGGATGCTCCAACAGGGTCCAGGAGGCCCCTGGGGACCACATGAGGTCCCAGGAGGCATCAGAAGGCCACAGAAAGATTCAAGAGGCCACAAGATGTCCCAAGAGTCTCCGGGAGGCCCCAGGAAGCTCCAGGAGGCTTCAGGGAGCCACAGGAGGCCCCAGGAGGCCACCAGAAGCGCCAGGAGACTTCCAACAGGAGGCCCCGAGAGGCCCCAGGAGCAGGAGGCCTCAGAAGGCAACGGGAGTGGCTCCAATCCCATGTGTTTTACGTATGCTCCTGTAGATTGGGCCTCACGTGGAGCACGAATCCTTGACGTTATACGTATGTTTCTATAGATTGTCCTTCTCCTGTAAACGCAATCCTAAATGTGCTACGTATGTATACATATAACGGCGCACCGGGTCCGGGGGCCCGGGGCCGGGACCTCGACCACAAATGTGGGCTCCGGGGGGCCAGGCCCGCCTCTGGGAGGCGTAAAATCGCCTCGGGGAGCCCTCAGACAGCAATCTCGGCGGCCCCAGGCGGTCACGAGACACCCCCAAGACGACGTCCAGGGGTCTCCGTCGACGCACGATGCGTTTAAATTGCACCGGAGGCCCCCAAGACGCCCCAAGAGGCCTTTAAGATGCCGCCGAAGAGCGCCCCGAGAGGGGCAAAATCGTTGATTTTCATTGTTTTTTTCAATGTTTTTTTGCACTCTCGCTGTTTCGTGTTCCTGGCGCTAAAGCACCGCCCAAGAGGCCCCCCAAACCGCTCCAAGACGGCCCAAGAGGCCCCCAAGAGGGCCCAAGACGGCCCGAGAGAGCCCCGAGACGGCCCCAGAACCGCCCAAGACGGCGCAAGAGGGTCCCAAGAAGGCCCCAAGAGGGGCCCAAGAGAGGGAACGCGAACTGAAAACTCAAGCTCTCCGTCCCAAGATGCCCCCAAGAGGCCCCAAGATGCCCCCAGGAAGCCCCCAAGAGGCCCCAAGAGGCCCCCAAGAGGCCCCAAGAGGCCCCCAAGAGGCCCCCAAGAAGCCCAAAAGAGGCTCCAAAAGAGGCTCCAAGAGGCCCCAAGACGGCACCCAAAAGGCTTCAAAACTCTTTCTTAGAGGCCCCCGAAGACATGCCAAGATGGTCCCATGACGACTTCAAGAAGCAGTCCAGGATGCTCCGAGGAGGCCCCAAGAAGCTAGCTAGATCTTGAGCGCGCGCGAAGCGCGCGCGATGGTTCTAGTACCTATATGTTGGGCCTCTCCTGGGGCACGAGTCCTTGGTGCTTTACGTGTGTTCCTATCGATTGCCCTCCTCCTGCGGCTCCAAACCGCAATGTTTTATGTACGTCGGTTGCTATATATTGGGCCTCTCGTGGGGCTTCCACTCCAACGCAATAGCCCGGATATCACGGTCCAGCTACTCGGCCACGTGCTGATTGCAGTAAACGCGGTCTAGCCGAGAACGCGAGCGGTGCTGTTCTCGCGCCGCTTGCCGCAACGGCTCCCGGCGGATGCCCGTCCTCTCGCCGACGCGCAGGTGCGGCACCCCGACTTTGCGCGCCAGGTCCGGCTGGACTACTACCAGAAGCTCGCGGAGTGCCCCGACGCCTCCAGCCTGCGGCGCCTACAGTTGCTGAAGGACTCCATGAGGTTCGTGGCCACTCACTGCATTCTTCCCGCTGGGCGCATGCCGGAAGCGGTTGCCCTCGAGGACCGCCTGGGAGTGACCATGAGGTTCTTGAGAGCGGCGGAGGCCGGGGCGATGGGTTGCATTTCCCAGTGTCTGGAGCGCTACCCGCATCTCCACTCGCTACTGCCGAACCCTTACGACGGCAAGTACCACACGACGCGCGGCCTACAGCCTGCGAGGGACCTGGCGGTAGAGTTGGCCAGGGAGCATAGTCTGGACGAGCTGGGCCGCGCCCATCGGGAGCTACAGGCGGGGGACAGCGCGCTCGCCGCTCGCCGGAAGCAGCGCGCGCAACGCCTGCTCTCACGTCTTCTTCCTGGGCAGCCGGCAAGCGTTCGCGCTGTCCGGGCTGCCACTGGGGATCATCTCGCTGAGCCCGCGGACATGGCGCAGGAGCTGGGTCAGCACTGGGGGAACGTCTTCAAGGCGAAGGGCGTCAACGGCGACTTGCTGCGGAAGTGGCTCACGGAGGATGCCGAGCACCGCGAGACGCATGGTCCCACGCATGCTGGCTTGGCAGACCTGCGTCTCACAAGGGGCCACGTGCGGCGCGCCATCCGGTGCTCGAACAGCTCCGCGCCAGGCCCAGATGGCATTCCATACGTCGCCTGGCGCGCCCTGGAAGATCTCGCGGTGGACGCCCTCTTCGACGCAGCGACCGCGCTCTGCTCCCCGGAGGCCCAGGCCCTGCAGGAGGCAGATTCTCCCGACCTCAATGCTAGCCTCCTGATCTTCTTGCCCAAGAAGGCTGGGGGCACCACGGAAGAGGGGGAGCCTCTATTCGATCCTGGAGGGGTGCGGCCGTTGTCCATTACCAACACGGACAATCGCCTCATGGCCAGCGCCGTCAGATTCTTGGTGGAGCCGGCGCTGGAGCCGCTTATTGCTAGCTCGCAGCGCGGCTTCCTACAGGGACGCTCCATGCTCAGCAACATCATCGACATCGAGGAGAGCATGATCACGACGGGTGTCGAGTCGGAGGGGGGGCTCGCCTTTTTCTTCGACTTTGCGGCGGCTTTCCCCTCCGTGGAGCACCAGGTCTTGCTGGGCTTCTTCCGCAGCCTGGGTTGGCCGGATTGGCTCCTCTCCTTCATCCTGAGCCTCTACCGGGAGAACACGTGCGAGGTCTGTATCGGCGGCGCCCGCTTCCCCGGCTTCCCCCTGACGCGTGGGATCCGGCAGGGGTGCCCCCTCTCCCCGCTGCTCTTCGCGGCGTGCTCGGACCTCCTCTTGCGCAAGCTGGCAAGGGATTTCCCGCGCTCCGTCCAGAGAGCGTTTGCGGACGACCTTGCAATGGTGCTGGCGCGGGCTGGGCCAGAGTTGGGAAGGTTGCAGCTCGTCTTCGACGAGTTCGCGCTCCTGTCGGGGCTCGCTTTGAACGTGTCCAAGACGGTGGTCGTCCCAACAGACCCGCTCGACCAGCAGCGGGTGCGCGCCCTCTTGTCTTCTGCGGCCCCTGGCTGGGCCAATATGCTCATTGCTGACGCGGCCAAGTACCTGGGGATTTATTTAGGGCCGGGCAAGGGGACAAGGTCATGGGACGAGCCCCGCGTCAAGTTCCTTGCGCGTGCTGCCCAGTGGGGCCGAGCCGGCGCTGGCTTGCTGCTGACGGTGCAGGCGTACAAGGCCTACGTCGCGTTTCGTGGGCCAGCTGGAGCCCCCGCCCGACGACATCCAGGAGTGCGAGATTCGCGCCTGCCGGAAGCTATTCCCAGGGCCGTTGGATTGGGCACCCGTGGACGTGCTCAAAGACATGAAGGGCCTCGGGTTCCCAGTCGAGCTCCCCGACCTGTCCTTGACGATGGTTGCGGCGAAGGCCAGGGTCAGCAGTTGGGAGGCGGGCGGCAACTTGCAGATCAGGGAGCGGAGTGCCAATCCGCTTGCCTCCTATGCGAGCCTTTCGGGTGCAGCCTCTCTTGCGCGAGCTGGCTGGCTGCGCCAGTGGGTCACGTCGTCCATCCTTTCGGCCCTTGCAGCTGCCGCGTCCGAGGTGCGAGCAGTGCGAGACAGAACGGCGACGCACCCTCGCTGGCGACGGAGGGAGGGATGGCAGAAGCATGCTGTGGCCCAGCTCCGTCTTGTACGATGCGGCGCGGCCAGTGCAATAGCACTTCCCGCACTGGCCCGCCGCCTAGCGCGCTGGCCCATACAGATGTTTCCTCGCCGGCGTCCGACCGCCGCTCTTCAGGTGCTGCGGATCGTGGGGGGGAAGTGCCAGCCGCGCGTGTGGGCCGCCGTTCTGCGCCTCTGGTGCCACGGGTGGTGTACGAGCACACGCTTTGGCGGCAATGGCCTTGCCAGTTTGGATGCCGCGCAGGTCAAGATAGCGTTCGCCACCTGGCATTCTGCCCAGTCGTGCGCGCCCTTCCCGGCGCCTCATCCCCCCCAGCCGCACTCGCCCTCGATTGTTTCTTGAATTTGGGCGCTCAGGGGGCTGACCCAGCTGCCATTGTACAGTGGGCTCTCCATGTCTACAGCCTTTACCGGGTGCACAATGCACGTCGGCATGGGCACCTGGATGTCGCAGACATCGCAGGAGCTTACCGTGAGTATGTGCGCGAAGGGGCCCGGGGCAGAGAGCAACTATCGGAAGAAATTGTGGTTGCTCATGCTCGCTAGCTTCCTCTCTCCCTCTGCTCTTTGCTTTTCCGTCCTCCTCCTCATCTGCATTCCCGGCGCTGCGGGGAGGGGGAAACGTTACGAATTTCCCCCCCTGGATTGCGCTCGCGGTGTAGTTGTTTCAGAGTGTCGCCCCAGAGTTTCGGCCACGTTCGCAGGACAGCCCTGCTACGTGTGCGGTTGCTTTGCGAGCTCCCGAGTCCGGGGCTATTGCAGTTTTTTGTTGGTTGTTTAGGGGCCCCGGTGCAAGTCAGGAGCGAGCTGGCAACATTTTGTCTTACAGCCCGCTCCAGCTCGTGTGTTCTTTGTTCTCCTCATCCTCCTCCTCCCCCTCCTCCTCCCGCTCGGAGTCGCCGTGCTCTTTGGTCCAGGCTGGCTGGGGGATTCGAAGTCTGGCACAGCTCTCGACCCAGCCTGTCCTAGATGATCGGCTTTGGCTTTCTCGGATCGCTCCTGCGAGACAGTCGGAGGCTGGACGGCACGAGGACGCCCTCGTAGCATCCACAGCCCGCTTGAAGCATCCTTCCCCCCTCTTCTCTGTCCTCCCGCTCTTGCCTCCCGGAGGCGTAGCTCCGGCTTGCCCTGCTGGGGTGGGCCGGCTCTCCGCCTCCTCTGCCTGTCTCTTCCTCGCTCCCCCCCGAATCAGGCAGCCCCATGCCCAGCGGAGGTTTGATGGGTGCACGCTGCAGGCTCAGTTCTTCTATCCCCCCTCTTTGCGTCTCCTTCCCTCTGCATGCTCGGATTTCCAAGTAGTTCGCTGTTGCTCATTTCGTGTTTCATTTTGGTGCGACATTTTCGTGAGGATCTCCCCTCACTGAGCGCCAGCCCTCGCGGGCTCGGCCCCGGTGATTGTTGTCACTCCCTTCTCCTCCTCCTCCTCCTCCTCCTGCTCCTCCACTTCCTCTTGCTCTGCACGGGTACTGTAGCATGGTGCTTCTGGCTCCAGGTGTGGTTGCATTGATTCGTTTAATGTAGGCTTTATGTTGGTCGGCTGGGTAGGCCCTGGGTTGCATGAGCCCTCACTGGGCGTCGAAGGCCGTGGGCGGATGCATTGCGGTATGTCGTGTATTTTTCTTCTCCCCTCGCTCTCCTCCCCCTCCTCCTCCTCCTCCTCCTCCTCTTCCTCCACCTCCTCCTTCCGCATTTGCGGGCCGTAATTCGTGACATTTTCGTTGCGTGTTACCGCGTTTGCGGACCGCGCTTGCGGGCCGCAGTTTCGATTTTGGGTGTACCGGCCTATCCTCGATTTTAGGCCCGTCCCCGACGAAGCTTGTCACAGTTAGCTCTTTTTGTTTGCGTAGGTTTGTCCAGAGTGAACGTCGATGGGGCGGAAACTCGGGCAGTTATCCCGGCGTTTGGAGTCAAAACTGTGTACAGTTTTCGTTGCGTTGCTGAATTGGAATATATATATATATATATATATATATATATATATATATATATTATATATATATATATATAATGGGCCTCTCGTGGGGCACGAAGCCTCCGTGGGAGGTCCCAGGAGGCCCCAGGAGGCCCCAAGAGGCTCCTGGAGGCCCCAGGAAACCCCAGTAGGTTTCAGGAGGCCCCAGGAGGCCCCAGGCCCATGCGCAGAGACGCGCTCGCACTACTGAGGCTCATTCGCACTCCAATTCATTCGCAGTTAGATTCATGACCAGACCGCCACAACTGAAGCCCGCTTATGTTCGAAAGCTCTTGCGCCTAGACACTCACGGCGGACAGGTCCATGCGAATATCTGCACATATGGGGAGCTCCACGCAGTGAATTTTTTCTCGCTCTTTCTCTCTCTCTCTCTCTCTCCCTCTCTCTCTCTCTCTCCCTCCCTCTCTCTCTCTCTCTCTCTCTCTCTCTCTCTCTCTCTCTCTCCAAGTCTTTCCTACTGCATGTATATATGGATTTGCGTGTAAGTGGTGTTCAATGCCTTCCTTCCTTTCTAGGGTTTTGCTTTTCTGCTCCTCTCTTTCCCTCTCCCCCTCTCTCTCTCTCTCTCTCTCCTCTCTCTCTCTCTCTCTCTTTCTCTCGCTCTTTCTATGTTTTGTGTTTTTTTCTCTCTCTCTCTCTCTCTCTCATTCTCTCGCGTTCCCTTTATCTAAGTCTCTCTCTCTCTCTATCGCTACGTGTTGGTCTGTATGTTTCCTTTCTATATTTCTCACTTTCTGGTCGTCTCTCTCCCGTTGTTTCTATAGTTTGTTATTTCTCTCTCTCATGTTTCCCATGTTTGTTTATTTTTTTTCTCTCTCTCTCTCTCTCTCTCCCCCTCTCTCCCTCATATACATATATACATATATATATAGCACCCCGCAATTGCGGATAAGAGTGAGGGGGCGGGCGCGGGCGACGCGGGCGTCGTCAAGCCGGCGGACCTCGTGGCCCCCACCTTCCTTGTCGATGGCGCTCTCCTCCTCCTCCTCCTCCTCCTCCTCCTCCTCTTCCTCCTCCTCCTCCGCCTCCTACTCCTCCTCCTCTTCCTCGTCCTCGTCCTCGTTCTCATCGTCATCGTCGTCCTCCTCCTCCACCTCGTCCTCCTCCTCCTCCTCCGCTTCTTCCTCGTCCTCCCTCTCCCCCCCTCGTCCTTCCATCATCGTCCTCCCATTGTCGTCATGTTCCTCCTCGTCGTCCTCCTCCTCTTCCCCCCCTCCCGATCCTCCACCCTCCTCCTTTTCGTCGTCGTCGTCGTCGACGTCATCGTCGTCGTCCCCTCCCTCCTCCTCCTCCTCCTCCTCCTCCTGCTGCTCCTCCTCCTCCTGCTGCTCCTCCTCCTCCTCCTCCTCCTCCTCCTCCTCCTCCTCCTCCTCCCCCTCCTCGTCCTCCTGCAAAAGCAGCCCGCCGCAGGCGCCGAAAAAATTGGTTTGTACACTGAACGTGGTTTGGGTCGCGGGTGGGCCGCGGGTTCTCCACCGGGAACGAATGCAAAAGATGCTCGCCGCAGGCGCCGAAAAAATTGGTTTGTACCCTGAACGTGGTCGCGGGTGGGCCGCGGTCTCTCCACCTAGAACGATTCAAAAGATGCCCGCCGCAGGCGCCGAAAAATGTGGTTTGTATATAGCACCCCGCAATTGCGGATAAGAGTGAGGGGGCGGGCGCGGGCGACGCGGGCGTCGCAAGCCGGCGGACCTCGTGGCCCCCACCTTCCTTGTCGATGGCGCTCTCCTCCTCCTCCTCCTCCTCCTCCTTCTCCTCCTCCTCCTCCTTCTCCCCTCCTCCTCCTCCTCCTCTTCCTCCTCCTCCTCCTCCGCCTCCTACTCCTCCTCCTCTTCCTCGTCCTCGTCCTCGTTCTCATCGTCATCGCCGTCCTCCTCCTCCACCTCGTCCACCTCCTCCTCCTCCTCCGCTTCTTCCTCGTCCTCCCTCTCCCCCCCTCGTCCTTCCATCATCGTCCTCCCATTGTCGTCATGTTTCTCCTCGTCGTCCTCCTCCTCTTCCCCCCCTCCCGATCCTCCACCCTCCTCCTTTTCGTCGTCGTCGTCGTCGTCGTCGTCGTCGTCGTCGTCGACGTCATCGTCGTCGTCCCCTTCCCTCCTCCACTCCTCGTCCTCCTCCTGCTGCTCCTCCTCCTCCTCCTGCTGCTCCTTCCTCCGCTCCTCCTCCTCGTCCACCTCCTCCCCTCCTCGTCGCCTGCAAAAGCAGCCCGCCGCAGGCGGCCCGAAAAATTTGTTGTACACGAACGTTGGTTTGAGTCGCGGTGGGCCGCGGGTTTTCCAACCGGGAAACGAATGCACACGATGCTCGCCGCAGGCGCCGAAAATTGGTTTGTACCTTACAAAATTGGTTTGTACCTGAACGTGGTCGCGGTTGGGCCGCGGTCTCTCCAAGCAGCCCACCCTAGAACGATTCAAAAAGATGCTCGCCGCAGGCGCCGAAAAATGTGGTTTGTACCCTGAACGTGGTTTGGGTCGCGGGTTGGTCGCGAGTTGGTCACGGGGTGGGTCGCGGGCTCTCCACCTGGAAGGAATGCAAAAAAAAACCGCCGCAAGCGCCGAAAATGGTGGTTTGTACCTTGAACGTGGTTGGGGTCGCGGGTGGGTCGCGGGTGGGTCGCGGGGTTAGGTCGTAGGTGGGTCGCGGGTGGGTCGCGGGTGGGTCGCAAGGTGGGCCGCGGGCGGGTCGCGGGTTGGGTCGCGGGGTGAGTCGCGGGGTGGGTCGCGGGGTGGGTCGCGGGGTGGGTCGCGGGGTGGGTCGCGGGTGGGTCGCGGGGCGGGTTGCGGGTGGGTCGCGGGTGGGTCGCGGTGTGGGTCGCAGTGTGGGTCGCGGCGTCGGGTCCGCGGGGTGGGTCGCGGGGTGGGGTCGCGGGTGGTGATCGCGGGTGGGGTCGCGGGTGGGTCGCGGTGGGTCGCGGGTGGGTCGCGGGGTGGGCCGCGGGTGGGTCGCGGGGTGGGTCGCGGGTGGGTCGTGGGTGGGTCGCAGGTGGGTCGCAGGGTGGGGTCGCGGGGTGGTCGCGGGGTGGGTCGCGGGTGGTTTCGCGGTGGTCGCGGGTGGGTCGCGGGGGTCGCGGGGGTGGTTCCGCGGGTGGGGGTCGCGGGGCTGGTCGCGGGTTGGTACGACGACAACACACAACAAACAAACAACAACAAACACAACAACACAACAACAACACAACATTCACCAACAACCAACAACCAACAACCAACAAACAACAACAACAACAACAACAACAACAACAACAACAACAACAACAACAACAACAATCATTTCAGACTGGGGACACTCCGTTCTCACCAGTGCCAGGGTTTTCATAGGAGGCGGGCAATACCCCACTTTGTGGGGGGGCCGGTTCAAGCTCTACCAAATTTCCATACGACTCTTCGCCACCACCCACACCCAGCTTCCCGCCCTATGACGTTCGGACACTTCACTTCGTGGCATGCGGACGACCGTGGCTACTATTCAGGGCCCCGCGACCGACGACAACGGCGTGCGCGCGCGAAGAAAAAACGAATGTGTCCAATATGGTATTATTTGACAGGGATGATGGCCCTGGCATGCGCGCAACCGTTGTTGCAGAAGTTCGAAGCACGTGAAAAAATTGCTCGCAAGAGCCCGTTTGACAGAAATGTTGAAAACATATTGGGTTTCCTCGAAAATCCGCAAGAGCGCGCGGGATGAATTTTTGAAACTTTTTTTGTTGAAAAACCATTGGGTTTTTCATGTTTTTATGTTAAAATCGCTACGAAAACTAAGGTTTTGGAAGGATTTCATCTTGCGCGCGCGAGTGTGCACTTCGTGTCATTTTTTGCAAAGGATTCTTGAAGTTTGGTTATGTTAGAACAAGAGATTTCATTTTATAGTGTTTTTTGCAAGGGAAAACGGGGGACAACAAAACAACCGGATCTGGTATACCCCGTTTTGCCTGAGACTTCCTCACGAAAATGATGAAAATGAGGCTGCGGCCTAGGCGCGGCGGGGGGGTCGTGCACCAGGGGCCCCAACAATAATTATTCTTAAGAAGAAATAATGTTCAACAACAACAACAACAACAACAACAACAACAAACAACAACAACAACAACAACACGAATCCGCACCGCGGAATCTCACTTCAGCCACGCACCCAGGGACAATGAATGACCGTTCGGCCCCCTCACTCTGACCCTGAACGTGGTTTGGGTCGCGGGTTTTTTGGTCGCCGAGTACTGAAACTCGCGGGTAAAATGGTAAAAAAATCCGCGGCTCTCCACCTGGAAGGAATGGCCGAAAACCGGGGGCCGCAGGCCCGAAAATGTTGTTTGTACATTGAACGTGGTTTGGGTTCGAAAGGTGGGTCGCGGTGGGGTCGCGGGTGGAGTCGCGGGTGGGTCACGGTGGGTCGCGGGTGGGTCGCGGGTGGGTCGCGGGGCGGGTCGCGGGTGGGCCGCGGGCGGGTCGCGGGGTGGGTCGCGGGTGGGTCGCGGGTGGGTCCGCTGGGGTGGGCCGCGGGTTGGGTCGCGGGGTGGGTCGCGGGTGGGTCGTGGGTGGGTCGCAAGGGTGGGTCGAGGTGGGTCGCGGGGTGGGTCGCGGGTGGGTCGCGGGGTG
>CAUYUJ010009886.1:0-22500 GCA_963575745.1 Prorocentrum cordatum
CTCCTCCTCCTCCTCCTCCTCCTCCTCCTCCTCCTCCTCCTCCTCCTCCCCCTCCTCCTCGCAAGGCAAAATTGGCACGGTTACGCATCATTGCTCGGACACTCGGTAGATCCGAAACCGACATTGTGTTCGGGGGGAGGGGGGAGTTCAAACCATATGTTGCGCGCGAGTGTTGCTCAATTGGGTCCGCCACCTGGAGCGCGGCTCGGCCCTTGCTCTGACCCCTCGGGCTGCGTCGTGTTCCTCCTCGCTGGGGGCTCGGCCGCCTCGGTGGATGAATGGCTCGGTGAGTGAGCAGGTCAGGGGCAGCGACAAAGAGGGGAGGCGGCATAGGCTCAGGGGGGGGGGACGCATCGACGCCCAATCGCCCAATCGCCCATCGTTTCTGACACCTTCGCCCCCACGCCCTGGGCAGAACCAGCCCAAGAATGGGCCGCCCAGCGGCCGCCCGGCTTGAGCCTGCACGGATGCGCGGCAGTGCGGCACCCTCACCAACCTCGAGGACCTGAGCACCTGCTGCAGGTGCGGGCGGGGCCGCGATGGCCGCACGGTGGACGGCGTTGCTCGCTCTTCGGGCCTGCGCCCGCCTTCTCGGCCTCCCTCCCGCGGCGGTGTCTGCCAGCAGCAGGCCGAGATCGACCCCGACGCCGCGGCCGAGTGCAGGAATGCCCTCGATTCCCTGCAGCGTTTCGACCACGACGACTCCCACCCCACGGTCCAGATGGCCAAACCTCGCATGGGCCGAGGCGTAGGCCCGCGCGGGCCGCAAGGCTGAGGACGTGCCCTGGTCGACGCTGGACCGCCTCAGTGGCAAGAAGGACGAGCTCGGCAAGCTGGAGAGGTCCGTGGCCAACATGGGCGCGAAGCTGGTGGGCCAGCGCCAACTCCGTGACGAGGCCGCCGCGGGGGCTCGGCAGCTGGAGGCCGAGGTGGCCGCCGCGCGGGCCGCACTGGCGTCGGCTCCCTCAGTCGACCTTACGGTCATGGTCGCGCAGCTTCAGTCGCTCTGGCCAGGTGGCCAGGCGGCCAGCAGCCAGAGGGCCCATCTGGTCCAGCTCTTCCAGACCCACGTCGAGGGCATCGTTGGCACCGTCACCGCGCAGGCCACCATGGTGCCGCCCGCCGCGCCGCCTGCAGCAGCGGCAGCCTCGGAGGCCCTTCCATGGGGACTTGCACAGGGATTCCCAAGATGGTCTGCCAAAGGAGGAATGCCGCCAACAATATCTCTGAGGAAATGACGACGGAAGCCAAGCACGCGAAGCGGCGGCGGCCCCCAGACCGCCACTTGAGAACCTCAGGTTCTCACCACCCAGGGGCGGGGAGTTGCATTTTTCGCCGCACAGGCGGCGCCATCGGGGTTTGTCCTTGGTTTTTCGAGTCCAGCTCTTTTGGCCTCAAGCCCTCGGCAGTGAGCTGACCGTGAAGGGTGGGGTTGGCATCATCCTGGGTCTCTGGCTCTAGTGCCCTCGGTTGCTGTCGTTCGATTGACACTTGTGCCTCTCGCATTTTCCGCCCTCCCGATTCTGTCCCTGACCCGTACTCGGCGCGTTCTTTCATCTCGTGTGGTCATCCTCCGCCTTCTCCTCCTCATTCTCCTTCTCCTTCTCCTCCTCCTCCTCCTCCTCCTCCTCCAAATCATAACCATCGCCATCCTAATCACCATCACCATCACCATCCTCATCATAATCATCATCACCACCACCATCACCATAATCATCATCATCATCACCATAATCATCATCATCACCACCATCAGCATCATCATCATCAACAACAACAGCAACAGCAACAGCAACAGCATCATCATCACCATCGTCGTCATCATCATCATCATCAGATCATCATCAGCATCATTATCAGTATCATCATAATCATCATCAGTATCATCACCACCATCGCAATCATCATCATCGTCGTCACCACCATCATCATCATCATTATCATCATCGTCATCACCATTATCATCATCACCAACATCATTATCATCATTATCATCATCAGCAGCATCATCAGCAGCATCAGCATCAGCATCGTCGCCACCATCGTCATCGTCATCGTCATCGTCATCGTCATCGTCATCGTCATCGTCATCGTCATCGTCATCGTCATCGTCATCATCATCATCATCATCATCATCATCATCATTATCAGCATCATGACCATCACCATCCTTCAACATCACCATCAACATCACCGCAACATCAAAATCACCATCACCATCACAATCACCATCATCAACATCATCATCACCATCAGTATCATCATCATCATCAGCAGCAGCAGCATCATAATCATCACTATTAGCATTATTATCATTATCATCATCAACATCATCATCCGAATCATCAGAATCAACATCACCACCACCATCCTTATCCTGATCCGGATCCTCCTCCTCCTCATCCTCCCTCATCCTCCGCCATCCTCCCTCATCTTCATCTCGTCAATCTTCATCGTTCTCCTGCCTCCTCTGTTCCTCCCTACTGTGTCCGCCAGAGCAGCAGCAGAAACAACATGAACAAGATCTCTGCGATCCCTGCGCCATTGTACCCTCTAAGCTCGCGCGTAGCACCGCACGCAGCACTGACACGAACGGCGATTCCACGGTGACGGCAACATCGCAGATGCTCCCACACACCCAACAAACGGTGGTAGAGGACGTGCAAAAGTGCATGCGAGTGTCTCGGCACTGGTGCAGAAAACTCGTGCAGCCGCAGGTGACAGCAACGACGTGTCTCCCGGGACGGGTGAAGCGCGCAAATACCAAGTACCCGCATACTGCAATCGAAAAGATCACGTTCGGCAGTGCAGTTCCACACTGCCTGCGCCTCGCTCCGAGGACCCCATCAAATCATGACGCGGCGACTCTAGCTGGAGCCTGCCCCGAGCAAGCCCGCGTCTTTCCATCGGGCAGGGCGGGGTGCGATGTGCCCACCTCGGGACTTCTGGGCGGCCTTGGGCGTGCCATGCACGCCAGAGAGCATCCGCCATGCGGGATGCAAGAAACACGCCCCTCGCGACTCTCTCGAGCAGCCTGCGGCCGACGTCGGAGAGGAGCCACGGTGCTCTTGCTGCAGGTGGCGCCCTGTGACGGAGCTGGTCGCGCCGACATACTAGGATGGGCAGCAATAGGCAGGATGAGGGAACAAAGAATGGAGGCACAGTCTGTCTTCGGGAGAACCCCTTCGACGGCGCCTCCATAGCTCGCGGAGACTGGTCGCGTGGTAGCAGCAGGAAGAAAGAGAACAAAGAGATGGCGGAGCCTGTCGCCGGGAGGCCCCGTCGACGGCGCCTCCCCATACTCCCGGCGAGGGGCTGCGCAAACCTGGGGCATCATACAGGCCTCCCGTGCTCGACTCCCGGCGCGCTGGCAGGGCGCACTTGTTCATCCGCGCGGCCTGTGCGGCGCGCCGCGTCTGGCTAGGGCGTGACTGTCGCTGTGGGCGCGATAGGCCCTGGACCGCTCATGCTGCCAGGCGCCGAGAGCCCGACCGGACCAAGCAAGCACAGTCCAGCTGGCTGATTGGTCAAGTGGCATGATTCTCGCCTCGCTTCGGGTGCGAGAGGTCCTGGGTTCAGTTCCTGAGTGCGGCGCAGGCCCGTGCGCGAGCGCGCGCCGGAGAGACAGCGTCGTCGTCGTCGTCGTCGCCGCCGCCGTCGCCGCCGCCGCCGCCGCCGCCGCCGCCGTCGTCGTCGCCGTCGTCGTCGTCGTCGTCGTCGTCGTCGTCGTCGTCGTCGTTGTCGTCGTCGTCGTCGTCGTCGTCGTCCTCGTCGTTGTCGTCGTCGTCGTCGTCGTCGTCGTCGTCGTCGTCGTCGTCGTCGTCCCATTCAGGGTCGGCGGCGCTAGCCGTAAGGCCTTCGCAACGTGCTCGCGTGGGCGCAGGCGCGCGCCCGAAAGAGAACCCGCCGCGCGTGCGCCGCGGCGGGCGCGCCTCCTGCGCCGCTCGGCCTGCGCAGCCTTGGGGGAGGGGGCGGGGCGCGGCGCCCCTGGCTCCGCTACCCGCTCCCCTCCCTCCCACTCCCCTCCCTCCTCCGCTCCCCGCCCTCCTCCTCCCTCCTCCTCCCTCGTCCTCCTCCCCTCCTCCTCCTCCCTCCCCTCCCCTCCCTCCCTCCTCCGCTGCCCACTCTCCTCCCTCCCTCCCTGCTGCCCCGCTCCCTTCTCCGTTTCCTGTGGGGCGGGCGCTGGAGGGGCAAGGGAGGGCGGTGCGGAGGGGTTGAGAGGGTGCGTGTGAGTGCGTGGGGGTTCACCACTTGTGTGGAAGGGGATCGTACACGCGTGGTGTACGGTTTGGGTCCAACCCCCACCCCTGGGCCCCACGGGTCCCGCTACGCTGCCGCCGGGGCCCGACGGAAACGGGAAAACAACAGTTGTTCAGAGGGACTCCGCGCTCAAGAAGCTTGAGAAGGAGGCGGGAAAGAGGCGTGGGAATTGGGAGGAGGAGGAGGAGGAGGAGGAGGAGAAAGAGGAGGAGGAGGAGGAGGAGGAGGAGAAAGAGGATGATGATGATGATGATGATGATGATGATGATGATGATTGATGATGATGATGATGATGATGATGATGATAATGATGTGATGATGATGAAGATGATGATGATGATGAAGATGTGATGGAAGTGATGAGATGATGATGATGACGATGATCTGGTGATGCTGATGATGATGATGCTGATGATGCTGATGACCGATGATGATGATGAGATGATGATGATGATGATGAGAAATTTTGGGATTTTTTTTTGGGGGGGGATGGATGATGATGATGATGAGATGATGATGTGATGATGATGAGATGAGGAGGGGAGGAGGAGGAGGAGGAGAAGGCGGAGGAGGAGGAGGAAGAGGAAGGGAGGAGGAGGAAGAAGAGGAGAGAAAGCAGAGAGGTAGAGGAGGAGGAGGAGGAGGGAGGAGGGAGAGAGGAGGAGGAGAGGAGAAAGCGTAGGAGGAGAAGGAGGAAGGAGGAGGAGGAGGAGGAGGAGAGGAGGAAGGAGGAGGAAGAGGAGGAGGAGGAGGAGGAGGAGGAGGAGGAGGAGAGCGAGGATGGGAGAGGAGGAGGCGGAGAGGAGGAGGGGGAGGAGGAGGAGGAGGAGGTGGGAGGAGGAGGAGGAGGAGGAGAGAGGAGGAGGAGGAGGAGGAGGAGGAGGAGGAGAGCAGGAGAGGAGGAGGAGGGAGGAGGAGGCGGAGGAGGAGGAAGGAGCGAGGAGTGAGGAGGAGGAGAGCAGGGAGGGGAGGAGGAGGAGAGGAGAAGGAGGCGGAGGAGGAGGAGGAGAAAGAGGAGGAGGGAGGGAGGAGGAGGAGGAGGAGGAGGAGGAGGAGGAGGAACAGCAGGAGGAGGAGGAAGAACAGGAGGAGGAGCGACGGTAGCTCTCGGAAGAGCCCCGAGCGCGCGGCAGCAAGATCAGTCGTTGAGGCGGACCTGGGCGGCCCGGAGCAATTGCCGGTGGTCGTCGTAGTGGTTCGTAGAGGTACATGTAATACAGCAGCACGAGGCGTCTGCATGTGGCGCTTAGGGAGCTCTTCCCGTCGCGAGAACCCCTACCGAGATCAATGCGGTGCAGCGGGTCTGGGTGTAGGAAGCTCCGTGGCAAGGCCACCCAATGCCAGGCGTGGCGACAGGAAATGTAATGAGAAATGTCGTCCCTGCACTCCAGGAGCAGGAGGAGGAGGAGGAGGAGGAAGGAGGAAGAGGAGGAGGAGGAGGAGAATAAGAACAATAACGAGCACGAGAAGAACGACAAGCTAGGCGCGCTCGCGCCATATGTGACATCCTACCCCTCTCACCCATCCCTTCCCATCGCGCTGTTCTTACCGATCCGCCGACCAATGCCGACCTGGGTCTGCTCAAGCGACGCCACCGTGCGATGCGATGTCAAAAACGGGAGCTGTACAGAGGATAAGGAGGAGGAGTTTTTTTTGCTGCCGAGGCGATCTGGCAGCAGGGACATGTAATATCAGGGGGTGAAGGAAGGGAAGGGGAGGTTTGGGCCATAAAGGGCTTCATCACAATCCACTCCACGATGTTGACCCCGGATATGTGATGACGGCCTCGCGCTCTCGAAAAGTAGAACAAACGCCAAAGTTGACGCCTCACTCGCATAGGCGCCCAGTCTGCTTCAGGTACTCGATCGTCTCGGGCTTGGCGTTCCCAAGGTCCTTGGCCCTCCACTTCTTGGGCAACTTCTCGTTGAAACAGACTGTTGATGCACCTGCAACTGCATCCGCATCCTCATCTCGCTGCGTATTCTGCTGCACCACCTCATCGACGATGACACCTCCAACCCCCTGCGCCTCAGACCCCGTCGACGGGACGACCTCCTTGGCGCCAGAGTTGAAGTCGAACTTCGCTGGGACATCGTTAGGCAACTCCTTCTCGTGCTTATCGTGATTATTCCTTTTCTTGGGCCTGGTTGCGATGGCCTCCGGGTAAACGTCTCAGCCCACGCCCCCTTCGCCGACGATCGTGCCGACAGGCTTCACGACCAAAGGCCCTGGCGAGAGCTGAACACCACCTTCACACTCCTCGGCGAGGTGCGCGGTCTCCTCTCCACCGAACCCCCCGCAGGCAACGCGGCGTCAAGACGACGGACGGCCTCGCGGGTGGAGGTGGCTGCTGCAGGCCACCTGCTCCTCCATCCCTGTCGTCCGCACCACCGCATGTGGTGACCTACTCAACCTCATCGGTGCAAGCGTCCAGCGGGAAGAACTGAGTACGCTGCTCGACCACACTGGCAGCTGCTATGGTGGCACAAGTATCCACCTGGTTGTCACGAGTCTCGGCGGTGATGTCGCCTGTTTCTTCTTCTTCTTCTTCTTCTTCATCTTCTTCTGCTCCTCTGTCGAGGTCCATAACTTCTTGTTGATCTTCGTCTTGCCCTGGTAGTACTGCTTGGTGATGGCCGCACCTCTGACAGCCTCGGCATGCTCGATCGGTTGGGGTGGTGATTTCGGCAGCTTCCTCTTCAGCTCCTGCATGCCCGAATTCAAGTCGGCCATCGACGAGTTGCCCTTGGCCGCGCAGGCCTGGGTGTACTCCGCGTCCCTCCTGCTCTCCAGCTGCGGCTCCGAAGCGTAGATCGCCTCGGGTCGCCTTCATCCTGAAAGGCTTGTCCTGCTTGTCGAACAGGGGCCAGAGGCCTGGAGGCGGCGGCAAAGGCAGGCACGACGAGCTGGACCTCCACGTCCTCGAGAGCAGCACCTCGGCAGAAGGCGGCAAGTCTCTCTCCAAATTCCTCGCCAAGGTATAGGGTACAGTGGGGGCCCGACCACAAGAGACCGTCCACAAGAAGCCCAACCCTGAAACCACAGGACGTCCATGGATTTTTGGTGTGGGAACGTTACGCTTCCCGTCGCAAAACCATCGAAACCCAAGAAACCCAGGGCACCCTGGAGACAAGCAGGGTGTTTCTTGGCATGGGCCCCCACTGTACGCCCAAGTGTGACCCTGGGTGCGGGCGACCTCTGGTGCGCCACTTTCGGGGGCCGCGGGGCGGCCGGAGCACGCAGGCCGCTGCGATCGCATCGAGTTCAGCCACTTGGGGACCCCACTGAGCCCGCACCGGAGGTCACTCCGGAGACGGGTCACTCTTACGTGTAGTCGAAGGTAGACGATCGGCACCAGGAAGTGAACGCGTAGCATGCACAGACACTCGCTCGTGCCCTCTACGAAGAGCTTGAACCAAGAATCGAAGTTATTCATCGGGTCTTGCGCCCAGATGGCGGATTCCAGAAACCCTGAACCCAAAAATATTGTCATCTCTTGGGGGCGCATCTTCTACTTCCGCCGCCTTCCGCCAGCCTTCCGCCAGCGGAGGCGGCCTCGTATTATATCCGCCGACTTTCCGCCGCCCTTCCGCCGAGGAAGCGATGGCAACTCCTTCGATCCTCGAAGGCGAGGCCGTTTTTGGAACGCCTAATATGGGCAGCCACCCGGTCGTTTTCGGGGTAGACGTCCCCGTCTGCGGACGCGATTCACTCGGTCTCCCAATGTCCTCCCAATATCCCCTATCGCCTTCGCTGATGCCACTCGCCTCGGAAGCCTGCGCACAACTCCTTCGATCCTCGAAGGCAAGGCCCTGTTTGGACCGCCCCAGATGGGGCGCCTCAGGCCGTAGACACGAACACGCGCGCAAGAGGAGGAAGAGGAGGAAAAGGAGGAGGAGGAGGAGGAGGAGGAGGAGGAGGAGGAAGAGGACGAGGACGAGGAGGAGGAGGAGGAGGAGGAGGAGGAGGAGGAGGAGGAGGAGGAGGGAGGAGGAGGAGGAGGAGGAGGAGGGAGGAGGAGGAGGAGAGGAGGAGGAGGAGGAGGAGGAGGAGGAGGAGGAGGACGAGGAGGAGGAGGAGGACGAGGAGGAGGAGGAGGAGGAGGAGGAGGAGGACGAGGAGGAGGAGGAGGGAGGAGGAGGAGGAGGAGGAGGAGGAGGAGGAGGAGGAGAAGGCGGACAAAGCCGTCTGCCCGCAAGGGGTGGGACGGCCGCGCGACGGCTGGCCCACGGCGGGCGGCGGCAGCGCGGCGCTGCCGTAGAGGTCCAGCGGGGGAGGGGGGGAACCTCACCGCACCCCCCGCAGCGGCGGCGGCCCCTTCTGGCGGCAGCCCGCGGCAGGCGAGGCCGCGCGCGACGGCCAGGCGGCCAGAGCATGCCAGAGCCTGAGCGGCACCGACGTGCGAGGCGAGAAAGAGCTGCCCGAGCAAGGAGGAGGAGAGGCAGCACCAGCAGGATGAGGAGCGGGATGAGCAGAAGGGCAAGAGGAAAGGCGGACAGGGGAGAGGGGAGGAGGCGGCAACGACGAGGAAGGGGTCGGATCGCTGGGGCGAGAGCGCCGTCCTCAACGACGGGAGCAAAGCGCCGATCCTGAAATGTGGCCGATCCTGAAATGTGGCCGATCCTGAATTTAGGGGAACGAAGAATGACATAAAACATTAAAACTCGGAGGTCCGCGCGGATTTCTCGGATCCGCCCTGGACCCCCCTGGCGTCGCCTCTGGCGCCGCCCCTGGCGCGCTCCGCGCGCCAAGGAGGGGGGTCCAGCGCCGATCCGAGAAATCCGCGCGGACCTCCGAGTTTGAATGTTTTATGTCATTCTTCGTTCCCCTAGAAATGGAACCCCCGCTGCAGCGGGAACACCACTTGTGAAAGACCGAGCAAGCGCCGATGGGAAATCGGACATCGAAAACCAGCTCGGACAATCCTGCGTGTAAAACATGATCGGCCCACGAACCCAGAACAGGGAGATGTTGTGGGGGCAATGCAGCTAACTTAGGCGATAAGCAATGGCAATGCTAAAGATATCGAAGATAACATGGTGCCAGAAGCTGTGCTGTAGGGCGCTGTGCCATGTCGCGCTGAACTGTACTATTCCATGCTGTGTTGAACCGTGCTGTGCTGTCCTGCTTCGCGTCGTGGAACCAATCGTCCTTGGTGTCCGAATCCTGACCGAACCGATCTGGCTATGGAGCTCCAGCTGCCTGAACGCGCGTGGCGTCCAACCAGCTCGAGCTCAAGTTTAGTTCCGCAACGGCACGCACCGGAAGTGGGCGCGTGGACGTGCCACGGGACGTGCCAGGGGCGCGCCAACGGATGCGGCAGGGGAACGTGCCAGAAGATGTGCCAGAAGGACGTCTCGTCTTCTGGGAAGTACCGTGGGCTCGTCACGGTCGCGCCACGGGACGCGCCATGGGACGAGCCAAGGAGCATGCATGAGGATGTCCATGCAACGGGGCGAGCCTCAGCGAGCCTACATCATCCCCCAAACTGTCGTCTGATGCCGAGGGGGAGTCGCGCCCGCCGTCACGCTGGCCATCTCGAACCACCATGGCGCCAGCGGGACCGTCAAAATTGACGGCTGCGTAGGCGTTCGGGTGTGTCGGGACACGGCAGCCGCCGAAGCCGTTGCCTTCGAGCAGCGCTACCGCGTTATGTGCCTGGAGCACCAATGCACTATCAAAACACAAGTCGCCAGTGCCCTTGCCGTCACCACAATATCCAACTCCTCCTCCTCCTTCTGCTGCTCCTGCTGCTGCTCACCCCGATCTCCAACTCCTCCTCCTCCTCCTCCTCCTCATCATCATCATCATCATCAGCATCATCATAGTGCTTGTTAGTGTCTCCCGTCTTGATCCGTATTATCACTGTTATCGTTATCAACGTTCGTATTACAATTGTTGCGAACTGCTACGATTTAGAAAATAGCAAACTCATGGTTCATAGTATTTTTGGTTGTCGTAGAATTGGCATTCGTATCATTAGTAATACCCCACTTATCAGTATTAGCATTCAAATCAGCATTCGTATTAGTAGTGAAACGTTTTGACATATGCTACGACTACTAACATGGTTAGTAGGATTAGTTTTCGTAGTGTTGGTTTCGTTCGTGTTCCTGCCATATCCATTAGTTGTAGCATGCGCCGTCGCATGCGATCATTATTGTACCCCCTCTATGTACACTTTCCTTTATCAAATTCATCCCAAATTAACCTGCTCCTCAACCTCCATCTCCTCGTCCTTATCAACACCTCTCCTCTACCCTCCTTTTCACTCCCTCCTCCTCCTCCTCCTCATCATCATCCAATTCATCCTTATCCTTATCCTCACTCCCCCCGGCTCCTCCCGAAGGCCTCCAGGAAGTCTCCAGGAGGCCCCAGAAATCACCAGATGCCCAACAAGGAATAGGAACTGCCACCAGAAATCCCCAGAGACCTCCAGGGGCACAAAAATGGCCAGAAGCTCCCGAAACCCTCATCCTTCAATCCCGAGCGAAGAAGAGACCTTCCTGCGTCCTCGGCCCTCCTCCCGTCATCGCGGGAAAGGGCGGACGGGGGAAAAGGGGGATCCGCTCGGAATCCTAGAAGGCTCGGATCCGCTCGGGGTCTCAAACAAGCCAGTTTCAGTGTCCCAAGGATCCGCTATGATCCTCTCGAGATCCCTGGGGATCCTGTTGGATTTCCTTGGGATCCGTTCGGATCCGCTCGGGGGGAATGGGGGTGGGAAAGGAGGGTCCGTCGTCTGGGCTCCAGTGCACTCGTTCGCGAAATCTCCACTCCTGGTGCACTCGCCTCCCCCCGCAAAGAGCAAGAGAAGACTCAGCTCGCCACCATGGCTTGAAGGTAGAGCGTGCGTGCCCTTCTAAGCCATCATGGGCCCTTGGCTTGAGGAGGATGAAGAGAGCAAGGGTTAAGTCGGGCGTGCCCCTCTACAGGGGAAAGTTGCATACATAGGAAAACATAATAGGGGACTCTTGTTTGGGTCTGATAGACAATGTTTGTATATGACTGGCTTCTTTCTTGCAGTTCGTCAAAAATCCGCCTGTATGGGAAGCACAGAGACACACTAATACTATTGCTATATGTCCTCCTCGGAGGCGCGCGTCCGACCCGAACATCTAGTTTACCCTTCTTGAAGCATGTCGTTTCCCGAGCGGTGTGGCCAGAAAGCGCCCACCACGACGCATATACTATGAGGTTTCTCGGTGCGCGCGGCGCCCCTGGGGGGGCGACGCACATATGGTATAAGTTTGTTGGGTTAACGCCGCCTGCAGGGTGACGCGCCCGACTTAAAGCAAGGGGGAGTCCCGCGCGGCGGCCTCCTGGCAGCTGGCCCCCCGCGGAAGTGCCGCCGAGGCTCGGCAGGGCTGGCGTCTGCGGGCCGCTTCCTCCAGGGAAGGAGGAGGAGGAGGTGGAGGAGGAGGAAGAGGAGGAGGCGGAGAAGGAGGAGGAGGAGAAGAAGAAAAAGAAGGATCAGGAGGAGGAGGAGGAGGCGGAGGAGGAGGAGGGAGGAGGGTGGCGCCAGCTAGGTGCGCTCGCGTCATGTCTGACGTTCTGCCCCTCCCTTCCATCCCTTACATTGGCGTAGATCTCTTCCCTATTCGCACAATCGGATGTCGTAGCATGGCATAGCATTTCATGGCATAGCATGGTGTTGAATATCAACGCGTAGCATGACATAGCATGGCGTGGCGACGCCACAAAGTGGGTGGGGTCGGCCCCAAACAATCAACGAATTGGCACCGAGTGCGCAATCACTTCCGATGGTTTCTTCAGGAAGCTGTTTTCTAGATTTTGGGGCCTATTTCGAGATTTGGAGGGACCGAAACCATGCCGTGGCATGGCACTGGAAATATTGACGTCAGCGCTGCAGCGGGAGCACGATTCGGCACGAGCAGAAGCGCGGAAGTGAGTCCAGCGCTGCAGTGGGAGCACGATTCAAAGGAGGCGGAGCCTGACGTAGCATGGCGTGGCGACGCCCCAAAGTGGGGGGGCTTCTGCGACCCCAAAGAGCAACGAATCGGCCCCGAATGCGCAATCATTTCCGATTGTTTTTCCGGGGGGCATTTTCTAGATTTTGGGGCCTATTTGGAAAGACCGAACACCATACCGTGGCATGGCGCTGGAAATAACGACGCCAACGCTGCAGCGGGAGCACAATTCTAAACGAGCGGAAGCGCGGAAATGAGGCCAGCGCTGCAGCGGGAGCACGATTCGGAACGAGCGGTGGCCCGAAAATGAAGCCAGCGCCTCAGCGAGAGCAGTTTGAAAAAACCAACGAAAACCGTTTCCCGAGAATCCTGCGCATAAAAAACAAGTACGCGGAAGTGGGCCGGCCATTTTCCGGACGTCACCAGGGGAGAGAGAAGAGTAGTATTCACATTATGTAATTGTGGAGGAGGGAGAAGGTTGGGAAGGAAGGGGAGGAGGGGGAGGAGGAGGAGGAGGAGGAGGAGGAGGAGGAGGAGAAAGGGGAGGCAGAGGAGGAGGAGGGGAGGAGGAGGGGGAGGAGGAAGATGAGGAGGAGAAGGAGGAGGAGAGGGGGAGGCGGAGGAGAAGAGGAGGGGGGAGGAGGAGGAGGAGGAGGAGGAGGAGGAGGAGGAGGAGGAGGAGGAGGAGGAGGAGGAGGAGGAGGGAGGAGGAGGAGGAGGAGGAGGAGGAGGAGGAGAGGAGGAGGGAGGAGGAGGAGGAGAAGGACGAGGGCGAGAAGGAGAGAGAGGTGGAGGAGGTGGAGGAGGAGGAGACGACGAGCAGGAGGTGGAGGAGGAGGAGGAGGAGGAGAGGAGGAGAGGAGGAGGAGGAGGAGGAGGAGGAGGAGGAGGAGGAGGAGGAGGGGGGGTAGGAGGAGAAGAAGGAGGAGAAGGAGGAGGAGGAGGAGAAGGGAGGAAGAGGAGGAGGAGAAGGAGCAGCAGGAGGAGGAGAAGGAGGGGAATTGGGAGGAGGAAAGGGGAGCGGGGAATTTTGTTTCATCCACTTTTGTTTCGTCCGCCTTAGTTTCATCCGCTTTAATTTCGTCCACTTTTGTTTCATCCGCTTTTGTTTCATCCGCTTTTGTTTCGTCCGTCTTTTGTTTCGTCCGGTTTTGTTTCATCCGCTTTTGTTCGTTCGCTTTTGTTTCGTCCGCTTTTGTTTCGTCTGCTTTTATTTCGTCTGCTTCGGTTTCGTCCGCTGTGTTTGGCGTGATTCGTGTGGAAACTGGGGGGATGAAAACCGGATGAATTTTAACCGGACGAAATAAAACCGGACGAATCAAAACCGGACGAATTCAAACTGGATGAATGTAAACCGGACGAATCAAAACCGGATGAGTTTAAGCGGGCGGATAAAAACCGGACGAATTAAAACTGGACGAATAAAAACCGGATAACTTTAAACTGGACGAATCAGAACCGGATGAATTTAAACCGAACGAATTAAAACCGGATGAATTGAAACCGGACGCGTAAAAGCACATGGATCCAGCTCTGGGCAACCATGTTAGATATCCCCTGGGTGGCCTGGATACGTAAAAACACATGCTGGGTGGCCTGGACACTTCAAAACCATGGCCCTTGCTTGGGACAACCATGTTAGATACCCCCCTGGGTGGCCTGGACACATAAAAACACGTGGTGCCAGCTTGGGACAACCATGTTAGATACACCGCAGAGTGGCCTGGACTCGCTAAAACATACGGTCCTTGCTCGGGACAATCATGTTAGATACTCCCCTGGGTGGCCTGGACACGTAAAAACACGTGGTACCAGTTTGGGGCAACCATGTTATGATACCCAACTGGGTGGCCTGGACACGTGCAAGGCCTGGACACGTGCAAACACATGGTTCCAGCTAGGGACAAACATGTTAGATACCCCCCTGGGTGTCCTGGGACCTCGTGGGGCCTCATGGAGAGGGCCAATCTACAGGAACACACCTAGAAACACATGGATTCGTGCCCCTGGAGAGGGCCAGGCTATGGGAACACATGAAAAACACACGGGTTCGTGCCCCTTACCCAAGTGTGTCCCGCACCCCGTGATTTACCGATAGGATTTCAAACGCGAGCGTTTCGCTAAGGACATCCTCAATTTTTCCACGCCGAATATTTTGTTATGTATAGCCAATAATTTCGCCGGCCGAAGCGGGGGGGAAACAAACTGATACTACAAGGGAACCTTGGGCCCGCGCCCTTTCCGGGAACATGATCGACCCACGAATCTGGAAAGGAATGGCAACGTTTCAAATACACGTGATTAGGCGACGGGCGAAAGCAATGCTGAATCTATCGATCTTGATGTACCGTGCCGAGGGCTATGCTGTGCTGCGCCGTGCTGAATTACGATGTGCCATGCCGCGATTGTGCTCTATAGCGTTGTGGATCGCGTCTTCGTTTGCATCCGAGTCCTGACCGAACTGATCTGGATCTTAAGCTCGAGCTGCTTCAGCACATACTAGCTGCACCAGAGCTAATTGACAGGGGGACATGCAAGGAGGACGCGCCGCGGAACGTCCCATGGGACGCGCCAAGCGACGTGCCAGGGGGCGTGCCAGGGGGACGCACCGCGGGACGTGCCAAAGGGGACCCGCTACGGGACGTGGCAATGAACGTGCCACGGGACATGCCAGGGGACGCGCCGCGCGACGTGCCAGGGGGATTCGCCACGGGACGCGCCGCGGAACGTGCCAAAGAACGTACCAGGTTGCATTGCTGAGTCTGTCGATCTTTATGTACCGTTCCGAGGGCTGTGCTGTGCTGCGCCGCGCTGAACTGCGATGTGCCATGCCGCGATTGTGTTCTATAGTAGTGTTTTGGGTCGAGTCCTCCTTTGCATCCGAGTCTGGGCCGAACTCATATGGATCTTGAGCTCGAGCTGCCTAATCACATAGCAGCTGCCCCAGAACGTTGTGGAACCCATGTGTGTTCACGCTTGCCCCGCCCTGGGGCCTTAGGATCCACATGTTTTCAAGCTTGCCCAGTGGCAACACAATTCGACCCCACCGCGGGCCTCGAGGGGCCGACCCCCCCGGCCGCGGGAGCCCCCCGAGCCTTCTGGGCATTCCACTGAGGCTGGAGGGGAGTCCTATCCGAAAAAAGGCAAGTCTCGGTGGGGGTGTATAAAATTTCGGCTCCTTGGTTGTCGAAATCTTATACACCACTACCGCGTGGGCACTGGGAGACGCCTGCTCTGGCCTTGTGGTGCCAGCGCTGGCCACGTACAGGCCGATACAGCCAAAGAGACGGCAACGAGCGGCAACACGCAACGAAAATGTCACGAAGTATGGTCCGCAAATGCAGAAGGAGCAGGAGGGAGGAGGACAAAAGGAAGGAGAGGAGTAGAAGGAGGAGGAGCAAGCAAAGAGAAACCAGTCAAAAACCAGGAGCAGCATTCGAGCCATCTTGCAATAGGCGAGCCGTCGCGCGCACCCTGGGACTGGAGCAGTGGACAGTAGAGCTGGCTTAAAGACCGCGGAGCTTTGTTGTGCAATCCGATAGTTTCCGGCGTTTCACAATGGTGCTCCCGCTGCAGCGTGGGCCTCCTTCTCAGATCGGCGCTGCGCTCCCGTCGTTCAAAATGGAGCTTATCCCGGAAAGGGCGTGGGCCCAGGGTTCTCTTTTAGTTGGTTTACCCCAGGTTTCGACGGCTGTAGGGCCGGCGGAATTATTTGCGATAAATAATGAGGTCGCCTGGGGCCGGCGGAACCATTTTTGAGCATGTCTCGAGGAAACGCTTGCGTTCCAGAATTTCTTGAAGATGTCTCTAGCGAAACGCTTGTTTTGTGTTATAGATTGTCCTCTCCTGGGGACCAGAATTCAAAGGATCTCTCAAGTGAAATGCTTGTTTTCACGTGCCCAGGTCTTGAGGATGTCTCGAGCGAGACGCTTGGTTTCACGCGTCTTCGTCGCCCAGGCGGATGTCTAGCATGAGGATGTGTTGAGGAAGTCTCGATCGAGATGCTTGTTTGCACGTGTCCAGGTTGCCCAGGCGGATGCCTAGCATGCGGATGTGTTGAGAATGTCTCGAGAGATACGCTTGTTTTCACGTGTCCAGGTCGCCCAGGCGGATGTCTAACATGAAGATGTGTTGAAGATGTCTCGAGCGAGACGTTTGCTTTCGCGTGTGCAGGTCGCCCAGGCGGATGTCTAGAATGAGGAGGTGTTGAAAACGTCTCGAGCGAAACGCTTGCTTTCACGTGCCCAGGTCACCCAAGCGGACGTCTCACATGAAGATGTGTTGAAGATGTCTCGAGCGAATCACTTCTTTCCGCGTCCAGTTCGCCCAGGCGGATGTCTAGCATGAGAATGTGTTGAGGATGTGTTGAGCGAAACGCTTGTTTTCACGTGTCCAGGTCGCTCAGGCGGATGTCTAGCATGAGGATTTTGACAGGATGTCTCGAGCGAAACGCTTGTTCCCAGCACGTTCGGTAGCGCGTCCCCTTGGCACGTCCCGCGTTGCGTCCCCATGGCACGTCCCATGGCACGTCGCTTGGCGCGTCCCTTGGGACGTTTCGCGGCGCGTCCTCCTGGCATGCCCCCCTGTCAATTAGCTCTGGGGCAGTTACTATGTGTTCAGGCAGCTCGAGCTTAAGGTCCAGATCAGTTCGGTCAGGACTCGAATGCAAAGGATGACTCGATCCACAACGCTATAGAGCACAATCGCGGTATGGCACATCGCAATTCAGCACGGCGCAGCACAACACAGACTTCGGCACGGTACATCAAGATCGATACACTCAGCATTGCAACCTGGCACGTTCCTTGGCACGTTCCGTGGGACGTCCTTTGGCGAGTCCCCCTGGCACGTCGCGCGGCGCGTCCCCTGGCACATCCCGTGGCACATCCATTGGCACGTTCCGTAGCGCGTCCCCTTGGCACGTCCCGCGGTGCGACCCCATGGCACGTCCCCTGGCACGTCGCCTGGCGCGTCCCTTGGGACGTTTCGCGGCGCGTCCTCCTGGCATGTCCCTCTGTCAATTAGCTCTGGGGCAGCTACTATGTGTTCGGGCAGCTCGAGCTTAAGATCCAGATCAGTTCGGTCAGGACTCGGATGCAAATGAGGACTCGGTCCACGACGCTATAGAGCACAATCGCGGCATGGCACATCGCAATTCAGCACGGCGCAGCACAGCACAGCCATCGGTAGGGTGCATCAAAATCGGTACACTCAGCATTGCTTTTGCCCGTCGCCCAATCAAGTGTCTTTGGAAACGCTTCCATGCGTTACATTTCTATATGCCTTTCCGGGTTCGTGGGTCGATCATGTTGTGGCTGGCCCTCCTTCTTATTTCCAATTCCCATTTCTTATCCTCCGTTCGCAAATTTTTGTAATTTCAACCTGCAACTTTCCGATTCCGGCGCTCGTCTCCCCGACTCTGGCTCCCAACCGATTCCAGCGTCAAGGCGACTTACAACCGGATGAATTTAAACCAGACGAATTAAACCAGGATGACTTTAAACCAGACGAAACAACACCAAATAAATTCAGACCAGTGAATTAACACCGGATGATTTTAAACCCGACGAAATTCAAAACCAAATGAATTTAAACCGGACGAATTAAAACTGGATGAATTTAAACCGGGCGGATTAAAACTGGATGAGTTTAAACCGGACGAGCTAAAACCGGATGAATTCAAAACCGGACGAATTTAAACGGGATGAATTTAAACCGGGCGAATTACAACCGGATGAATTTAAACTGGACGAATTAAAACTGGTTGAATTTAAGATTTAAACCGGACGAATTAAAACTGGATGAATGCAAACAGGACGAATGAAAACGGGAGGGGGTTTGAATGTGGCCTGCAGAGGACATAAAAAACGGATGAATTTAAACCGGACGAATTAAAACCGGATGAATTTAAACCGGACGAATTAAAACCGGATGAATTTCAACCCGGGCGAATTGAAACCGGGTGAAATTAAACCGGATGGAATTAAACGGATGAAGTTCAACGGATGAAAGTAAACTGATGAAATTAAACTGATGAAATTAAATTTGGATGACAAAAAAATCAATCGGGGGGGAGAATGGGGAGAGGGGGAGGAAATCCGCCGACCCTGTCGGCGTGTGTGAGGGGCTTGTCCGTTCAAGTCGTCATCTCCGTCATTCCTTGGTCGTCGTCTCTGTCGTCCCCTTTCCCTGCCTCCCCCCTTTCCCTGGGCTCGTCGAAGCTCCCCCCTGTCCCAGGGACTCCTCAACGCGCCAGCCAAAGCGAAAATAAGCAACGTCGTAATTGAGTCGAAGAAGGGAAGCCCCTTCCCTTCGATCCCTCCCTCGCCGGGGGGGGCGGGGGAAGGGGGTCCCGGGGGTGGGTGGGTCAGAGGCCCCGGGGGGGGTTCAGATACGACACCCCCCCTGGGAGTCCCGGGGCCCCAAAAAGCCCCAAGACGGGCCAGGAGTGCCCCAAGAGGCCCCAACGACAGTCCAAGAGAACCCCGAATCGCCGAACGATCTGTCCAAGACGCCTTGACGGCCTCCAGACGCCCAAGAGGCCTGCAAAGCGCCCCTAAGAGGCCTCCAGGAGCTTTCCCACGAGAGCCCCAAGAGGCAACATTCACGGATTTCTCATACGTTTTTGAAAGATTTTGGCGCTCTTGCCTCTTCCGCTTCACGACGCGCCAAGACGGCCCAAGAGGCCCCCAAGATCGCCCCGAGACGGCCCAAGAGGCCCCCAAGAGGGTCCCCTAACGGCCGAAGAGGGCCCCAAGACGGCCCAAGACGCCTCCAAGACGGCCCAAGAGGCCCCCAAGACGGCTCCAGGAGAGTGCCCAGACGGGGGACCCGAACGGACATTTCAGGCTCTCAGCCCCAATAGGCCCCTAAGAGGCCCCGAAGAAGCCCCAAGAGGCCCCCAGAGGCTCCCAAGGGGCCCCAAAACTGCCCCAAGACAGCCTAGGAGAGCCCCAAATTGCCAAGGAGGCCTCCAAGAGTGCCTCGAGACGGCGCAAGAGGAGCCCTGGACGGCCCAAGACGGCCTCAGGAGAGCCACAGGCTGTCCCAAGAAAGCCTCTGGCCTCTTGCTCTTCCTCCTCTTCCTCCTCTTCCTCCTCGTCCTCCTCCTCCTCCTCCTGATCCTCCTGATCCTCCTCCTCCTCCTCCTCCTCCTCCTCCTCCTCCTCCTCCTCCTCCTCCTCCTCCTCCTCCCCCCCCTCTGCTCCCCCTCCTCCTGCTCTCCTTTGCCTCCTTCTCCTCCTCTTGCTTCTCCTCCACATCCTTCTCCCTCCTCCTCCTCCTCCTCTCTCATCCACCTCCTCCACCCTGCCCCCCCCCTCGTTTTCATCTTCGTCGCTCTCAGGGTCGGCGGCAACGGCCGTAAGGCCTTCGCGATAAAGGAGGAGAGTGTGACGAGGGGGAAACGAGGGAAGCAGAAGGGGGGAAAGGGGGAGGAGGGGAGACGAGGAGGGGGGGAAGGAAGGAGAGGGGGAAGGAGAGAAGGAGGGAGAAAAAAGGAAGGCAGAAGAGGAGGACGGAGGGTTGAGGGGAAAAGAACTGTAGATTTGATGGCTCTGGCCTGCTGAAGCTCCGTGCCGAGCCACCCTGGCGTGACCGACCGAGCGAAGCTCCTCCTGCCAAAAGCTCAGTTTCGCCACTCTTGCGCACCAGCTTGCTATGTTTCAAGTGGCCTAGCTTCCTTAAGCTGGTCAGGGCCCAGCCCTTTGTGGAAAAGAGGGCAGCAAGAGGAGAAAAAACAAGGGAGGATGAAGAGGAGGGAGGAAAAGAGGGGAGGGAGGAGGATAAGCGGTCGACATGTTATCCGCACCCCTGCTCACTCACCGACCTCCACGAGGAGCCAGAACGGGAAGACGGATAGGATTCAGGTCTCTGGGGCCAGGTTATTTTATCCATACCCTCCTGCATCCGGCGCCCAGAACTGGCCATCGCTCGGACGTCCATTCCCTGTGCTTTTTTCGGTTTCGTGCGTGTTTTTTTTGCTCGATGGTCCAGGATGGTCCTCGATGGTTCTCGCCGAGAAAAAATGCACACGTCCGAGCGATGCCAGGAGAATGGGAGGCAGCAGCAGGGGTATAGATCGAACGTCGATCGCCGACAGGAGGGGCTCGACGCCCGCCACCCTCGCAGCCCCTGCCGGTCCAAGCTGCTCCACGCGGGGGCCGTCGGCCGGGTCCCTCCCCTGGGTGTGCTCACCGGTAGCCTCGGGGGGCGGCGGACCATCGAGCGCTCTCCGTGCTTGGAGGGAGGGAGTGAGTGAGTGGGAATGGGAATGGTAAAATGACGAAGCCATAATTAACTACAACTGTCACACCACTCAGATGACGAAGGTGTGTGTATGTAACTGGAACTGGTGGAAGGTGTAGAGGAGGATGAACATGTTCCCCTTCATCAGAGCTTCCAAGACGAGGGAGGGAGTGAGAAAGGGCGAAAGGGAGGGGGAGGGAGAGAGAGAGAGGGAGGAGGAGAGCGGAAGGACCATGCGTTAAGCTCCAGGCCCAGACCTCCGAGGATCTTGGCCGAAAAGAGCGGCGGCGGAGGGAGACGCGGCTCTAGTGACCTAGTGTTGGAACGCGGGGAGCACTCGAGGTCGACAGCCTCAATGATCTCCCCCGTATGAGCTCTCACGGAGGCGAGGGTGAGCTCCCTTTCCAGACAGATTGTCCCAGCCAAGCTGCCCAGCACGCGACGCATGACCTGTGCACTCCTTGCTGAGGCCGCGGACGCTTTGGCCGCTAGAAAGGAAATGGTAACGAACACGAGTGACAAGCACAATGGCGTCATCACAATCAAACGCAACCACTTTGTGGTTACATCGTCGAGGCGGGCAGCACGTAACTAGTTGAAGTTGCTACACAAGCCTGAAGAAGACATATCCGACGCCCTATTGGCTCTTAAGCAAACCTCACACCTCCACGCGCCAGCCCACATTCTCCAGCGGCGCGCGGGCCCAGCAGGGCAGGCGAAGTCTGATCAGTTCAGCCTCAGATAGGTAGATCGGCTCCCAGAGGTGGAGACGAGCAGCAAGCAAGACAGTGGCTCTGGTGAACTTGACTGTCTGATCAATCATCTTGAAAATGGTTTCGTGCTTTGGGTGCACCTTGACTGCGTGTGTGTGTGTGTGAGTGTGTGTGTGTGTGTGCGTGTGTAGTTCCTACATCAGCGCGTCGGTTCTGGCTCGTCCACATATTTTGTGTGAGCCACTACTTTGAAGCAAGGGAGAGTCGAAGCGATATAATCGTAGCGCTGGAAGAAAGCACCCGCGCCCATCCTCTGATCGGAACGTTGCTCATGCTGCGGAAGGGCAGCGGACTTGACAATATTCGAGCCTTCAAACCGCACGCGCGATTCAGCTACCGAGAGAGCGTTGCCCTGACTGCTGACTGCGGGGTCTGGGGTGAATGCGCCCAGCCAGAGGCACGAAACTCGCCTACGCAAACACATTGGCCACTGGCCAGGGGCCAGGGCCACACAAGAGACCACCCTGGACAACTTGGGCACCGCATGACGAAACCAGGGCCCTTCCGCATACATGTCACCCCAGAAACCTCTCCCAGGAGGAGTCCCGTTGGAAGCCAATAGGCGCCCTGATCGTGCCACGCAATGATAGGGCCATCGTCTATTGGAAAGTCGGTGGTAACACGTCGGCGGGACGAGCGATAGCTCTCGAAACAAACGCAAACAAAACCATCTTGATCAGCCCCAGCTGACAGGGCCGCATCAATGACAGGCCCTCGGCCGGATCAGCTCGAGCAGAGGCGACGGAGGGGCGAGCACGCTTCCAGCACCTGTGAGCAAATCCGCCGACCCTTCGACGTGTGGAAGACGCTGTCGTCATCGTCATCGTCATCGCCGTCGTCAGTCCCAAGAACATTGGGGAACGAAGCAAAAAAACGTTGTAGATAAGTCGAAGGGGAGCCCCTTCCCTCCATCCCTTCCCTGCCGGGCGAGGGGGTGGGGGGAGGGTTGGGTCGTGTGGGTCCAAGGTCATAATGCCGCCCCCTCGGGGTCCCGGCGGCCGGGGGGAGCTCGCCAGCGGGGGCCCGAGGGAGGTCCCGCCTTCAGGGTCGGCGGCGCTGGCCGTAAGGCCTTCACAATGCTCCCCCCTCCCCGCAGAAGCCGCACTTCGAGCTCACCTGGCGCCCGAGCCGCGCCGCTCGCTCACGAGTGAACAAAGGGTCGGAGGCGACAGTACTTTTTCGTGGTAGTGAGGCGGTGGTGGGAGAGCACCTGACGACGGCGAATCGGCGACGACCGGAATGGACCATGACCAACATCGGCGTCGACAAGATCCCGTGAACCGGTAGTGACA
>CAUYUJ010009886.1:27500-31536 GCA_963575745.1 Prorocentrum cordatum
GGGGCGAGGAGGGGAGCGTCCACTAGCTGTTTGTTAGTCTAGGGGGAAAAGAGGGGGGGAGCGTCCACTAGTCGTTCCCCCCTCCTGCCGCATTTCAGCGCCTGGACTGTCTCGGTGTGTCTTTCGCCTCTGGCGGTCGGCGTGCTCGGTGAGCGGCGCGTGGCCACAATGGGCCGCGGCCCGCTCGGATGGCGGGCGGCCGCGCGCGGCTCGCCTCCTCGGTGCGTGGCGGCTGCAGCACGGAGCCCAGCAGGCTGTCCACCTGGGCCTCTGGGCGCCGCCCCTCCCCCCCGTGCTCCTCCTCCACCTGCTCCCGCATGCTCGTGAACGCTTCGCGAGCGGATACGCGGCGAACCGACCAGATCTGCTCGGATAACTACGTGTGTGTATACACATGTACCATGTACGTGTATATTGTGTGGAGGTTGGGCCGGGTACTTCCAGAGACCCACGACTGCGAGGACGGTGGGTCCGAACAAACACGTCTGACCGGCGAAGTTAAGGAAGCTGCTTCTAGTCTCCGTCTGCAGTCAGCTTCAAGCCGCCTCCACTCTTGTCCACCTCTGATCCGCCACCGTGCTTGTACGGAGTGTGCGTGTTAGAATGCTCGTATGTTGTCTGAGAGGTTGTTCGAGATTTTCTAAGGCCGCCCCCCCCCCCGGTTCCGCATTCACCCCTCAAACACCCCCCCCCCTGAATTTGCTCTCTGGCGTTCTCTTCGGCGACCAAACGGCCAAGATGGCCTCCAAGGTGGTTTCCCAGAGAGCCAAGATAAGATGACACCAAAACGGCCCAAGATGGTCCAAGACGGTTCAAGAGGCTCCTAAGACGGCCTCAAGACGGCCCAAGAAGCCCCCAAGACTGCCCAAGAGGGCTCCAAGAGGCCCTCCTGGAGAACCCGAGGAAGCAAAAGCGATTGATGTTCCTATGGTTTTGAAGGATTTTGGAATTCTCACCTGTTTCGGTTCCCGACCGCCCAAGATGGCCCAAGATGCCTCTAAGATAGCTCAACGACAGCCTATGAGGACCCCAATATCGCCCAAGAGCCTCCCAAGAGGGCCCCAAGACGGCCCTAAGCGCTCCAAGAGGGCACTAAGACGGCCCAGAGAGGCCCCAAGACGGCCTCCGAAGGCGTCCGACGGGCCAAGAGCCCCCTAAGACGGCCAAAGAGACCCCAAGAGGCCTCCGACGAGAAGACAACATTGATCCCCGTTTGGTGTTTGAAAGATTTTCGGGTTCTCACCTGTCTGGGTTTCCGACCGCCCAAGACGGCCCAATACGCTACCAAGAGAGCTCCAAAACAGCGGGCCCTAAGTCGGCCTAAGAAGACCCAAGATCGCTCAAGAGGGCCCCCAGAAAGCCCAAAAGCGCTCCAAGAGGGCGCCAAGACAGCCCAGAGAGGCCCCTATAGACGGCCTCCGAAGGCGTCAGACGGGCAAAGAGCCCCCTAAGACGGTCCAACGAACCTCAACACGCCCCAAGAGGCCCCCAAGGAGAGGTGTGCCTAAGGGTGGCACGATATACGTAATGTGCATTTTGCTGTTGGCGAATTTGCGTAATCCGCCGACCCTGTCGGCGTGTGTGAGCGGCTTGGCTGTTCGAGTCGTCGACTCCGTCAGTCGTCGTCTCCGTCGTCCCCTTTCCCTGCGCCCTCCTCCTTAAGCTTGTCAGCGAGAGAAAAATCGAGCAATGTCGTCATCGAAGCCCCTTCTCTTTGATCCCTTCCCCGCGCCGGGGGGAAAGTCTCCGGGGTCCCGGGGGGGTTCCCAGAGGGATCCCGGGGGGGTCCCGGTGGATGTCGCCACCCAGATACGTTTTCCCCCCCTGGGGGCCGTGGGGCCTCAGAAAGTACCAAGACAGGCCTAGAGTGTCCCGAGAGGCCGCCGAGACGGTCTAAGAGGGTCCCTAATCGCCAAACGATCCTTCACGCCCTCCAGACTGCCCAGGAGGCTCAAGACGCCTCCAAGACGGCCCCAGATGCCCCCAAGACGGCTCTAAGAGCGTGCCCAGACGGGGCACCCGAGCGAACATTTCGAGCCCTCGGCCCAAAGAGGCTCCCAGGAGGCCCCTGGAGGCTCTCCAGAGGCACCAAGAGGCCCACAAGAGGCTCTCAAGAGGCCCCACAATTCCTCCCCAGAGGCCCTGGGGGACTTCCGAAGAGACCCCAAGAACCATCCCCAAGGACTCTTGCCCACGTCAGCGTCGTCGTCGTTGCCGCCGCCGCCGCTGTTGTCGTTGTCGTCGTCGTCGTCGTCGTCGTCGTCGTCGTCGTCGTCGTCGTTGTCCTTGTCGTCGTCGTCGTCGTCGTCGTCGTCGTCGTCGTCGTCGTCGTCGTCGTTGTTGTCTCCCTTCAGGGTCGGCGGCACTGGCAGTAAGGCCTTCGCAATACTTTTGCGCAGTGTTTTCGCGTATTGTGTTTGCATCGTGTTTTTGCGTAGTGCGTTTTGCGTCGTGTATTTGCGGAGTGTTTCTCGCGTAGTGTATTTCGCGCAGCGAATGGACGTGGTGCTTTCGCGTGGAGTTAGCGCATCGTGTTTCCGCGTCGTGTGTTTGCGTAATGTTGTCGCGCCATGTGGTTCCATGACATACCCACGAACCCGGAAAAGGACTCAGAACCTGCAGGCCTGGGGACGTTTCCGAGCACCCCAATTATGGATGGGCAATGGCAATGCTGGAGATATCGACAGTGATGCTCTTGCACCAGGGAGCGGGAGCTGGAGCGCCGCAGAAGCGCCCTTGCGTCGGCACGCTACTCGAAGACACAACGTACAAAAAAACACGACGCGCAAAGACAAAGTCACGCGCAAACGCTTCGCTCGCCCGCGTCTCTCGTCAGCGTCGCCCGAGTTCGCAGGGAACGGGCCGCTGGGGCGCTGCAGGAACGCCCTGCGTCCGCACGCTGCTCGAACATACTACGTATAACACGACGCTTAAGAAGAGAACACCACACTTTTTTTTACCTGCGGTAAGGAGCCCTGTGGCAAGAGTGCGGAGCGAAGCGCGGGGAGGGGGGGAGGGAAGCAAAGGGGAGCAGCAACAGCAGCAGCAAAGTGCAAAACCCCAGGGAGCAGCAACAGCAGCAGCAAAGTGCAAAGTGCAAAGTGCAGCACGCAAACACTACGTTGGCCCGCGTCTCTCGCGAGCGTCCCCCGAGTACGCAGGGAGCGGGCCGCTGGAGCGCCGCAGGAGCGTCCTGCGTCCGCACGCTGTTCGAGCACGCTACGCAAACACACTGCGCATAAAGCGAAAAGCCACGTGCAAACACTACGCTCGCACGCATCTCTCGTCAGCGACGCCCGAGTCCGCAGGGAGCGGGCCGCTGCAGCACTGCAGGAACGCCCTGCGTCGGCACGCTGCTCGAACACATTACGTAAAAGCACGACGCAGATAAAAGAAAACCACGCGCAAACACCACGGTCGCCCGCGTCTCTTGTCAGCGTCGCCCGGATCTGGAAGGACCCGGCCGCTGGAACGCCGCGGGAGCGCACCGTGTCGGCACGCTACTCGGAAACACTATGTAAAAACACACTGCGCAGAAAAAGAAAAACCACGCGCAAACACTACGGTCGCCCGCTCTCTCGTCAGCGTCGCCCGAGTCCGCAGGGAGCGGGCCGCTGCAGCGCGCTGCGTCGGCACGCTACTCGAATACAAACACTACGCAGAAACGGCTGGAACGCCCTGGGGAGCGCCGCCTGGAGCGCCGCGGGAGCGCCCTGGGAGCGCAGCGGGAGCGCCCTGGGAGGTTCAGCGTAATGTTTTTGTTGCGCTGTTCTTTCGAAACGTGCATTTGCGTACTACTACTACTACTACTACTACTACTACTACTACTACTACTGCTACTACTACTACTACTACTACTACTACTACTACCACTACTACCACTACTACTACTACTACTACTACTACTACTACTACTACTACTACTACTACTACTACTAAACTACTACTACTAAACTACTACTACTACTACTACTACTACTACTACTACTACTACTACTACTACTACTACTACTACTACGACTACGACTACGACTAC
>CAUYUJ010009887.1:0-31536 GCA_963575745.1 Prorocentrum cordatum
TTCGCCACGTGTTCGACGAAGCCCCAGCCCTACCCCCGCCGCCCATCGAGCTGCCTGGATCGTTGATCGGCGAGGGTGGGGCTCGTTCGGCTTTCGCCACGTGTTCGACGAAGCCCCAGCCCTACCCCCGCCGCCCATCGAGCTGCCTGGATCGTTGATCGGTGAGGGTGGGGCTCGGATTTCGCTGCCGATGGAGATCCAACCCCGTTCGGTGGCAACTCATGGGAGCCTCCCAAACCATCTTGTCGACTCTCGCGAACCGACGCGAATCGACGCTCAGTCGACGCTGCCCCATCGACTCCGGAATCAAGAGGGTATACCAGGCTCCCATGATTTGCCACCGAATCGGCGACACGCAAGAGTGACCCTGGGTAAGAGTGACCTTTGGTGCGCGGCTTTTTCGGGGGGACCAAACTTTACGCGCGCAAGACTCTTTCGTCGAATCGCGCTCGGTGATCGGGGCGCCCCCATGGGCCCGCACCAAAGGTCACTCTGGCGAAGGGTCACTCTTACGTGTAGTCGACCGAAGCCCCCATATTTTCTCCATATTTTCTGGGTTTTTGTCTCCCCCCCCACTTCCCATATTTTCCCATATTCTCTGGGGGATCGACGACTAATTGTGTCTGTGTGTTTCTTCCCCTCCTGAGTACCAGGCTCCCATGATTTGCCACCGAAGCCCCCGACCTTCCTCGCCGCGTCGCCCGCTGCTCCGAGCGCCGCCGGCGCCCTAGGCGCCGCGGCCCGGCGCGCAGCGCCGAGGCGGGCCGCTGGGCGCCGGCGCCGGGGCCGCCCTGCGAGCGCGACGCCAGCGGCCGCCGCGCCCAGCCCGCGCGGCGCCAGCGCCGGCTCCGCGCCGCGCCGCCTGACCAGGACCTCGGCTGCGAAGAGAAGTTTGGGCGCCCGAAATGGGTACAATGCCCAACAAATGCCCAACACCACCACCACCACCACACCACCACACCACCACCACCCCACCACCAACAACAACAACAAGAACAACAACAATCACTTTAACCGAACGCTCAGTGTTCTCACCAGTGCCAGGGTTTTCATGCGACGCCAGCCAATACCCCCACTTTGTGGGGGGGCAGTGCAAGCTCTACCAAATATCCACACGACTCTTCGCACCACCCACACCCAGCTTCCCGCCCTATGACGTTCGGACACTTCACTTCGTGGCCTGCGGACGACCGTGGCTACTACACTGGCGTGGAGTACACACCCACAGAAGTTGTTAAGCCTACGTTCGTACACCCACAGAAGTTGTTAAGCCTTGTGAACCCACAGAAGTTGTTTCGGCGTGCGCGCGCGAAGAAAAAACGAATGTGTCCCGCATGGTATTATTTGACAGGGATGATGGCCCTGGCAGGTGCGCAACCGTTGTCGCAGAAGTTCGAAAAAGTTGCTCGCAAAAGCCCTTTTGACAGAAATGTTTAAAAAAGTGTTGGGTTTCCTACGAATCCGCAAGAGCGCGCGGGATGAGATTTTGACAATTTTTTGTTGAAAAACCATTGGTGTTTTGATGTTTTTATGTTAAAATCGCTGCGAACACTAAGGTTTTGGAAGGATTTCGTCTTGCGCGCGCGAATGTCCACTTTACCTTAATTTTTGCAAGGGATTCTTGAAATTTGATTATATTAGAACAAGAAATGTCATTTTCTATTGTTTTTTAGCTGTTTTTTTTTGCAAGGTAAAGCGGGGGGACAAACAACCGGATTCTTGATCACTCGAATTACCTGAGGCTTTCTCCACGTAAAATGATGAAATGTAGCTGCGGCTAGGCGGCCAGGGGGCCGTGCCCAGGGGCCCCAACAATAATTAAATTCTTTAGGAAATTAATAATGGTCAACCCCACAACAACACACAACAATCATTTTACCCGCGCGTGGTTGGGGGGGGGGGGGTCGCGGGGGGTTCTCCCCAGTGCCAGGGTTTTCATACGACACAGGCAATACCCCCACAGTGGGGGCATTACAAGCTCTACCAACTACCAAACGACTCTTCGCGACCACCCAAACCCAGCTTACCCGCCCTATGACGTTGGGAATACTTCACTTCGTGCGTGCGGACGAACCGTGGCTACTACACTGGCGTGGTACACACCCACCGAACTTGGGTGCTTATTGGGTCCTCACGGCGGGCTCTTGGGGCCTCTTGAAGTCCTCCTGGGGCAACCTATGGCGCAACCAGTAGGGGGACGTTTTATTCTCGGCGGCCGAGGGCGCAACCTATGACGCAACCAATAGAGGGGCGTTTTATTCTCGGCGGCCGAGGGCGCAACATATGGCGCAACCGCAAGGGATTCTGGCCCCTGGCAGGCGCGCGAACCCCGTTGCAAGAGCGTGCGGAAGTAGCTCGCGCGAGCTCATGTAACATAAATGTTGGAAAACCATTGGTTTTTTTTTAGGATTCGGACAGCGCGCGCGGGTAGAAATTTTGAAAAGTCGTGCAGGTGTTTTTCGAGGACCTACGGTGCGATTCGTGTGATTTTATGATGCGCGGTGCTAAAATTCTTAAGACGCCCAATGGTTTTTGAGATTTCGGCGTGCGCGCGCGAAGAAAAAACGAATGTGTCCCGCATGGTATTATTTGACAGGGATGATGGCCCTGGCAGGTGCGCAACTGTTGTCGCAGAAGTTCGAAAAAGTTGCTCGCAAAAGCCCGTTTGACAGAAATGTTTAAAAAGTGTTGGTTTTCCTACGAATCCGCAAGAGCGCGCGGGATGAGATTTTGACATTTTTTTGTTGAAAAACAATTGTTTTTTTTGATGTTTTTATGTTAAAATCGTTCCGAACACTAAGCTTTTGGAAGGATTTCGTCTTGCGCGCGCGAATGTCCACTTTACCTTATTTTTTGCAAGGGATTCTTGAAATTTGATTATATTAGAACAAGAAATGTCATTTTATAGTGTTTTTTTTTGCAAGGGAAAACGGATTACAACAAAACAACCGGATCTTGATGACATCGTATTACCTGAGGCTTCCTCACGAAAATGATGAAAATGTAGCTGCGGCCTAGGCGGCGCAGGGGGCCGTGCACCAGGGGTCCCAACAATAATTATTCTTTAGAATTAATAATGTTCAACAACAACAACAACAACAACAACAACAACAACAACAACAACAACAACAACAACAACAACAACGACAAATAGGTACAATACGAAAAATGGGTACAATACGAAAAATGGGTACAATGCCCAACAGCAAACGTTGTCCCAAACCAGCAGCGGCCGCTGCTGGGCAGGCGGCCTTCTGTCTCGAACGGACACAGGCCGCGGCGGCGTGGACAGCGAATCCTGCTCCAAATGGGCAGGAACTGGTGTTGGGCATTGTGCCCATTCTTTCTGTGCCCATTTCGGGCGTCCAGAGGAAGAAAGAGAGCTGTGCACATGCACCGATGCTGCCCAGGCCCATCCCGAGCCCAGGATCGGTGCACACGCCTTCGTGGCTCGGCCAGGGAGGCACGGACACCGATCCCGGGCCATATAGGACGGGCCTGGACGGGATCGGCGCAGGATGGGTCTGCTCGCCCGGTGCGAAGCAGGAGTGACCCTGGGCAGGGAGTGACCTCTCGCCATCGCTCGGACGTCCATTCCCTGTGTTTTTGTTCGGCTTCGTGCGTGGTTTTTTTCGCCAAATGATCAAGGATGCTCCTCGATGGCCCTCGCCGAAGGAAAAATGCACACGTCCGAGCGATGCCAAGACCTCCGGTGTGCGACTGTCAAGGGGGCGCGGGAGGGCCAAACCTGGGCAGAGGAGCCGCTGCTATCGCATCGCGGTCAACCACCGGGGGGCCCAGCGTGCTCGGCCGCTGGCCAGTGCCGGGGATGGACAGACTCCTCTTTAGTAAACCGTGGTTTAGTGAAAACGACCTGAGGCCCAAACCTGGCGGGCGCAAGCCTGGAAAATAACGGCCACGGCGCCCTCTCGAGAACCGAAAACGGACAATTCACTGATCGACGTGTCACTGTTGGGAGTTCTGTCCACCCCCGATAGTGGGGGGCGCTGAGGAGAGGGCAGAAAAACCACCCTCAGAATAAGCATCCCGACGAGCGAAGCCTTTCGTGACCGCACCCAGGGAAGGGATTGAAAAGGACAGGGCTGTTTCGTAAACGCCCAAGGTGGGGGTCGGGGTACTTGTCCTCCCCTGGATGAGTGTGTGGGGTTGTGGATGCCATGGCAATGGACACTCTAACAGTCCTATCATTGAACTGAAGATGTGTTTAAAATGTGTAAAACATGTTCTGAAAATGCTTCAAACATGTTTTTACATGTTTTAAAAAATTTAAGACGTCAGGGAATTATTTGGCAACATGCTTCCTCTCCATCAATCGACTTCCACAAATATGGGGTGCGGGGGTGCGAAACGTGCACCTTTCGTGCCCCTATTGAGCCCCATGGGGGCCCTTTCCAGCACACAAGGAGTTGCCTGAACCGTTGATCGGTGAGGGTGGGGCTCGGATTTCGCTGCCGACGGAGATCCAACCCCGTTCGGTGGCAACTCATGGGAGTCTCCCAAACCGTCTTGCCGACTCTTGCGAACCGACGCTGATCGACGCTCAGTCGACGCTGCCCCATCGACTCCGGAATCAAGAGGGTGTACCAGGCTCCCCATGGGGGCCCTTTCCAGCACACAAGGTGCACCCTTCTTCGCCCCCCCACTCATCGCCCCCTTCGGCGGCAGCTCATGGGCGCCTCCCGTACCATCTTGCCGGCTCTTGCGAATCGACGCTGGTCGACGCTAAATCGACGCTAATCGACGCTAAATCGACGCTGATCGACGGCAGCCGACGCTGAATCGGCGCTATCTCATCAACTCCCAGACGCTAATCGACGCTAAAGACGGATGCAAGAGGGTATACCAGGCTCCCATGATTTGCTACCGACGCCCCCCCCACTACACCACGCCCGAAGGCCCGCACCGCAGGTCACTCTGGCGAAAGGCCAGTCCTACAGTGGAGGCCCGTCCACAAGAAACCTTCCTCAAGAAACCCCACCCCGAGACCCCAGAACGCCCACTGATCCTTGGGATGGGAACGTCACGCCCTCCAGAGCAAAACCATCGGAACCCAAGAAACCCAGGGCACCCTGGAGGCAAGCAGGGTGTTTCTTGGCATGGGCTTCCACTGTAGCGCGGATCGTTCGACGTCGGCCGATTCCTGGCCACCGGCAGCTTTCAACCTCGAACTTTCTCCGCGAAAGGGAATCGCCGAGGCAACACCGCGGCGCGAAGCTGCCGTATCTGGGCACTCAACTTCGCGCCTTGGATAGGTCGGGCATGTCCCCCTACAGGGGCATCTTGGAAGAAGACTAGGAAATAGTGGAACCATCTACTCAAACATAGTCCAAAAGTGATCGAAAAAACGTCCCCCGACTACTTCTTGACTATCCTTGAATCTTCCACTGCACGCGTGGCCGCCAACCTCCGGCGGTGGGCCGCGCCGGCGGTGCCGGCGGCACCCGCGGAGCGGCGCGCGCGGGCGCGCCGCCGCCGCGGCCGCCAGCGGCGGGGCGGCCGCACCTCGCTGCGCATGTCGCCGACGAGGGCGGCCGCGCGGGCGCGGGTCGGGCACGGGCGCCCGCGGGAGCAGCAGGCTGCGGGGAGGGGCGGGGGAGGGGGGGAGGAGGAGGCAGGGGATGGTGCGCGGAGGAGGAGCAGGGGAGGAGGAGCAGGGGGAAGGAGAATCAGGAGGAGGAGGAAGGAGGAGGATCAGAGGAGAGGAGGAGGAGGAGCAGGAGTGAGAGGAGGAGGAGGAACATGAGGGGGAGGAGGAGGAAGGAGGAGGCGGAGGAGAGGAAGGAGGAGGAACATGGTGAGGAGGGATGAGGAGGAGGAGGAGGAGGAGGAGCAGGAGGAGGAGGAGGAGCAGGAGGATGACTAGGATGGGCGGGGGACTTGCTTAGTCTAAATTTGGCTTACAAGTCTTTGCTAAGTCGTTAGCAACTCCCCGCTCCTGGAGGAAAGCGCACCATCCGGACGGAAAATGCATGATCCCGACGGAAAATGCACCATCCCGACAGAAAACGCACCTACTTGATCATGTGTTGTGAATTCCCAGGTATGCTGGAACATGTTGAAATTTATCGAGGACTACATAACGTTGGCCCACGGCGAAATATGGCGAACTGGCATGTCGTGCGGCGCAAGAATGGCGCAACCTAAGCTAAAACTCACGGCGACCCCACGGCGCGCCCCGTGGCGCATCGCGCAACCCATGATGCAACCCATGGCGCGCCCCCTTTGCAGTGTGCCTTGCAACTCATGGCGCAAACGTAACACAAACCATTGCTCAACCTATGGCGAAGAACGCGGCTAAATCAACGGCCCGTCCAATGGTTCAACGCCTGGCACGCGCACGGTGCGGACATAGCGCGCGCGCGGTCATGTCCCGCTGCGTGCGCCGCGCCGCCGCAGGTTGCGCCACAAATGGCGCCGCGGTTTGCACGCTTACTCTCCGGCAGTGAGCGCACGCTAGAAAACGTTTCCAAGGCAGTCCTGTCAGCCAGTGGCACTGTCCACAAGTTAGTGCACCAATCAACCAACAGCGTTCTTTACCGACAGGCAAACCTGGATACGCGCGCTCTACACATGCTGCGCGCCATGAAAAAACTTGATCTGTACTTTCCCGAATGAAAATGCACCGTCCCGACGGAAAATGCACCGTCCCGACGGAAAACGCACCATCCCGACGGAAAGCGCACTGGTTTGTTTTGGACTTACTAAGGCCTGCCAAGAGATTTGAAAGTCACGTATCACACCAAGAAGAGTTAGTACTGACCAATGAAGGACTTAGTAGCGAGTTGCTCAAGACTTAGAAGTTCAGCAGAAACTAAGCAAGTCCCCCGCCCATCCTAGGAGCAGAGGGAGGAGGAACAGGAGGAGGATGACGATGACGAGCAGGAGGAGGGACAACGCACTGGAGCGAAAAGGGCACTTCGGGAACTTGCCCGAGAGGGCTCACGGCACCGTTTGGTCTTGGGATCTTCTGCGTTCAGAGCTTGCTCTTGGGAGCCTTGGTGTTCAGGATCGCTTATGCCACCGCCCGATGTTCGGTGCCCTGGTGCCAAGAGCTTGTTACGTGTGTCACTCATTGCTCCTGGGAACCTTGGGGTTCAAAGCTTTCTTCGCCAACGGCTCACCTACGGTTGAGGGAAACAGTTAAGCAACACTCCCCCCCTCCCCCGCAATTCAAAGTTGACAGGTTTTCGCAAGACCGCTCGGAAGCCCCAAATCGGAAGATCCGAAACCAACATTGCATTTGGGGGGAGGGGGGGGGAAGTTCAAACCATATGTTCTGCATGAGTGTTGCTTAATTGTTTCCGACACCTGTAAGACTGGCGTTTACGTCACCTGGAGCTCTTGGGAGCCTTGGCGCCCACACCGTGTCCGCCACTGGGCCGTGAAGGGCGGGGGCCTCCGCGTCAAAGCCGCGGCCGTCGCTGGACCGTTTTTGGGGGCCTTCCTGGGGGGGGTTCCTTGGGAGGCTCTTGGAGCCATCTCGGGGGTCTCTTGGGCCTTTCGGGTTGCCTGGGGGCCTCAGAGAAGCCTCTTGGGCAATCTTGGTGCCTCTTGAGCCACCTTAGGGGGCGTTCCTAGGTCGTCTTAGCCGTTTTAGGGGGTCTCTTGAGCCGTCTTGGAGCCCTCTCGGGCGTCTTTTTGTTAAAATATTTTGGGCCATCTTGCGGCCCTCTTGGGGCCGCCTTGGAGGTCTCTTGAACCGTCTTCGGGTGATCTGGGAGGCCCCTGAGGAGGAGGAGGAGGAGGAGGAGGAGGAGGAGGAGGAGGAGGAGGAGGAGGAGGAGGAGGAGGAGGAGGAGGAGGAGGGGGGGGAGAAGGAGGAATATGATGAGGAGGAGGATGCTAGAGGTGGAGGATGAGGATGCGGAACAGCAGCGGCAGGAGGAGAGGAGCAGGAATTAGGGTATAAGAAGACAGAGAAAGACGACGACAACGAAGACGACGACGACGATTATGATGATGATGATGATGGTGATGGTGATGATGATGATGATGATGATGATGATGATGATGGTGATGTTGTTGTTGCTGTTGGACCATCATTACTTAACAATGGTTAATGTCGGATACCCTGAATGCGCTTTCGCGTTCTCGCCTAGGCGCCGGCTGCGTTTCCTTTGAACATTAGGCTCGCGTTCAGGCGTTTCGGGGTTCCACCAACACTGGCCCCCGAACAACAACGACGCTCCGGCTCGACGCCTGCTCCTCTCTCACTCGGGGCCGGGGCTCTTGCAGTGCCTCGGACGAGGCGCTGTCAAAGCCTCCTCGGGCGGGAGATCAGGGACAGGGAATATCGGACCCCCGTGTGCAAGACCACGTCCCCCACGAGGGGGGAGCGACCATGATGGATGTATGATGCAGATAGAAGCATAAAACATTCGGGTCACATGATTGTTGCTGCTGTTGTTGGCCCCTCCGCAATACTGAAGAATGATTATTGTTGACCCCCCTCCGCAATACTGAAAAATTATTGAAGTGCCCTTCCCTGGGCTCGCACCCGGTTTTAAATCAGGGAAATCGGGGCGTCACCAAACTGGGACCTTGGCCCCCGAGCTACAACAACAACAACAATAATAATGTTAAGACTGTTCGCTCTGATCTGCTCGCGTGTCATTCAATATGCATATTCCAAACCCTGGATACCGGCCCTGTCTGTCTTCGATCGTACCCCCTTTTAGGGGGGTATTCCCACCAGCCCTTTGGGCGTGAGTGGTTTAGCGAGCTCTCTCTGTTCTCAACCCCCCATCTTCTCCTTCGGGGAGGGGTTTACCCCTCCCCCTACCCCCTCCCCCTGGACCTGGACAGGGAGTCCGGGGCGTAGTCAGGGGGGTCTTTTTTGTCTCCTGGGAGGGCCAAAAACGACGACCCTCACGAGGATTCTGGCCCCGTCGGGGGGATACAGTTTGGCCCCTCTGCTCTTCTTTGAAGCCAAAATCGTTGATTTTACTACGGTTTTGGCCCCATTTTGGCGCCCTGAGGGGGCCGCGCTCATCTTCCTTCATGGCAAAATCATTGATTTTACGAAGGTTTTTGGCTCATTTTGTCCTTCTCAGGGGGCAGCGCTCCTTTGCGCTTCTGAGGAGGTCGCAAGAGGCCCCCAGATGGCCCCAAGAGGCCCCCAGGAGCCTCCCAAGAGGCCTCCAAGAGGCCCCCAAGAGGCCCCCAAGAGGCCCCAAGAGGCCCCCAAGAGGCCCCCAAGAGGCCCCCAAGAGGCCCCCAGAGGCCCCACGAGGCCCCCAAGAGGCCCCCAAGAGGCCCCCAAGAGACCCCCAAGAGGCCCCAAGAGGCTCCAAGAGGCCCCCAAGAGGCCCCACGAGGAGATGCCCCCAAGATGTCTCCAAGAGGCCCCAAGAGGCGCCGAAGACGCCCTCAGAGGCCTCCGACCAAAAGACATCTACTTCTACTTCTACTCCTACGACTACTACTACTACTACGACTTCGACTCCACGCCCGAACGACTCACACCAGGACGAGGCGCCCGAACGACTCACACCACGAGGAGCCCGAACGACTCACACCAGGACGAGGGCCCCGAACGACTCACACCACGAGGAGTCCGAACGACTCACACCAGGAGGAGGAGCCCGAACGACTCACACCAGGACGAAGGCCCGAACAACTCACACCACGAGAAGCCCGAACGACTCACGCCAGGACGAAGAGCCCGAACGACTCAAACCACGACGAAGAGCCCGAACGACTCACACCAGGAAGAAGGGCCCGAACGACTCACACCAGGACGAGAGCCCCGGAGATATGCGGGAGCAGGCGGAAACACGCCTGAAAAACACGACTGTCGGCATGCTTCGCAAGAGTTGCTGTTTTGAAATGGGCTGGTGGGGATACGCGAAGCGTGAAGAATTTCATTCCCTGCCACGTGTGGTTGGTGAAGCCCTTGAACACGAAGGGTAACACACAACGGGGGAGAATGAGGACGAAGGGATCGGAGGAAGGGAGGGGAGGGGCAAGAAGGAGGGAGGACGATGATTTGCGCTGCGAATGGCGATTCAACTTGCGCCATGGCTTGCGCCAGCCACTCCAACACAGTTTAACAATAAATTCCGCCATGGGTCGCGAAACGGGGGCCGCAGAGGGCAGAGAGGGGGCCACGAAGGGCGACAGCGGGGCCACGAAGGGCATGCATATGGGGCCACGACGGGCGCGAGCGAGCGGGGGCCACGAAGGACATTCGTATATGGGGCCACAAACGGCGACAGCGGGGCCCTTGAGGGCAGCAAAGGGGCCACGAAGGGCAGCGAAAGGGCCACGAAAGGCGACATCGGGGCTACGAAGGGCATGCGTATGGGGCCACGACGGGCGACTGCGAGCGGGGGCCACGAAGGGCATATCATGCGGGGCCACAAACAATGGGCAGCGAAGGGGCCACTGAGGGCAGCAACGGGGCCACGAAAGGCAGCGAGCGAAGGCGACCGCGGAACCAGTACGGGCAGCGAGGGGCATCGAAGGCGGGCGAAGGGCAGCGAGCGGCGAGTGCAGTCCCTTAACGGGCTGGTCGGGCGGGTAAGCCCAGACGGGCGGGTCGTTGAAGCGTAAATTCTCTGCTTGAACCGCCAGGCAATCTGTAACGGGAGCGCGATTCCTGAGTGTCGAGGAGCGGCATCTGAATAAATTGTGAGGAAGTATCAGGCGGGAGCCGCGATTGGGTGGCAAGTTGCGAGGAAGTCCCAAGCGAGAGCGCGATTTCTATCAATTGTGAAGAAATATCAAGCGGGAGCCGCGACCCGGTGGCAAATTGCAAGGAAATCCAAAGCGAGAGCGCGATTCTTCAATAATTTGTGAGGAAGTATCAGGCGGGAGCCGTTGTTGTTGTTGTTGTTGTTGTAAACTGGGGACCAACAGCACAGTTTGACCCTTAAGACTTTCCCCAATATAAAACAGAGTGCGAACCGTGGGAAGGGCACTTCAATCGGAAGAACCATGTGCACCGGACGGGGGGGATCAATAATAATTATTCTTCAGAAATGAGGATTCAACAACAACAACAGCAGCAGCAGCAAAAACAACAACAACAACAACAACAATCACTTTACCCGAACGCTCAGTGTTCTCACCAGTGCCAGGGTTTTCATGCGACGCCAGCCAATACCCCCACTTTGTGGGGGGGCATTGCAAGCTCTACCAAATATCCACACGACTCTTCGCCACCACCCACACCCAGCTTCCCGCCCTATGACGTTCGGACACTTCACTTCGTGGCCTGCGGACGACCGTGGCTACTACACTGGCGTGGATTACACACCCACAGAAGTTGTTAAGCCTACGTTCGTACACCCACAGAAGTTGTTAAGCCTTGTTAACCCACAGAAGTTGTTAAGCCTTCCACAGAACATCTGTTGCATATGATGCATATGGTACATGATACACATGATACACTTGATACGTACTCACAAGATAGTTGATCACATCTTTAGGGCAAATTCCTGAAATTTCGGCGTGCGCGCGCGAAGAAAAAACGAATGTGTCCAGCATGGTATTATTTGACAGGGATGATGGCCCTGGCAGGTGCGCAACCGTTGTCGCAGAAGTTCGAAAAAGTTGCTCGCAAAAGCCCGTTTGACAGAAATGTTTAAAAAGTGTTGGGTTTCCTACGAATCCGCAAGAGCGCGCGGATGAGATTTTGACAATTTTTTGTTGAAAAACCATTGGTTTTTTATGTTTTTATGTTAAAATCGCTGCGAACACTAAGGTTTTGGAAGGATTTCGTCTTGCGCGCGCGAATGTCCACTTTACCTTATTTTTTGCAAGGGATTCTTGAATTTTGATTATATTAGAACAAGAAATGTCATTTTATAGTGTTTTTTGCAAGGGAAAACGGATTACAACAAAACAACCGGATCTGGATCACATCGTTTTACCTGAGGCTTCCTCACGAAAATGATGAAAATGTAGCTGCGGCCTAGGCGGCGCAGGGGGGGCGTGCACCAGGGGGCCCAACAATAATTATTCTTTAGAAGTAATAATATTCAACAATCACTTTACCCGGACGCTCAGTGTTCTCACCAGTGCCAGGTTTTTCATGCGACGCCAGCCAATACCCCCACTTTGTGGGGGGGCAGTGCAAGCTCTACCAAATATCCACACGACTCTTCGCCACCACCCACACCCAGCTTCCCGCCCTATGACGTTCGGGCACTTCACTTCGTGGCCTGCGGACGACCGTGGCTACTACACTGGCGTGGAGTACACACCCACAGAAGTTGTTAAGCCTACGTTCGTACACCCACAGAAGTTGTTAAGCCTTGTTAACCCACAGAAGTTGTTAAGCCTTCCACAGAACATCTGTTGCATATGATGCATATGGTACATGATACACATGATACACATGATACGTACTCACAAGATAGTTTATCACATCTTTAGGGCAAATTCCTGTGCGCGGTGCTAAAATTCTTAACCCAATGGTTTTTAGATTTCGGCGTGCGCGCGCGAAGAAAGAACGAATGTGTCCCGCATGGTATTATTTGACAGGGATGATGGCCCTGGCAGGTGCGCAACCGTTGTCGCAGAAGTTCGAACAAGTTGCTCGCAAAAGCCCGTTTGACAGAAATGTTTAAAAAGTGTTGGGTTTCCTACGAATCCGCAAGAGCGCGCGGGATGAAATTTCGACATTTTTTGTTTGAAAAACCATTGGTTTTTTGATGTTTTTTATGTTAAAATCGCTACGAAAACTAAGGTTTTGGAAGGATTTCGTCTTGCGCGCGCGAATGTCCACTTTACCTTATTTTTTGCAAGGGATTCTTGAAATTTGATTATATTAGAACAAGAAATGTCATTTTCTATTGTTTTTTGCAAGGGAAAGCGGATTACAACAAAACAACCGGATCCTGTACACACCCTCTTTTCTGAGGCTTCCTCACGAAAATGATGAAAATGTAGCTGCGGCCTAGGCGGCGCAGGGGGGGCGCGCACCAGGGGGCCCAACAATAATTATTCTTTAGAATAAATAATGTTCAACAACAACAACAACAACAACAACAACAACAACAACAACAACAACAACAACAACAAGAACGGCTCCCGCCGGATACAGGGAGATTTGAACAAAAACCAAGGAATTCTAAACATAGAGAATTTAAAATTCTAGGTTGTCCCGTAGCGATTGCAGCCCCGAAGCAAGGCAGACAACAACACTAGGAATTTAAAAACAAGAAGCGGACCCGCGACGCGGCATGAAACAAAACAAGGAACACCCTGGAACAGCAGGAGGAAGATCTGGGACAAATCGGTCGAGAGATCTGGGGAGTGTCTAAAGGCAGACTTGACGCGGTTGCAAAGCGATAAATCTGGAGGAATGGTTCGGGAATAAATGTGGAAATGCCTGAGGGAAGAAGATCTGGCGGAAGATCTGGCGGAAGATCTGACAGAAAAACTTGCGGAAAATCTGGCGGAACCCGCGGAAAATCTGGAGGGTAAATCTGGCGGAGGATCTGTCGGAAGATCAGGCGGAAGATCTTGAGGAAGATCTGGCGGAAAATCTGGCGGAAGATCCGGCGGAAGATCTGGCGGAAGATCTCGCAGAAGATGTAGAAGATCAATATGGAGGAAGATATAGCAGAAGATCTGGCGGAAAATCTCGCGGAGGAACTGGAAGAAAATCTGGCGGAAGATCTCATAAGATCTCGCGAAACATGTAGCGGAAAATCTGGCGGAAGATCTGGCGGAAGATCTTGCGGAAGATCTGGCCGAAGATCTGGCGGAAGATCCCGCGGAAAATCTAGAGGAAGGTCTGCCAGAAGATCTGGCGGAAGATCTTGAGGAAGATCTGGCGGAAGATCTGGAGGAAAGTCAGGCGGAAGATCTGGAGGAAAGATCTGGCGGAGAATACAGCGGAAGACCTGGCGGAAAAACTGGAATGCAAATCTGGCTGAAGATCTGGCGTAAGATCTGGCGGAAAATCTGGCGAAAGATCTGACGGAAGATCTGGAGGAAGATCTGGCGAAAAATCTGGCGGAAAATCTGGAGGATAAAACTGGCGGAAGATCTGGCGGAAGATCTGGAGGAATATTCTAGACGCTTCGCGTATCCCCACCAGCCCGTCCAGAAATGAGCCCCAGGGGAGTGGAGGTGATGAGGGAAGCGGGGGAGCATGCAGAAGAACAAAGAGCGGGTTGAGCCGCCATACGCCCCAAGAGGGGGAGGATGTAGGAGGAGTCGTCGTCGTCGGAGTAGGAGGAGGAAGACGAGGAGCAGGAGGAGGAGCAGGAGGAGGAGGGGGAGGAGGAGGAGGAGGAGGAGGAGGAGGAAGATGAGGAGGAGGAGATGGAGGAGGGCGAGGACGAGGAGGACGAGAAGGAGGAGGAGGAGGAGGAGAAGGAGGAGGCGGAGGAGGGGGAGGGGGAGGAGGGAGGAGGGAGAAAAAGAGGAGGAGGAGGAGGACAATGGCGAGCTTGGGGGCCTCTTGGGCCGTCTTTGGAGCCTCTTGGCGGTCCCGGGGGCCTCTTGCGTATCTCGGGGAGCTTCTTGTGGCCTTTTGGGAGTCTCTTGGAGGCCTCTTGGAGGCTTCTTAGGGGCCTCTTGGGGCCTCTTGGGGCATTCTTGGGGCGCTCTTGGGGCGCTCTTGGGAGCCTTCGAGGCGCTCTTGGGGCCATCTTGGAGGAGATCTATCAAAGAAGGGGGGGTCCTCAATTAGCGCTGCCCCTCTAGAGTGCCTCGAATCGCTTCTTGGGCCCTTCTTGAGGCCAAAATCTTTCCAAAACCTAGGTAAAATCAATGTTTTGTGTTTTCTCGCCTTTTCGCTCTTGGAGCCGTCTTGGGCCGTCTTGGGAGCCTCTTGGGCCTCTTGGAGGTCTCTTGGGAGCCTTTTGGAGGCCTCTTGGGCGCCTCTTGGGGCCTCTTGGGGCGCTCTTGGGGCGCTCTGGGGGCGCTCTTGGGAGCCTTCGGGGCGCTCTTGGGGCCATCTTGGAGGAGATCGATCAAAGAAGAGGGGGTCCCCAATTAGCCTCGCCCCTCTAGAGTGCCTCGGATCGCCTCTTGGGCTCCCCCAAGAGGCCAAAATCCTTCCAAAACCTAGGTAAAATCAATGTTTGTTGCTTTCTCGCCTTTTCGCTCTTGGAGCCGTCTTGGGTCATCTTGGACTCTCTTGGGGCCTCTTGGGGGTCTCTTGGCAACGTCTTGGAGGCTTCTTGGGGGCCTCTTGGGGTCTCTTGGGGCCCTCTTGAGGCGCTCTTGGGGCGTTCTTGGGAGCCTTCGGGGCGCTCTTTGGGCCATCTTGGAGGAGATCTATCAAAGAAGGGGGGGTTGCTTATTAGCCCCGCCCCTCCAGAGTGCCTCGAGTCGCCTCTTCTTGGGCCCCCCCAAGAGGCCAAAATCCTTCCAAAACCTAAGGAAAATCAATGTTTTGTGCTTTCTCGCCTTTTTCGCTCTTGGAGCCGTCTTGAGCCATCTTGGGCGCCCTGACACCTCGCGAGACGCCTCGTCCAGGTCAGTGGGGAGGGGTAAGGGGAGGGGTAAACCCCTCCCCGAAGGGAAAGAAGGGGGGTTGGCAGAGGAAACGCTCTAGACCACCTAATTACGCCCTAAAGGGCTGGTGGGATTTGGCGGGAGATCTGGAGAAAGACGAGGCGTAGAAGGAGAGGAGGAGGAGGAGCAGGAGGGAGGGAGGAAGGGAGGGAGGAGGGATGAGGGAGGAAGGTCTGGGGGAAAAGCTAGGTGGAGATCAAGGGGAAAACTTGGGGAAGATCTGGACGAAGAGCTGGGGGCTCCTGCTCTTCCACCGCCTCTTCCTCCTCCTCCTCCTCCTCCTCCTCCTCCTCCTCCTCCTTCTCCACTCCGTCCTCCTCCTCGCCCTGCTACACCTCCTCCTCCTTTTGTTCTTTCGCCAAATATTCCTCCAGAGCTTCTGCCGGAGCTTCCGCCAAATCTTCCGCCAAATCTCCCTCCATATTTTCCACCAGAACTTCCGCTAGATCTTCTGCGACATCTTCCGCCAAATTCATATTCCAAATCTTCCGCCAAATCCCACCAGCCCTTTAGGGCGTAGGTGGTCTAGAGCGTTTCCTCTGCCAACCCCCCTTCTTTCCCTTCGGGGGGGGGTTTACCCCTCCTTACTACCCCCGCACGACCTGGACGAGGCGTCTCGCGAGGTGTCAGGGCGCCCAAGATGGCTCAAGACGGCTCCAAGAGCGAAGAAACGAGAAAGCACAAAACATTGATTCTACCTAGGTTTTGGAATGATTTTGGCCTCTTGGGGGGGCCCAAGAGGCGCTTCGAGGCACTCTATAGGGGCAACCCTAATTGGAGCTCCCCCCTCTTCGCTCCCCCCTCTTTTGATCGAATCTCCTCCAAGATGGCCCCAAGAGCGCCCCGAAGGCTCCCAAGAGCGCCCCCAAGAGCGCCCAAGAGGGCCCGATGAGACCCCAAGAGGCCCCCCAAGAAGCTCTAAGAGGCTGCCCAAGGACCCCCAAGAGGCCCAAGGAGAGTTCAAGATGGCACCCGACGGCTCCAAGAGCTAAAAGGCGAGAAAGCAACAAACAATGATTTTACCTAGGTTTTGAAGGATTTTGGCCTATTGGGGGGCCAAGAGGGGACCGAGGCATCTCTAGAGGGCAACGCTAAATTGGGGACCCTCTTCTTTGATCGATCTCCTCCAAGATGGCCCCAAGAGCGCCCCGAAGGCTCCCAAGAGCGCCCAAAGAGCGCCCCAAGAGCGCCCAAAGATGCCCCACGAGGCGCCCAAGAGGCCTCCAAAAGGCTCCCAAGAGACCTCCAAGAGCCCAAGAGGCTCCAACGTAAGGGCCAAGACGGCTCAAGAGCGAAAAGCGAGGAAAACACAAAAACATGTTTTTTACTAGGTTTTGTGAAAGCATTTGGCTCAAGAAGGCCCAAGAAGCTTGCTTTCTTCTTTTTGGAATCCGAGGGCACTCTAGAGGGGCAGCGCTAATTGGGGAACCCCCCTTCTTTGATAGATCTCCTCCAAGATGGCCCAAAGAGCGCCTCGAAGGCTCCCAAGAGCGCCCCAAGAGCGCCCCAAGAGGGCCCCAAGAGGCCCCAAGAGGCCCCCAAGAGGCCTCCAAGAGGCCTCCAAGAGACTCCCAAAAGGACACAAGAAGCTCCCCGAGATACGCAAGAGGCCCCCGGGACCGCCAAGAGGCCCCAAAGACGGCCTAAGAGGCCCCCAAGCTCGCCATTGTCCTCCTCCTCCTCCTCTTTTTCTCCCTCCTCCCTCCTCCCCCTCCCCGTCCTCCTCCTCCTCCTTCTCCTCCTCCTCCTCCTCCTTCTCGTCCTCCTCGTCCTCGCCCTCCTCCATCTCCTCCTCATCATCTTCCTCCTCCTCCTCCTCCTCTTCCTCCTCCCCCTCCTCCTCCTGCTCCTCCTCCTGCTCCTCGTCTTCCTCCTCCTACTCCGACGACGACGACTCCTCCTACATCCTCCCCCTCTTGGGGCGTATGCCGGCTCAACCCGCTCTTTGTTCTTCTGCATGCTCCCCCGCTTCCCTCATCACCTCCACTCCCCTGGGGCTCATTTCTGGACGGGCTGGTGGGGATACGCGAAGCGTCTAGAATTTATCCTTCAAATATTCCGCCAAATTTTCCGCCAAATTGTCCTCAAAATCTTCCGGCATATTGATACTCCAAATCTCCCGCGAAATCTTCCGCGAAATCTTTCTCCAAATGTTCTGTCAAATCTTCCGCCAAATCTTCCGCTATATGCATCTTGCGCCAAATTGATCCTCCAAATCTCCCGCGAGATCTTCCCGCAAATCTTCTGCCAAATGTTCCGCCAAGTCTTCCGCAAGATCTTCCAGCAAATCTTCCTCCCAATCTTCCGCCATATCTTCCTCCAATTTTTCCGCCAAATTTATCTTCCAGATTTTCCGCCTGATCTTCCGCCAGATCTTCCGTCAAATCTTTCGCCAAATCTTCCGCCAAATCTTCCGATCTTCAGCCAGATCTTTCCCCAGATCTTCCTCCCTCAGATTTTCCCGCAGATCTTTCCCCAAACAGTTCTCCGAATTTATCGCTTTGCAACCTCCGCCAGGGGGAGGAGGAGGAGGAGGAGGAGGAGGAGGAGGAGGAGGAGGAGGAGGAGGAGGAGGAGGAGGAGGAGGAGGAGGGGGAGAAGGAGGAGAAGGGAGAGGAGGAGGAAGAGGAAGTGGGGGGAGATAGCCGTGACCATTTTTTAATCTAGGTTCTCGACCATCACTCGCGCGATGACGGCAGGGCATGAAACAAAATAATAATTAAAAACATGTTTTTAGAGTAGGTCCGCGAGACTGAAGCCGGGCATGCCCGTCTAGTTTTTGTTGAACTCCCTGTACTTCCTCACAATGTATTTCCAACTTGCGCCTTCGCGCAGGATTTCCCCACAATGTTATTCAGGAATCGGGCTCTTGCGTGGGACATCCTCGCAATTGATTCAGACGCCGCGCCCTCGACACTCAGGAATCACGCTCTCGCTCTGGATTTCCTCCAGATTTATTTAGGAATCGCGCTGGCGCTCGAGAATTCTCGCGATGCATGCAAGACGCACGCTTCAGCAACCCCCCTGCTCGACCTGGCCGCCTGGGCCCGCATTTCCGACCCGCCTGTCAGGGTCTACCCTCCTGATCTGCCCGGCTGGATTTGCCACGTGTTTTCTGTTCCTGGCCCCCTCTCCTGCTTCTCTCTCTCTTGCTCCATCCTACTCCCTCACCCCCTGTCCCTTCCTTCCTTCCGTCCGTCCTCTCTTCCCCTGCCTTAGGGGCTACACGACATACACGTTGCAGGTAAGAAAAATATACCCCCAAGGGGGTATGATCGAAGACGAAGAGGGCGGGTATCAAAGGTTTGGGATATACGTGTTGAATGGCACGCGAGCAATAAGAGGGAACAACATCAAAATGATTGTTGTTGTTACAACTGTTGTTGTTGTTGTTGTTGCGGGTAGACGCGAGACTCGAGTTCGGGGACCCGGGTTGGCCTGACGGGGACATCAATGAAACTGACGAGACCCAATCTGAAATTTAACGCGAACTCCCGCTGCAAACATCCCACGAAAACGGGATCGTCAAAATCCAGAACGCGCTCGTCACAAAAGTCGGCAAACCTGAGTTCCGGCTTATTCGGGTCTTACATTTCCCTGATTGATGTTGATGAGGACGAGGATGAGGATGAGGAGGATGAGGAGAATGGTGCTGCTGATGGTTGTGATGATGATGATGATGATGATGATGGTGATAGTGATGGTCAGGTTGATGATGATTGAGATGAAGGTGGTGGTGATGATGATGATTATGATGCAGATCATGATGATGATGATGATGATGATGGTGGTGGTGGTGTTAGTGATGGTGCTGATGGTCGTGATGGTGAAGGTGATGTTGACGATGATAATGATAATAATGATGATACTGATGATGCTGCTGATGATAAGGTTGCTGATCATGATGGTGATGATGATGCTGCTCATGGAAATGATGATGATGATGATGATGATGATGATGATGATGATGATGATGATGATGATGCTGGTGATGATCATGACGATGATGAGGACGAGGATGATGATGATGGATGATGATGGATGATGGTGGTCATGGTGATGATGACTGATAACGATTATGGCGATGATGGAGAGGAGGCGAATGACGACGACGGCGACGACGAGTGACGACGAACGACTGAAGACGACGAAGACGACGAAGACCAATGACCGACGACGACAACGACGACGACCACGCCTGACCATTGACGACCGGCGACGACAAGCGACCGATCCACCGCGACGACGACGACCGTGGGGAGCGGCCACGGCCTGGGCGGCGCCGACGCGGTAAACCACGGGATACCTCCGCTAACCTCTTCCCATCGCATGGGGGGAAAGGGGGGGGGCATCGTCGTCGCCCTTGCCCCGCCAACCCTCGTCGTCGTCGGCGCAGGGAGGAGGAAGGCGGAGGGCGCAACGAAGATGCAGGAGGGAGGAGGAATGAAGAGGAACGTGGAGGAGGAGGAAGAGGAGGAGAAGTGAAGGGGGAGATGCCCGGTCAAACTCAGGATGCATAATTAAGTGGTGCTGCAGTGCACTTCCCGTCCGAAGCCCCCTTCCTTTTCCAGTCCTGAGCGTATTTATGTGTTCGATGCTGGAAGCGTCCCCTTCAAAGACGAGCGCGCCAGTGGACTGGCATGCAAGCGAGAGCCCTGGTTTGAAAACGGTATGCCACCATCCTTGAAATTGTAAGGCATGCAAGCCAGGCCCCGAATCATGGATTGTTGCACTCTGTATGTGTGTGATGCGGGGGCGCACTAAATGTGGTCGAATGTGTGGGATGCAGAGTGCACTGTGCAAACTGAATTGCCCACGCCATGAAATGCAACATGTATGTAGTGGTGTAGATGGGATGCCGTCAACATGGTGCAAAATGCGGGATGCAAAATGGGCAGTGCAAGCTGTGCGGTGCAAACATCGTGTTGGAAGCTATGCTGTGCCATCTGCGTGGTGCAGTATATGTGGTGCAACAAAGAATGCAATCCATGTGGTGCTATCTGCAGGCTGCAAGTGGTGCAAGCTGTGTGATGCAGGCTATGTGGTAATATGTGTTGTATTGTAGGTTTGTGCATGAGTACAGTCTGGCTGCTGAAATAAGGAACGCTGAATAAGGAACGAAGCCCCCTATTGGCACCAGAAGAAACTGGTCGCACGAGGAGGCCTAGAGTCTAGAGGAACAGCCATGGAAGGACCCAAGATGACCCAAGTAACATCGATCCCCTTCCGAACCCAAAGCGGTCCTTGTTTCAGAGTCTTGGTTGTTTGTGCGTAGGAGACAAACCCTCTACGACCAGCATTGTTGTGGTCCTTCTGAAAGATCACAGAGACACAACTGAAACTATCAGATTACACGATGTCACTACATTCTGAGACAGTGTTTCGCACCGCATCTTATACACTATACCACACTGTTCCGGGACGCCAATTCCCTTTACGGATGCCAGCTCTCGGGCCAGCTGCGTCATTTGTCTACTTTTCGGAGTTGCCCGCTCAAAGTGCTGAACTTGACTACGCACTGGTATGAACTAGCTGCGCCTTTTTCGCAAAACAAAAAACATTACACCGTATTCTTTTTCGCGCAAGCCTCCGCAATGGATGCCTTTGCGCGAAAAGTCACAACTATTGCCAGGCGGTGGAGTAGAAACACTGAAACATGTTCGACTAGGTGCGAAAGGACGGTGCTGCGTTTTGCAAGCCAGGCTGTCCAAGCAGGCATGCTGATCTTCAAGCTCGCCACAAGCAACGCTGAAACGTCTCAAAATTGACTGGCCGAGGTGGTCTGAAAGTACTGCGCGGTATTGTGAGGCAAATGCTTGCCCTGTTGGAAGGCTTGCATCTGCACGGCAAGTGAGTCGAAGTGCCGCGGGACAGGCTGGTCCTGAGATAATGCATGCGTCTCGCGACTCAGCGTCTCATTGCCTGTGAAACCACGTGCCACAAGCCTGACCATGCTGGCAGGCAGCGTGTGCATCATTCTGACGTCGTTGAATACCACCCCAGCTTGCGGCAGGAGGCCCGCTCGCCAAAGGACGGCGCAAAGCTTGACTCCCTGCACTTGAGTCGCTTTGTTCTCCTCGCCCGAATGCAAAGCAGAGACGGAGGCCATCGCCTTGATGACGTCCAGGCGACAGTCGAACGTCGCAATGCTATCGATAGCGTCGTGTACATGTCGCGCTTCTGTCTCATTCCTCCTGTAGTTCTGCATCGCTTCTTTAGCGGGCCGTGGTCAACTGCGTCGCTCTTCAAGGATCGTGTCCTGTCTCCGCAAGTGCTGCTGCTGTCGCTTGAAGATGCTGACCCGCAGCCCACACATCTGATGATGGTGGTGCTATTGTGGGTGTCGAGCCTGTTTGCTCAGAAACGTGCCGGTCCTGAAGAGTCGTCTCAGTCTCTGCTGATGTCACTGTGCCATCCTGCGTCTGTCCTAGATCGTTCGTATCCAAGCCCGGCATCCTTGCTTGTCAAAACCTCCGGCTGGAATGGATGATGTAAGATGATGATAAAAAAATGCGTGGGAACGGTTAACGAATTAGTTTCCGAATCTTCGGCTTCCGCTTCGCTTCGGCTCCATCTGGCCCGTTCATTGTCCAGGCGCGCGCCCTAGTAGGGCAAGAGGGAATGACTAAAAAGTAGTTTCCCAACCGGAGGCCAACTTGTTCATCATCCTAGGCGCCGCCGCGTGAACATCCCCCCGGCAAGTTTTCTATCATCATCCTGCATTCATGGAGAGGTGTGCTCGAAGTTCTACTAATCATACATGATACATTACATTAAGCGACTCACGTAAGTCAACTGACAGATCCAAGAGACGCGAGAGTGAGGTTGTAGGGAACCGCACTCAATGCACCGACGCTTTTTCCAACCCTGCACTGAAATTTGCGCAGGAAAGCGGATCCCGGTGTACACGGGACCCTGGTGTACACATTTTTCGTTGCCTCCCCGGGAAAGCGGAGACAAAAAGTATACACCACGCCACCCCGACGTCGCCCCCCCCCACCCTCAAATCATGGGATTGAGAGGCAGCCCGCCACTGGTAGTGTACATGCTCCGGTTTCCCCGTCTGGTCGCCAAACCTTCGAAGATTGGCCCTCGGCCCCTGCGAGGCACCGCCCCCCCAGCGGGCGGGCGGCCCGATGACGGGCCCGCTGGGTGGGGACCGATGGGATGACGGCCAGCGATGTGCTGAAACGCTGTGGTCGCCAGCAGAGGAAGAGAAAACAGCAGCAACGTCAACTGATGGCGCTGCGCGCGGATTTCTTGGATCTGCGCTGGACCCCCCCTCCCTGGCGCGCGGAGCGCGCCAGGGGCGGCGCCAGAGGCGCTGCCAGGGCGCTCCAGCGCAGATCAAAAAAACAGCAACAAAAAACGTAACATGAGTAATGTTTCTGACAATTTCTGACAAAAAACCAAGAAAGATACGCAGAACAGTTCAAAAGTGGAGCAGAGGGAAAATCAAGCGACGTGCGATCAGATTCAGCACCCGTCCGCAAAATACAAAACATAAAAAGGCATCCGCGCGGAGCGCCAACACTTTATGGTCATGCCGCTTGCTCCTTTTGGCGGCGCGCACAGGGGGGTGGGGGGAGGGGGGAAGGCTTCTTTGAGGGAGGCTGCTTCTTAGAAGGCACGGGCCTTACATCTACAGACAAGGCTGGCGCCTTCTCAGAAGCAGGGGTGCTTCTATGGAACCCGTGGTGCCGGCAGGTCTGCCCCCCCGCCGGGCGCGGGGCACGCCGTGGGCAGCTGGAAGCCCCGCGCGGAGCTCCGATGGCATGCGCTGATTCTCGAAGCACGGAGCACGATTCGGAACGAGCGGGGAGCACGATTCGGAACGAGCGGAAGCACGGAAATGAGGCCAGCGCTGCAGCGGGAGCACGATTCGGAACGAGCGGGGCCCGAAAATGAGGCCGGCGCCTCAGCGAGAGCAGCATTTTACCTAACAGCGAAGACTGATAGGTTTCTAGTGGTTTCAAAAGAGAGCATCATGACTCCCCAGGGGGGTCTGGGCAGATGCCGGACGGGTGCCGCGGGAATCCGGGGACTCCTTTTTTACCCAACGTAACGCACTTCGTGGTCTTCGAGTTCCCAGAACTCCATTCCTGGGCATGATTTTGAATGCCCGGAGCCAACTGTAGGCCACTTCGTGTTCTTCGAATTCCCAGAACTCCATTCCCGGGCCACATTTTGAATGCTGAGGTGATGCTGAGGCTGAGGCAGGCTGAGGCTGAGGCAGGCTGAGGCTGAGGCCGAGGCTGAAGGCAGACTGAGGCTGAAGGTGAAGCAGGCTGAGGCTGAGGCTGAGCAGTCGGAGGCTGAGTCTTAGGCAGGCAGATGCTAGTGCAGGCTGAGGCTGATCTGAGGCTGATGCAGGGCTTTGAGCTAAAAGAAAAAAAAAAAAAAGGCAGACCTGAGGCTTGATGCCGAGGCTGAAGGCAGACTGAGGCTGAGGCTGAAGCAGGCTGAGGCTGAGTCAGAGGCCGGCTGAGGCAGAGGCGCGGCAGGCTATGCTGGGCAGGCGAGTCACGTGAGGTCAGAGGCTGATGCAGGCAGATGTCTGAGGCAGGCTAGGCTGAGTCTGAGGCTGAGGCTGAAGGCAGACTGAGGCTGAGGCTGAAGCAGGCTGAGGCTGAGGCTGAGGCAGGCTGAGGCTGAGGCTGAGGCAGGCTGATGCTGAGGCAGGCTGAGGCTGAGTCTGAGGCTGATGCAGGCTGAGGCTGAGGCAGGCTGAGGCTGAGGCCGAGGCTGAAGGCAGACTGAGGCTGAGGCTGAAGCAGGCTGCGGCTGAGGCTGAGGCAGGCTGAGGCTGAGGCTGAGGCAGGCTGATGCTGAGGCAGGCTGAGGCTGAGGCTGATGCAGGCTGAGGCTGAGGCAGGCCGAGGCCGAGGCCGAGGCTGAAGGCAGACTGAGGCTGAGGCCTGAAGCAGGCTGAGGCTGAGGCTGAGGCAGGCTGAGGCTGAGGCTGAGGCTGAGGCAGGCTGAGGCTGAGGCAGGCTGAGGCTGAGGCTGATGCAGGCTGAGGCTGAGGCAGCCTGAGGCTGAGGCCGAGGCTGAAGGCATACTGAGGCTGAGGCTGAAGCAGGCTGAGGCTGAGGCTGAGGCAGGCTGAGGCTGAGGCAGGCTGAGGCTGAGGCTGAGGCAGGCTGAGGCTGAGGCTGAGGCTCAAGCAGGCTTGAGGCTGAGGCAGGCTGAGCAGAGGCCGAGGCAGAAGCAGACTGATGCTGAGCAAAGCATGCTAGGCTGAGGCGAGGCAGGCTGAGCTGAGGCTGAAAGGCAAGGCTGATGCTGGCTGAGTCTGAGGCATGAGCTGAGGCTGGGGCAGAGGCAGATGCCTTGTAGGCAGAGGCTGAGGCAGGCTGAGGCTGAGGCAGGCTGAGGCTGAGGCCGAGGCTGAAGGCAGACTGAGGCTGCGGCTGAAGCAGGCTGAGGCTGAGGCTGAGGCAGGCTGAGGCTGAGGCTGAGGCAGGCTGATGCTGAGGCAGGCTGAGGCTGAGGCTGAGGCTGATGCAGGCTGAGGCTGGGGCAGGCTGAGGCTGAGGCCGAGGCTGAAGGCAGACTGAGGCTGAGGCTGAAGCAGGCTGAGGCTGAGGCTGAGGCAGGCTGAGGCTGAGGCTGAGGCAGGCTGATGCTGAGGCAGGCTGAGGCTGAGGCTGAGGCTGATGCAGGCTGAGGCTGAGGCAGGCAGAGGCTGAGGCCGAGGCTGAAGGCAGACTGAGGCCGAGGCTGAAGCAGGCTGAGGCTGAGGCTGAGGCAGGCTGAGGCTGAGGCAGGCTGAGGCTGAGGCAGGCTGAGGCTGAGGCTGAGGCAGGCTGAGGCTGAGGCTGTGACTGTGACTGCCGTTGCCACTGCGACTGTCATCGCGAATGCGACTACAACTGCGAGAACAGCAGAATTCTACAACTGGATTATCATCCGAATCTTAAGGGAAAATGCGTCCAAATAAGCTCCTACACATCGCTGTTATGTTGCTTTCCGGGATACTTGGAAAAACAACTGCGGCGAAAACCCAACTCCGGGGAAACCTGTGTGTAAAAAAGCAGTACGCGGGAGGAGGGGGGGCGGCTACTCCCAAGACGTCATCAGGGGAAGAGGGAGAGTAGTATTCATATTGAGTAATTGTGGAGGGGGAGGGGGAGGGGGAGGGGATGGAGGAGGGAGCGGGGGGAGTGAGGGGGGGATAAGTGAGGAGGGGGGGGGAGGACGGGAGGGAGGGGGAGGGAGGGGGGGGGGGGTGGGAGGGGATGGAGGAAGGCAGGAGGAGTGGGAGGAGGCAAGACGAGGCAAGGCAAGGGCACGACGCTCGGGAGGCCGTCAAAGGCGGCATCGCTCTTCAGTTGAGCACTGCATGGGAATTGGGGTGAAAAGGGCGCTCGCTCGCTCATTCACCCTCATCCTCGTCAGCGTCCTCGTCCGCTTCCCTGGCCGCGATGACGGCCGGAAGGGGCACCATCTCAGCAGCCACTGCTGGAACGGCCGCCTGCACTCGTCGTACAGCTTCCACAGGTCATCCTGTCCACAGCTGAGCGCGTCCTTCCTCCTGCTCCTCCTCCTCCTCCTCCTCCTCCTCTTCCTCCTCCTCCTCCCCCTCCTCCTCCTCCTCCTCCTCCTCCGCCTCCTCCTCCTCCTCCTCCTCTTTCCTCATCCTCCTCCTCCTCCTCCTCCTCCTCCCCCTTCGCCTTTCCTCCTCCTCCTCCTCCTCCTCCTCCTCCTCCTCCTCTTCCTTTTCGTCTTCCTCCTCCTCCTCTTCCGCCTCATTCTCTTCCGTTTCGTCCTCCTCCTCCTCCTTCTCCTCTTCGTCCCCATCCTCACGAACACATAACCAGACGTGCTCGCTGCACTCGAGGCGCGCTCGCCCTGTTCGCAGGGCGAGAAATGGGCGTGCCCCGCGCCGCTCGCTCTCGGCACCGCCTCTGCCTGCTGGACAGGCTCTGCTTGCCTCGACGCCCTCCCTCGGAAGACCAGATCGGGGGCCACGACAGGGGTCCGAGAGGGGACCCCAGAGGGGTCCAACAACCCGTCGCGGACCAGGCCCTTGATCGCGACGGGTTGTTCTGCTCTCGTGGAGCATGTGGAGGCTCTCCCGAGGCACGCCTGCGGCGCCGAGGAGACCCCCAGAGGCCCCCAAGGCGGGCCCAAGGGTCATGGGAGACTTTCGATAGGCACGGCGCCCGCGGTACCGACGCAATTTCACGCGCCGCGCCGCTCATCCATATCGCATGCGCCTTATTGTTTTTTGGGATCCGATTTTGGCTCCGCGGCGCGCCAGACGTGAGAAAGGGTAGGATAGCAGAGGGCAAGGTAGAGAATCAGCTCACGTGGCTGGTTTTCCTGGCGCGCCGGGAGGCGCCCATGCCTCGAGGAATGGGCCCGGCGGCGGGGCGGAAACGAGCTGCATGCAGCAGATTTCGCACCTGAGCTTGAGACCCTCTCCCTCGCTAGCAGGCCATACCAGGAGCTTTCCTTGGTAGTGTACACCTGGCGGACAACTTTGTTCGGGCTGGTAGTGGGAGTCGTCCCCCAGCGGGAGGCAGAGATCCCTCCTCCCTCCTCCCTCCTTTCCTCGACTGCTTTCATCCCTCCTGACTGATCGCCTAACTGATCGCCTCCTCCCCTCACCCCGCCTAACTGATCGCCTCCTCCCCTCCCTTCATCCCTCCCTCCCTCGACGTCCCTAACTGATCGCCTCCTCCCTCCTTTCCTCAGCTGCTTCCCTCCTTGCCTCGACTGCTCTCCCGTGCCTCGCCTTCCCTCCTCCTCCGCCTCCGCCTCCGCCTCCGCCTCCGCCTTCTCCTCCTGCTCCTCCTCCTCCTCCTCCTCGTCCTCGTCCTCGTCCTCGTCCTCGTCCTCGTCTTCCTCCTCCTCCTCCTCCTCCTCCTCCTCCTCCTCCTCTCCCCCGGCTGCTCCCTTACCTTCCCTCGACTGCTCCTCCCCCTCGACTGGCGAGTGCAGGTGGAGACGGAGAGGGCGGCCGCAGAGCCAGGAGGAGGAGGAGGAAAGAGGAGGAGGAGGAGGAAAGAGGAGGAGGAGGAGGAGGAGAAGGAAAGAGGAGGAGGAGGAGGAGGAGGAGGAGGGGAGGGCGGCCTCATCCACAGAGAGACTGCTTCCCTTGCTCTGCTTTGGTGGGCGCCACTCGGGGGAAGTGAAGCACGCTTGGGCCCCGAAGGCTCGAGCAGGGAGGGAGAAGGCTCCTTGAGACCCTCGGATGCATTCTCCGACGCCTGTGGGCCGCAAAGCGAGGAGACCGGTGCGGCAGTTCGCGGACCCCCTCCCGCATTCTTCCGGAGGAAAGATTTTGGAAAGTTTTCCCAGGCTCGAGTGGGGGGGGGGGGGCGAGGAATGCGTGGCAGGTGTTGTCCAAAAACCTTCCAACACCTTCAATAACAACTTCCAAGAAAACACCTTCTAAAAACCTTCCAACATGTAGCGAGACCGCCGAATACATTCAAACAACCTTCCCAAAACCTTCCAAACACCTTCCAAACAACCTGCCAAAAAACTTCCGACAACCTTCCACAAAACGTTCCAAAACACTTCCACTAATCTTCAAAAGAACCTCCCAAAAACCTTCCAGAACACCTTCATGAGGAAACTTTTTGGAAAACAACTTCCGGAAGAAGCCTTGCAACAACCTTCCTCAGGATGGTTTTTGGAAGGTTTCCTCCAAACCAAACCGCCCACGAACCTTCCCGAGGACGGTTTTTGAAAGGTGTCTTCTGGAATAATCCTTCCAAATACCTTTCACAAGAAGGTTTTGGGAAGGTTTTTGGGGGCAAATTTCCTTCACAAAACGTTTCAACAAACTTCCCGAAAAAGGGTTTTGGAAGGTTTCTTCCGGAAGGAACCTTCCATAAACCTCCCTCGGGGAGGTTTTTGGGAGCTTCCTTCCTCAGGAATGTTTTCGGACAATTTTTCTGAGGAGACCTTGCAAAAACCGCCCAAAACCTTCCCGAGGAAGGTTTTTGGAAGGCTTCTCCCGGAAGAATCGTCCAAAGACCTCCCTCAGGAAGGCTTTAGGGAGCTTCCTTCTGGAGGAAACCTTTCAAACATTCATCAGGAAGGCTTTTGGAATGTTTTCTTGAAGGAAATATTTCAACAATCTTCCAAAGAGCCTTCCTGATGACGGTTTTGGAACGTTTTGGGAAGGTGTTTAAATGGTTTCCCAAAAAACAACGCCCCTAAAACCTTCCTGAGGAAGGCTTTTGGAAGGTTTCTTTCGGAAGAATACTTCCAAAAACCTTCCCCCAGAAGGTTGTTGGACAGATCCCCCCTTTGGAAGGTTACCAACGAAAACCTTCCAACCAACTTCCTGAGGGAGGCTCGTGGAAGGTTTCTTCCGGAAGAAACCTTCAAAACCTTCCTCGGGGAGGTGTTTGGAAGGTTGTTGGAAAAGTCCCCCTCCTCAGGCAGGTGTGTGAAGGTTTTTGGGGCGAAACCTGGCAAACAAAACTTTCCAACAACCTTGCCGAAAAAAATCGAATCCTTCCAAAAACCTTCCTCGAGAAGGTTTTGGACGGTGTTTGAAGAAACCTTGCAAAAACCTGTCCCAGGAAGGTTAGCGGAAACTGTTTCGAATGAAGCCTCCCCCAAACCTTTCAGGTACTTTCCTCAGGAAGGTCTGTAGAAGGTTATTTCCGGAGGCAACTTTCCAGAAACCTTCACCAGGATGGTTTTTGATAGGTTCTTTGAAGGAGCCCCTCAAAAAACGTTCCTGGGGAAGGTGTTTGGAAGGGTGTGAAAGAAACATTTCAAACAACCTTCGAGCAGCCTGCAAAAAACTTCCTGGGGAACATTGTTGGACGGTTTCTTCAGGAAGAAGCCTTCAATCCTGAGGAAGGTAGTTGGACTGTCTTTCCCGGAAGAAACATTCCAAAAACATTCCTGAGGAAGGTTTCAGGAGGGGTTGGCCGAACTGACGCACCCAACTGCAAGCGAGAGTCACGGATAAGGGAACATTTCTTTTCTACGGCAAACTGTGATTGGCATCCTCGCCTTTCTGGCTCATGATGAGCCCAACCCAGCCAGCATGGTCCAAGACGCCGCCGCCGACGACGACAGCAGCCAGGCGAGCCTCCGAGAGGCGCCTGTTCCGCGGCTCCGAGACAGACAGGTCTGGCAGCTGCGAGTCCAGCTTGATCCACGTTCCTTGAGGGAGGGGTAAGACGAGAAGGGGCAGGATGTGGTGTAGTCGCTATCGTAATCTGATTGCCAGCGTGGAGCCAAAACAATAAGTTAGTGTACTCTCGATGTGCAAGCTATGCGGTGCAATCTGAGGGTCGTGCAATATATATATATATATATAGATACAAGACTGCATTGGCGCTTCGCGCCATGCACCTTGGTTCTTAAAGCTCGGCATGCAGGATAACCAAATATAGCGATGATTCATTGTTGCCGTTTGCGCCATCGTCGTTATAGTAATGTTATGTATCATCCTTATACTTCCTCTCCTCTTACTCGTAATCTTCCTTGTCTGCGAGCCACTCCTTGTCCTCATCCCCAGTTTTTATTGCAGGGGCTCCTCTTTAGAGGTGTTCTTGGGCCCCTCTCAATAGCTTTTTGGGGACCTCTGGGGGCCTCCTGGGCGCCTTTTGGGGGCCTCTGGGGGCTTCTTGCGGCCACCTTGCTACCAACCACGGTCTCCCTGAACGACCGGGTCACGATTTGGAGTGCTTCGGGAGGCGTCTTGGGGCCATCTGGGGCTGTCAGCGGGGCTCTCTTGGGGCCATCTTGCGGCCCTGTTGGACCATATTGGAGCTCTTTTGGACTGTCTGGAAGCCCTTTGATACCGTTGTGGGCGGATTTTTGGGGCCTCTTCGGCGGACTCGGACGCACGGAATACCGAAGAACCGAATGTCCAAAAATTCAATAAAAAACTAAAGGAAAGTGTTGTTTTTTGCACTTGGAGGACCTCTTGGGGGTCTTCTTTGGGTCGTCTTCGGACGTCTTGGGGCTGTCTGGGGCCGCGTGGGGCTCTCGCGGGGCCGTTTGGCCGCCCTCCTGACCGCTTTGGGCCCGCTGGCAAGGCCCGGCAGGGGCGTCCAGGAGGCCCGAAGGCCCGGGGGACCCATTGCAAGGCGTCAGGGGGCCCCAAAAGCGCCAGATCCCGGGGGTCCGATTTTCCGGGGGGGGGGGGGGGGTCCCACCCCCCCGGATTGTAAAAATATAGAAAAGGGAATGTGTGTGTGTGTATGTGTGTGTGTGTGTTTGTGTGTTTGTGTGTTTGTGTGTTTGTGTGTATGTGTGTGTGTGTTTGCGTGTGCGGCGCAGTCCAAGTGGTGCAAGGCACCCCGGGCCGCTCAACAACAACGCACTGCCCACATGGCACCAGGGCAAGAACGAGGCATCGCAATCATCAAGTCGGCCGATCACTTCTGGGTCTCCAACCGTGTGAGATAGCCCCCCCCCCTTCATTCCCCCCGGGACCCCGAACCGGAAATTTGACCCCTCCCCAGCCCAGCACGACCCCCGGGGGAACTCATCATGGGGTGGGTCCGGCCATCCCCGGGCCCCCGAGTGCTCCAAGACGGCACCAAGAAAGCCACGAACAGAGACCCCACGACGGCCGTTAGAGGGCCCCAAGAGGCCCCAAAGAGCGTCCAGACCGCCGCTGGGACGGTCTATACGAGGCCTCGACGAGGCCCCAAGACGAGGTCCAAAAGAGGCTCCCCAAGAGAACCCCGAAGGGCAACATTCGTGACATGCTCTCGATGCTTCAAAGTTTTGCTGTTTTCAGGTTTCGCCCTTTATAGGCTTCCCGACGCTCCACGACGGCCCAGGATGCCCCAACGATCACCCCCAGACGCTCCCAAGAGATCCCCAAGAAAGCCCCAAAGGCGACACAAGAGGACCTCGAAAAAACCCTTTGCAGCATCGTTGATGCATCCTGGTTTTACGCTGGTCCTTATTCCTCCTCCTCCTCCTCCTCCTCCTTCTCCTACTCCCACGTCCTCCTCCTCTCCTCCTCCTCCTCCTCCTCCACCTCCTCCTCCTCCTCCTCCTCCTCCTCCTCCTTCCTTCTCCTTCTTCCTCGTCATC
>CAUYUJ010009888.1:0-20000 GCA_963575745.1 Prorocentrum cordatum
CCCACAGGGAGCTCCACCGAAGGCCCCAGCGGCAAGGCCCGCATGCGGGGACCGCCACACATTTCGGCACACCCCTCACACGGTTCGTGGCCCCACAGGGAGCTCCACCGAAGGCCCCAGTGGCAGGGCCCGCATGCTGGGACCGCCACACATTTCGGCACACCCCTCACACGGTTCGTGGCCCCACAGGGAGCTCCACCGAAGGCCCCAGTGGCAGGGTCTGCACGCGGGGACCGCCGCGCCATTTTGGTGGCCCCACAGGGAGCTCCACCGAAGGCCCCAGTGGCAGGGTCCGCATGCGGGGGCCGCCATCCATTTTGGGACACCCCTCACACGGTTCGTGGCCCCACAGGGAGCTCCACCGAAGGCTCCAATGGCAGGGTCCGCATGCGGGGGCCGCCACCCATTTTGGGACACCTCTCACACGGTTCGTGGCCCCACAGGGAGCTCCACCGAAGGCCCCAGTGGCAGGGTCCGCATGCGGGGCCCGCCACCCATTTTGGCACACCCCTCGCACGGTTCGTGGCCCCACGGGGAGTTTCACCGAAGGCTCCAGTGGGAGCGTCAACGCCACTCATTTCGTCGCACCCCTCACACGGTCCGTGGCCCCACGGGGAGCTCCACCGAAGGCCCCAGTGGCGCAGGCCGCATGGGCCCGACGCCCATTTTTTTCGCGCACCCATTACACGGTTCGTGACCCCACGGGGAGCTCCACCGAAAGCGGTACCCACAACGCGGCATTCACAATTGCGCATGGTTGGTCCTTCGCCAGGCTGATTGGCGCCTTTTTCGAGCAGCTGGAGTCCCTCCCCCACAGGACGCATTGCTGCACAAAGCCGCATGAAGCAGAGGTGCGGAGCCAGATCCCCCCCTCTGCCCAATGTCGAAATACCACCAATGAAAACGTTCACTTCGTTGTTTGTTGTGTGCGTCGCTGTTTTCTGTTGGTCACATTCTGTTTCGTTGTTCGTCTCTTGCCGTTTCGTTTTTCGCTCCCCCCTTTGTGCGGGCCAGGGTGCTCTCCCGCAGCTGCAGCTCTAGTTGGGCCCAAACACGGCCGCGCTGGTGCCCCAGTCGGGTTACGTCCAGGCTCGGGAGCCGATGCGGCAAAGTTGCCACGATTGTATATCACCACAGGCCCTGACTCCCTGTGGGAGGGGGAGATGCGGAGTGGACAAAACGGAATGATTACAGGCCTTCGAGTTTTCGTCGCGGGGGGCGTCCTCGTCGCCACGCCTGGACCCGGCCCCAACATGCTCGTAAAGTTTGGCCCCTGGACGGGTGCGAAGTCGCTGTCTGAGGAAGACGGACCTCCGAGGGAAAGGAAGACGACGAGGAGGATGACGAGGAGGATGACGAGGTGGAGAAGGAGGAGGAGGAGGTGGAGAAAGAGGAGGTGGAGGATGACTGCGAGGAGGAATAATACATGTTGCCGGTCTCGGCAGACGGACCTGCCAGTAGTGTGAGCATGAGTTGGAGAAGGATGCGTGGATGAGGAGGGGGAATGGACGGATTCATGGACGGATGGAGGGAGCTGGAGAAGGGCGAACGGCCAGGAGGAGAGGGTTTTAATGAAAAGATGGAGGGGTGTTGAGGAAGCCGAGGAGGAGGAGGCGGTGCAGGAGGAGGAGGAAGAGGTGGAGGACGATGGGATGAACGGAGGAGGCACATGATGATGATACAGATGATGATGATGACGAAAAACAAAAAAAAAAAAAAAAAGCAAAAAAAATGATGATGACGATACAGCAATTGTTATTGATGGTGATGGCGATAACGACGGCGATGGCGATGTCGCTGATGATGCTGCTGCTGATGAGGATGATGCAGATGATGATGATGGCAGTATTGGCGATGATGGCAATGATCATGATGGTGCTGATGATTCTGCCGATGCTGCTGCTGTTGATGATGATGACGATTTCGATGATGATGGCGATTCTGCGGATGGTGATCACGATGCTTATGATGACGATGATGCGGATGCGGGTGCGTATGCTGATGTTGCTGCTGACAATTAACGATGATGATGACAATGGTGATATCACTGATGCTGTCGCTGCTGTTGATGATTGTGATCGTGGTTGTTTTGGTTGTTTTTGAGGATGCGGATGATGGCGACAACGATAAGGATGACGTGATTGTAACGACGACGATAACGACGACGATGACGATGATGATGGAGACGAATCTGATGATGCTGATCGTGATAATGGCGTTAGCAGGATGATGAGAATGACAATGCAGATGCTGATGATTTTGATGATGCCGATGCTGATGCTGATGATGATGCTGATGATGCTGCTGATGATGCTGCTGATGATGATGCTGATCGTGATAATGACGTGAACATGATGTTAATGACCACGGTGATGATGGTGCTGATGATGCTGATGCTGATGCTGGTGCTGCTGCTGTTGATAATGATGCTGAACATGATGATGATGCTGATGATGATGACGATGCTGATGATACTGATGATGCTGATGATGCTGGTGATGATGAGGATGAGGATGAAGATGAGGATGAGGATGATGATAATGATAATGATGATGCTTATGATGATGATGATGAGGATGATGATGATGATGATGATGATGATGATGATGATGATGATGATGCTGATGATGATGATGATGACGATGATGATGATGATGATGATGATGATGATGATGATGATGATGAGGATGAGGATGATGATGATGATGATGATGATGATGATGATGATGATGATGATGAAGAAGGTGAGGATGAAGATGAGGATGCTGTTGATGATGATGATGATGGTGGTGGTGGTGATGATGATGCTGATGATGACGATGATCATGATGATGATGATGATGATGAGGAGGAGGATTCTGAGTATGATGCTGATGATGATGCTGATGATAATGATGCTGATGCTGCTGCTGATGATGATGATTATGAGGAGGCGGAGGACTTGAAAGACGAGGCTTTCGGAAAGAAGGAGAGAGGGGTGGAGGCGATGGGGTATGTTGGTTTTGACGATGGCCTTGCTGCACAGTTCTCTTCGATTCGAATGGCCGCCACCTTGAGGTTTGGCTTTTCTGGGTGGAGGTCTCGCTTGACCCTGGACGACCTGTACTCCCGCGCCTTGGCAGTCGGACGACGCGGACATTCCGACCAGAGTTTCTTGAACTGGCTTTGGGGGGGAACAAATGTTGCATCGCATGCGCGTGGCTTAGGATATGCTGTCAGAGCGTTCTTGGGCCAGACAGACCTGTCTTCCTCGTTCACTGCGCGAGCCACTGGAGGCAGTTCGTTGGCGCATCCTGCGCTGCAGGCACGCGCCGCCTGCCTGCGAGTCGTCAGGCATGCCTCACGACGCCAGACAGTGGCGCCTCCAGACCCAGTGATGCTCTGCAGGCGCCGCCTCGCCGACAGGGCGGAGCGGCCGAGCAGGGGACACGAACGGCATCTCCTTCAATCGAGCTTCGATCAGGACGGAACAGGCTTGGCCGCGAGGCGTGAGATATTTTGAGATGCGTCCAGTGGAGACCCATGCCAAGCAACACCCTGCTTGCCTCCAGGGTGCCCTGGGTTTCTTGGGTTTCGATTGTTTTGCCATGGAGAGCGTGACGTTCCCACACCAAAAATCAATTGACGTCCTGGGGTCTCAGGGTTGGGATTCTTGTGGAAGGTTTCTTGTGGACTGGCCTCGACTGTATCTTCAGCTGCCACTCTACCATGCCCGGCTCGGCATGAGAAGGCTTGGGGCGCGTGTCTGCCCCAAGCTTGGCGGCCTCGTCGGCCAGGCCATTCCCTTCCCTGAGGAATCGCTGGCCGAGGGAGAGGTCAGGCGCGTCGGCCACAGGCGCCTCCACTTTGTGGACGGCCGAATTACTGACCTTCACACCTGCTCCTCTTCCTCCTCCTCCCTCTCCTCTGCGTCGTCCTTCTCCTCATCCTTGTTCTTGTCCTTGCCCTTCTCGTCCCTCCTTTCCTTTCCACCCCCTTCTCCTTCTCATCCGCGTCTTCCTCCTCCTCCCACCTCCATCCTGCACTCGAGGCGTAAGCTTTGGAGTACTGGCTGAATGAGGTACCGTCGCTCGCGTTGGATGCCTTCACGACCCTCGCGCCTTCCACCTTTGAAGTCAGGCGGGAGGCATTCAGAAGAGGGAAGGGTTCTCTCAGACCTCTATCTGGTCAAAGCGAAGAAGCATGGATTTCTTGGGTCTGCGCTGGTGCCCCCCTCCCTGCCGCGCGGAGCGAGCCATGGGCTGCGCTGGGCCCCTCTTGCGCCAGATCTCTGGGATCGGTGCTGGGACCCCCTGGCGGCGCCTCCGGCGCAGCCCCTGGCGCGCTCCTCGCGGCAGGGAGGGGGGGACCAGTGCAGATGCAGAAATCCGCCCAGACCTCAGAATACTCATGTTACGCCGCTTTGCTTTGGGTTCCTCTGTCTGAGGGTGGCTGCGAATTGTGCGAGGATGGGAGTACTGGCAAGAGGGCAGAAGGGGAGACCGCAGAGAAGAGTGGGAACAACATCCTCGAGGAATCTTCGGGCCACACGACGAAGTAGAAGTGAGAGCAGTTGGGCTCGCTCTGCCTCCACCCCGTATCCTGTCTTCCCACTGCCGGGTGCCAGACCGACGATTTCTGGCACCACTCTAGAAGGAGGTTTGTCGTCATTCTCGGCCTCATGGGGCCGTTTACGAAAAAACAGCAAGCAGGCTGGGACGCAACGCCAGCCCCTGGGGCAGGGTTCGATAGCTCAGGGGTCCGTGCATTCCGAGAGTGCAAGGTACGAGGCCTGGGCCCCTGTCTGCCAACCGCCTGGTTCTCCGTGCTTTCCGTGGCGCGTCACCCCGAAACAAAGTCGCCGCCCCCAGCTGCCAGCGCCCGCCTGGTGAGCTGGATCCTGCGTTTGAGGTGATTGAGCAGGCTTAAGTCGGGCATGTCCCTCTACAGGAGGAATACTCAAAAATAGTCAACAAATAGTCTGGGGATGATTTCCGTAGTATTTTTCACTATTTGTAGCATTTGTTTTTTTTTGCATCATTTTTCTTCCAACATCCGCCTGTAGGAGGACATGCCTGACCTAACCCCAGGCACGCGGCACCGCACGCGCAACTCCAGCCCCCCAGACAGCACGAACTGGCGGTGACGGTGCCCCCTCTTGGACCACGCGCATGGCGGCTTCTCCGCCCGTCCTCCGCTCTTCCCCCCCGCTGGCGCGCATCCTCAGCCGTGGGCTGTGGCTCTGCTTCAGCCGGCGGTGCCGTTGCCCGTTCTCTGGGAACAATCAATGGAATGAACAGAAAGATTCGGAGGTCCGCGCGGATTTCTTGGATCGGCGCTGGACCGACCCCCTCCCTGACGCGCGCGGAGCGCGCCAGGGGCGGCGCCGGAGGCGCCGCTGGGGGACTCCAGTGCCGACCCAGGAAATCCGCGCGGGCCTCCGAGCCTCTCCGTCTATGCCAGTGTCTGACCCCCTCAACTCCGCGGCAGACGTCCGGTCCGCCGCCGCGCGGCCGGGCCACGAGCCTGCAGACACCGCGCAGCTCCTCGAACGTCGCCGCAGACGTCCCCTCCGCGTCCAGGACCCGCCCAGCCGCCCAGCCGCCCAGCCGCCCTCCGGCGCAGCTTCGCGGCCGCTCCTGGGCGCCATCTCGGCGCCCGCCTTCTCCTGGACGCGCCTGGCCGTGGGCGCGAGAGAGGGGGTGGGGAAGCCAAGGCCCAAGAGAGTGATGGTGGTGGTGATGGGGATGATGATGATGATGATGATGGTGGTGGTGGTGGTGGTGGTGATGATGCTGATGCTGCTGCTGCTGCTGATGATGATGATGACGATGAGGATTGTGATGATGATGCTGCTGATGATGATGACGATGATAATGATGATGACGATGCTAATGCTGACGATGCTGATGATGATGAGGGTGCTGCTGATGATGATGAAGCTGATGATGATGCTGATGATGATGATGCTGCTGATGATGATGATGATGATGATGATGATGCTGATGATGATGATGATGCTGCTGATGATGATGGATATTGATATGGTGGTGGTGATGATGATGAGGATGCTGATGATACTGATGGTGATGATGACAATGACGATGGCGGTGACGACGAGAAGGAGAAGGAGGAGGTGGAGAATGCTGATGATGATGAGGAGGAGGAGGAGGAGAAGGAGGAGGAGGAGGAGGAGAAGGAGGGAGGAGGAGGAGGAGGACGACGACGATGACCGCCACGACGACGACCACCACCACGATCGCGACGAGACTCAGGATACGGCTGGTGCGCGCTCAGCCGAGCGTCGTGAACCTCAGCGGCCGTGACGAGGCCCTGGCCCCTTCGTCCACTGCCCAGAGCCGTGCGATGTCGGGGGGGAGGGGGGGGCGCGAAGGCAAAAGCGATGAGGAGCCCGCAGCCAATGACCAGCCTTATTTGCACTCCCTGTCCCCTTCCCCGTTCTCTGCGTCCTCGCCCCCGTTGCTGTTCCCCATCTCCCACTGCTTTCCCCTCCTCCGTCCTAGGACCCCCTGGAGCCCCGTAGAACACCCCCCTGAGCACCCCGTAGAATCGTCAACACAGATACCTGAAACCTTCTGAACGCCAATGACCCTCCAGGAACCGCTCCACAACGAACCAGGGATGATGTCGAGGACGTCTGTAGCGCAAGACGGGCCGCTCCCTGGAGATGTTTTGTCCAGAAGGGGCGCGTTGTGCGTTACACAACCGTGGCGCTGCATGGTGGCGGCGATGACCGGATGTTGCTGTTCCTCTCGGAGGCGAGTGGGGTTCATCGCAGGTGTGGGTTCGCAGCCTCGTGCGTGTGCGTTACCAACTCATCCTGAAACACGTTCTAAGTGATGCGTGATTGGTGATTGATGTGGCAGTCGGCCGTTGTGTTCGTGGGTCCAAACTGCGCTGCTGGAGCGCGTAGCCGCTTACGCTTTGCTTGGCCATTGCGTTCCCTCTTGGTGTTCTCTTGGCGTCTTCTTTGGTACAGTGCCGTTTTTAATAATGCTCCGCGTGCGGATCATGTATCAAACATGCAGGGATGTAGTTTTTAAAACAACGATGAGTTCATGCATACATTTATTCATACATTAATCATGCATTAAACTTTTACATGATTTTATATTTCAAATCACATGTACTAACAACTGCCCTGTACCTTATGGGTCTTCAGGGTTACATCGGGGGCCCCAGCCTTCTCGGGCCTCTCGAGGGCCTCAGTTGGGCCTCCTCGGGGCCCGCCGGGGGGCTCGGGGGCCATCTTCGGCGCGCCGCCTTGGGCCCTCTTGGGCCGTCCTGGGGGACTGTCGAGCTGACTTGGGTCTTCTTGGGGGCCTCGTGAGCGTCTGCAGGTCGCCAGGAGGAGGAGGAGGAGGAGGAGGAGGAGGAGGAGGAGGAGGAGGAGGAGCTGACTTGGGTCTTCTTGGGGGCCTCGTGAGGCTTCCGGGCCATAAGTCTTCCTGCGCCTATCTGAAGCCGCACCGCCTCGAGAGCAAGAGTCTAGTTTTTTATTCTACAGGCCGTTCGGTGAGAGCAGGCATTTGGTCGATCTCCCTTTGCCTTTCTTTTTGGGTCGGGCCGAAGCCCAATCCACTTTGATTGTCTCCCTGCTTTATCTTTCTACAATTTTTCAATGTTTTCAGCCTCCGAAGGTCTCGCTGGCAGGAGTCGCCTGGATGCGCCGGAAGTGTCCTGGAAATTTGGGGGTCCGCTGTTGGAGTTCGGCCCCGCGAGAGGGCCCCCCGGGAAAGTTGCTACGGTTGGGAACTCTTGGGCCGCGTGTCGAGCCGATGATCTTGGCCCACCACGGTTCGGTGCGACTCGCTCTCCGCGTCGCGGTCCCCAGGCGTCAGCGCCTCGAGCTCTCTTCCTCCCGCCCCCGCGGAGCGGAGCGACACGCTATGGCAGCTCGCAGGGCACAGGGTGCCGCTGGAGCCGCCGCCCCGGCACGCTGAGCAGGAGTCCCCGACCGTGTCACCAGCGGCTGCAGGTCGCCAGCAGCAGGAGGAGGAGGAGGGGGAGGAGGAGGAGGAGGAGGAGGAGGAGGAGGGGGAGGAGGGGGAGGAGGGGGAGGGGGAGGAGGGAGGGGGGGGAGGGGGGGAGGAGGAGGAGGAGGAGGAGGACAAGCTAGGTGCGCTCGCGTCATATCTGACATCCTACCCCTCCCTCCCAACCCTTACCATGGCGCAGATCCCCTCTCTACTCGCACAGTCGGATGTCAAGCAGGGCGATGATCCCGAAAGGGTACGCGATGCATTGTAGAGCACGGCATGGCATGGCGTAGAAGAGCACCGCGACGCGTAGTATCAACCTAGCATTGCATTGCATGCCGTGGCATGGCACGGGAAATGACGCCAGCGCTGCAGCGGGAGCACGAAGCACGGAAATGAGGCCAGCGCTGCAGCGGGAGCACGATTCGGAACGAGCGGGGCCCGAAAATGAGGCCAGCGCCTCAGCGAGAGCAGCATTTTGGGAAAAAATTCAAGCGAAAACCTAACTCCGGGGAAGGCAGAAATTCAGCGTTTTCAAAAGAACAATATGTATTAGAATGGCCTTTTTTCGGCGCCGCCTCGGAACTCGATTTTCCGGCGCCGGCCGGAACCGGCTCCAGACCCGGCCCGAGCGCCGGCCCGGGCGCCGGCTCGGCCGGGCGCCAGCGGAAATGATGCCAGCGCTGCAGCGAGAGCACGATTCGGAACGAGCGGGGCCCGAAACTGAGGCCGGCGCCTCAGCGAGAGCAGCATTTTTGAAAAAAATGCAGGCGAAAACCCAACTCCGGGGAAACCTGTGTGTAAAAAAACAGTACCCGGGGGGGGGGGGGGCGAATATTCCCAAGACGCCATCAGGGGAAGAGGGAGAGTAGTAATCATATGAAGTTTAGGTGCGCTCGCGTCAACATCTGACATCCTACCCCTCCCTCCCATCCCTTACCAAGGCGCTGATTTTCTCTATCCGCGGACGCGTGTCGTAGCGGACCTGTGGCTCCGCGCGCGTGTGCGTAGTGGGTGGTGGTGCGCGTGCGTGCGTGCGTGCGTGTGTGCGTGGTTGTGGTTGTTCTGGTGGTGGTGTGTATGTGTGTGTGTGTGGGTGCGTGTGTGCGCGTGTGCTGTGGTGTGACGTGGTGTGGCGTCTTGGTGGTTTGGTGGTGGGCCAGGTGCGTACGTGCGTGATGGCGGTGGTGGTGGCGGCGGTGTGTGTGTGTGTGTGTGTGTGTGTGTGTGTGTGTGTGTGTGTGTGTGTGTGTGTGTGTGTGTGTGTGTGTGTGTGTGTGTGTGTAAGTGTGTGTGTGTGTGTGTTTGCGCGTGCGTGCGTGCGTGCGTGCGTGTGTGCGTGCGTGCGTAGGTGTGTCTGTGCGCGCGCGCGTGGTGATGTGTGTGACGCGGTGTAGGCGTGGTGGGGTAGGGTGGGTAGGGGGGGTAGGGTGGGTAGTGCGGTGGTGGTGGCGGTGCGCGGTGGTGGTGCGCGTGCGTGCGTGCGTGCGTTGGTGGGTGGAAGTGGCGGTGGGTGTGCGTGCGGCAGGGCGGGGCGTGGTGCGGCGCGGAGGTGGCGGGCGGATGGGCGCGCGAGAAAGAGGCCCGCGCTGGGGCGAGAACGCCATCCTGAACGACGGAGGCAAAACACCGATCCGAAAATGAGGCCCACGCTGCAGTGGGAGCACGATTCGGAACGATTCGGGAGCAGAAATGAGGCCGGCGCCGCAGCGAGAGCAGCATTTTGAAAAAAGCGCAGGCGAAAACCCAACTCCGGGGAATCGTGTGTGTGTGTGTGTGTGTATGTGTGTGTGTGTGTGTGTGTGTGTGTGTGAAAAAAACAGTACGCGGGGGGAGGCGAATACGCAAAAGACGTCATCAGGGGAAAAGGGAGAGTAGTATTCATATTGAGTAATTGTGGAGAGTAGTTTTCAGATTGAGTAATTGTGAAGGAGGAGGAGGATGGGGTGAAGGAGAGGGGTTGAAGGGGGAGGGGGAGGATTAATGAGGAGGAGGATGAAGGAGAGGAGAGGAGGAGGAGGATGAGGAAGTAGGAGGTAGGAGCAGGAGAGGAGGGGAGGATGAGGGAGGAGGAGAGGAGGGAGGAGGAGGAAGGAGGGGAGGGGGAGGGGGAGGTGAGGTGGAGGAGGAGGAGGAGGAGGAGGAGGAAGAGGAGGAGGAGGAGGAGGAGGAACGGCTGGACCTGAAGGGGTGCGCCGCGGGGTTGGCGTCACAGCCCCGTCTTTCCTCGGGGCTCCCATGGCCAGAGTCCGGGAGCTCCAGATTTCGACGGCGAGGGAGTTCGGACCCCTGTGGGCAGAGCTCGATGGATTTCGAGTCCGTCCCCTTACACGCAGTCTTTCAAAGTAGGTATTTTTGGAAGTCCAGATCCCAGCCTACTTCTGGTGCCTTCCTACTTCAAGAATCGGCATGCTTTTGCTGCTTTTTGTTATTCTCTGAGAGGGCCTGAGACCAATCTACTTTAGCGGCCTTCCTACTTCATGATTGCCTACTTCTTCCGATCGACGTGCAGCCGCTCGGTCACACTCTCGCATGAGTGGTTGCTCCTCTGGAGCATCAAGCAGCGCTTCTCACAATCCTCCTGCCATTTTCCGTTTTCCTCTCTCCAGTCTGTTCTATTGTTTGTCGATGTATCCTGCGCCCATGCCTGCCTCTGCGCCGCTCCCTGTCCTGCCAGGCCGACATGAGTAGGCATTTCCTCATGTCGGGCTACCCACCCAGCTGGAAGAAGTGGGATCTGATGAAGGCTCGCGCTCCGCTGGAAGGGGGAGGGAGGGCATGTCTACTCCGGTGACATGACGGGATGGGCTCATTTTGTAGGAGGGGGCGAGAGGAGGGGGCTGGGGGTGGGGCTGGATAAGGAAGGCACACTTCCTCCTCCTCCTCCTCATCATCCTCATCATCCTCGTCTTCTACTTTTCAGGGTTGAGCACCTCAAGCAAACGACCGAGAAGCTTGTCAAGATAAGTCGTAGCTTAGCTAAGCACAGTAAGAATATTTGGGTCACTGGGGTGCCCCCGGGGGTAAGGGGCTGAGGTTCCTGGGCTTTTTGATTTTGAGCTTATCAAGATCATGAAGCAGGCCAGGAAGGTTACACGCCTGTCCTTGAAAGTCGGTATGTTTGGGTTCACAGGTCCCAGTATACTTTGGGCGCCTTCCTACTTCAACGATCGGGCGGTTTCCTCCTTCCGTCCTCTTCGGGGGGCGGAGATCCAACCTGCTTCCAACGCCTTCCTGCTTCATGTTTGTTCCTACTTCTTTTAAGTCGGGCCTGTCCCTCTACAGGAAGAGTATTCAAATACTAGTCCAAACATATAGCCAGGGGACGTTTTTTTTTGAATAGTTTTTGACTTTTTGTTTTTGTGATTTTTTTTTGTTGCCCAGAATCCCCCTGTAGGGAGGCAGGCCCGACCTCATACTTCTTGCGACCGACGGGTATGCGTGCAGGAGATCAGGCCAGGGCTCTCGCTTTTACGTCTATCTGTAACGATGATCCAGTCTGGTACGGCGCGCTGGGGCCCATCGTCAGATATGTTGTGGAGGTGTGGGCGATGCTCACAGGCTCTTATCCTTATTCATTGGCATGTGATCAGCTTCGTGATGGACGGGGCTCCGTTTTTCCCAAGCACCCATATGGAGGCAGGCAGGAGGACCTATGGCGGCCATGCGGCTCCTCCTTCGACAGAATATCGTGGAGCAGGATTGATGTTGTGACATGTGTGAATGATATCGGGAAGTCGCTGCAGCTTGCGTCAATCCCACCTGCCATGCTTAAGAAAACGCTCCAGCACGCTGCCACGCGTTCCCTGGGAAGGGGATCCGCATCCAAGCATGGCGTCCAGTGTAACAGGCTGTGTTCTGACGCGGTCAAGAACTGTTTTCGTTCGTCTCGTATCTCGGCCAAATGAAAAGGATCGACTCGCAGCTTAACGTGTGTGGCGCTCTGGACTCATTCGAGGGCGATCGAGGCAGGATACCAGCCAGTCGAGGATGTGTGCCCGTTGTGCGGGCAGGTAGTGGACACAGTGTTTCACTGGCAGTGGGCATGCTCTTGCCTTGCAGTCGCTTCGTTGAGGGATGAGTCAGTCAAGCCAGGTATCATCTCGGAAGCTGCTGACGCAGACATATCCGACCCCGAAGTTAGTTTTTGTTCTGTGAGGTGATCTGCCCAGTCCTGGTGACTTCTTCTGGGGCGGGCCAGGGACCCAGAACGGTGGCGCACTCGAAGGAAGCACTTTTGTAGATGGGAGCTGCCACAGGCATCACATAGCTGAATTGTCCAAGCAGGGCTGGTTATGGTCTCGCACTTCTCAACGACCAGGGGGGCAGGAGTGTGAGTCTTTCTGTCCATGCGCTTTTCATTCATACCTCCGAGTGTGCAGAGTTATCAGGTACGACCACCTTTGACAGCGATTGCGAACATGTTATTGAGCCGCGTGCCAGCAGCACAGTTGTGCAGATTAGCTACGCGCGGCACTTCGCGGCCCCCATGCTGTTGTATCGTCTCGACTCGGAGTTCGTTCGGTGGGTCGAGATGGTTAGAGCACACGGCCTGCGAACGCTGGAGACGCACGGGAGATGATGAAGTTGACGTGGCGGCCAAGCTAGGTGTCGCTCTGCACCCTGTGGCGTCCAATGAAGAGATTGCCCGGCCCAGCCGTCAGATGTGGATCGCCAGGGGTCGGTTTGTGCTCTCGCTGCTACAGTGCCGTTTTTAATACATGCCCCGCGTGCGGATCATGCGTTAAAAATGCAGGGGTGTAGTATTAAAAACAAAGAGGAGTTCATGCATAAATTTATCCATGCGTTGATCATGTATTACACATCCTATACGTTAAAGAATCCTATGTGTTAAAACCTGCCCTGTGCTGTGCCGCCTCTTTGGCCCAGGCTCAAACATCCTTCTGGGTGCACGTGTTGCCCCGCCAGAGGTCTGCCGGATCGGCGGAGGGCCCCGGCCCGGCTCCTCGTTGGGAGCGGTGGTCGGGGGTCCGGGTGTGTGTGCGTCCTGCGCGAGGGGTAGGGTTACGTCGGGCGTGTCCCCCTCCAGGGGGATTGTCGACGAAGAAATAAAACATACCCCAAAAACAGTCAAAAGATAGTCCAAACATAGTCAGGGGGCTATTTGAGCACTTTTTGACAATTTTGGAGTATTCTTGGAGTATTCCTTATTTTTCGTCGACAACCCCCGTGTAGGGGGACACGCCCGACTTAAGGGTAAGGAGGTCCTTCGAGGTGCCTCCCCGAAGCAACCGTACAGGTGGCTCGCGTTTGCACGCCTCAGAGCAAGATGCGCTAGGACATCGCGGTGTCGCCTTCGACCGCTCCGAGGGAGCAGGCCCTTTCGTTTGCCGTACATGTGAATGCCACAGCCCGGGTGCCTCCATTCGAGGTTCGGGTCTGGATGGATCACCCCTCCTTCGCGTGCTGCGCGCTACGGTTGGCAGGCTCCTTGCAAGGGCCGTCGCCCTCATTGCAGCAAGCAGGGGGTGGGAGCCACTGTATGTACTGACAACGGTATGCAATGTTCGACACTTCCCAGTCAGAACCGCAAGCTAGCTTCGTGGCCTGTCTAGAGGTTGGAGCCCTCTGGTCCTGGTCCTCGATCTCACATGTATTTCTAGGGCCGCCTCCCCAGACGGGGCGTGCAATCTATTCCCGGTGGCCAGAAGAACTATGCAGTGGATGTCCAACACAATCCCTCTTCCTCCCTCCCCTCCTGGCATGTTTAATCCTCCTCCTTCTCTCACTGTTGATGTGCTGGCATCTCCAACTTTCTCGCTGGGGGTGGGGGAAAGGGGGATGAGCAGGAGGAGGAGGAGGAGGAGGAGGAGGAGGAGGAGGAGGAGGAGGAGGAGGAAGAGGAGGAGGAGGAGGAGGAGGGGGTTCGGCGGTGAATCTCTGTGTGTGTGAGAGGAGGCGGAGGAGGAGGAGGAGGAGGAGGAGGAGAGGAGGAAGGAGGAGGGAGGAGTGGGACTCGGCGGTGAACGGCAATGGGAGGAGGAGGAGAAGGAGGAGAGGAGGAGAGGGAGGCGGAGGAGGATGGAGGGGGAGGAGGAGGAAGAGGAGGAGGAGGAGGGGGGTTCGGCGGTGAAGGGCATGGGGGGGCGACGGCAGAGCACGCGCGGGGGCCCGAGTTCGAGGTTTCTTTGTTGTGCAACCTTGCCGCGTGGCGGGGCCCTCGCTGCAGGAGATCGGCGCGCCACGGTCCGCAGGGTGGACACTCGCAGACACGTCGAGTCACGGGGCGCCTCCCCCTCCCACACAACCGCTATCCAATCCCCATCCTTTCATCACCATGCCTTCTCCTCATCCCTTCTCCTCCTCCTCCTCCTCCTCCTCCTCCTCCAGTCAGTGTGCACCTGTTTGGATCCCGCTGTTCCATTTGAAGTTGGGTGGGGATCCCCTCCCCCTGCTGCTGCCCCTCCGTCCTCTTCTCCCCTCTCTCCCCCTCTCCTTCCCCCTCTCCCTCCTCCGCCCTCCCTCCTCCCTGCTCCTCCCTCTGTCCTCCCTCGTGGCTCCCCATCCTCCCGATCGCCCGCCGAGGTGTGGTCGCCCCTGTGGGTTGGCCTGTCCTGGATCGACGACTCGTCCTGCTGGGTCATCGCCCGCAACGAGGCGCGCGCGCGAAGCCGAGTGGGGCGCTCCTTTCGCAGGCTCGGAGCTGCAGAGCCACCCAGTCTGCACGCTTCGCGCCTCCCCCCCCCACCAGAGCGCTCGTTCTGAGGGGGAGAGGGGACGACGAGACACATACCCATCGGTCGTTGAAAGTAGGTATTTTTGGAATCCCATATTCCAATCTACTCTACGCGCCTTCCTACTTCGCTGATCGAGTGGCTTCACCTCTTTCGTCCTCCTTGGGGGGCGGACGGAACCCAATCTACTTTCAACGCGTTCCTACTTAATGTTTCTACCTTATTCTTCCGACCGATGGGTACAGTGAAAACGAGCGGGCAACGAGGATGAGCAGAGAGATCTCTAGGATCAACGGGGGTGGCATTGGAGGACCCCTTCGGGCCAGCCCTGGGGCCCGGTGGGGGCGAGGGGGGAGGAGGAGGAGGAGGAGGAGGAGGAGCAGGAGGACCAGTGGAAACCCAATAGTCATCAACGGTGTTGGAATTCACCCTCCCTCCAAGCTCCCTCTTCATGGGCCCCTACAACGGTTCATTTCCTTTGACGGAGCTGCCTCGCTGGAAGACAACAGTTTGAATATCCTGAAACGTGCCAAAACATTGTTCTCGGGATTTCAACGCCACACCGAACTGCTGCGTCTTGACGATCCAGAATCGTGCCATAACGCCGTTTTTGGGACTTCAACGCAGCGAGTCAACATGACTGTTGCGCCCACATAATCCAGAATCCTTCCAAACACCGTTTCTGGTATGTTGATCATGGAGAGAGCGTGACCCACCTCCGCTTTACTGTGGAAAATTGCCGCCCTTTTCTCATGGAAACCCGGGGGTTCCCCCCCCCCCCCCCCCCCGCCCCCCCCCCCCCACCCCCACCCCCCCCCCACCCCCCCCCCTCCACCCCTCCCTCCCCCCCACCCCCCCCCCCCCCCCCCCCCCCCCCCCCCCCCCCCCCCCCCCCCCCCCCCCCCCCCCCCCCCCCCCCCCCCCCACCCCCCCCCCCCCCCCCCCCACCCCCCCCCCCCCCCCACCCCCCCCCCCCCCCCCCCCCCCCCCCCCACCCCCCCCCCCCCCCCCCCCCCCCCCCCCCCCCCCCCCCCCCCCCCCTCCCCCCCCCCCCCCCCCCCCCCCCCCCCCCCCCCCCCCCCCCCCCCCCCTCCGAAAATCCCCCCCCCCCCCCCCCCCCCCCCCCCCCCCTGGAACCCCTCCCCCCCCCGTTCCCCTGGCAAAACCCCCCCCCTCCCCTACCCCCCCCCCGTCCCCCTCGAAAACCGAGGGGGGTCACTACCGGTTCGAACCCCCCCACCTCCCCCTCGAAAACCGGAAGGGGGGGTCACTACCGGTTCGAACCCCTCCCCACCCATCCCTCTCACCGCCAGCAAACGACTCCCGGTCCCTACCACCGTCCTCGTCCTCACCACATCCCCCACTGTTGTTCCCAGCACCACTGTCCTCACCACCACTGTCCCCACTGGTTCCACCACCGCTCCTACTGTCCCCACCAGTGCCACCACCACTGTCGCACTATCCCCACTGTCCCCATCACTGTTCCCACCACGGTTCCACTCTCCCAACTTTCTCCACGGCCCCAACCACTGCCCGACTATCCCAACTGTTCCCACTGACTCCTCCGCTGTGCCACTGAGCTGTCCCACTGTTCCCACCACTGTCCCCACTGTCCCCACCACTGTCCCCACTGTACCTCTGTCCCATTGTCCCACCGCCGTCCTCGCCACCGCCTTCACCACTGTCCCCACCACCACTGTACCCTCCACTGTCCTACTGTTTCCACCACATTCCCACTGTCCCCACACCACTGTCCCCACCACCACCGTCCCCACCACTGTCCCACTGTCCCCACTGTTCCCACCATTGTCCTCACCATTGTCCCCACCACTACCGTCCCCACCACTGTCCCACTGTCCCCACCACTGTCCCGTTGTCCCCTCACCACTGTCCCCACCACCACCGTCCCCACCACTGTCCGCACCACCCCTCGGTTTTCGAGGGGAAGGGGGGGGGGGTTCGAACCGGTAGTGGCCCCCCCCGGTTTTCGAGTTCGAGGGGGGGGGGGGTTCGAACGGGTAGTGACCCCCCCCCCTTTTTTTTTCATATGAACTTTCTTTCTCTTTTTTTTTTCTCCGGGGTGGGGGGAGGGGTTTCGAACCGGTAGTGACCCTCCCCGATTTTCCAGAGGGGGGGGGGGGGAGGGGTTCGAACCGGTAGTGACCCCCCCCGGTTTTCCGCCAGCAGCGGTAGAACACGCTCTTCCGGATCATGGGAACCCGTGTTTTTGGTTTGTTGTTGTTGTTGTTGTTGTTGTTGTTGTTGTTGTTGTTGTTGTTGTTGTTGTTGTTGTTGTTGAACATGATTAATTCTAAAGAATAATTATTGTTGGGCCCCCTGGTGCACGCCCCCCCCCCCCGCGCCTAGGCCGCAGCCACATTTTCATCATTTTCGTGAGGAAGTCTCAGGCAAAACGGGGGAGTCCGGATCCGGTTGTTTTGTTGACGCCCGCTTTCCCTGTCAAAAAAAACAATATAAAATGACATGTCTTGTTCTAACATAACCAAACTTCAAGAATCCTTTGCAAAAAAATGACACGAAGTGCACACTCGCGCGCGCAAGATGAAATCCTTCCAAAACCTTAGTTTTCGTAGCGATTTTAACATAAAAACATGAAAAACCCAATGGTTTTTCAAAAAAAAAGTTTCAAAACATCATCTTGCGCGCTCTTGCGGATTTCTGAGGAAACCCAATATTTTTTCAACATTTCTGTCAAACGGGCTCTTGCGAGCAACTTTTCACGTGCTTCGAACTTCTGCAACAACGGTTGCGCGCATGCCAGGGCCATCATCCCTGTCAAATAATACCATATTGGACACATTCGTTTTTTCTTCGCGCGCGCACGCCGTCGTCGTCGGCCGCGGGGCCCTGAATAGTAGCCACGGTCGTCCGCATGCCACGAAGTGAAGTGTCCGAACGTCATAGGGCGGGAAGCTGGGTGTGGGTGGTGGCGAAGAGTCGTATGGAAATTTGGTAGAGCTTGAACCGGCCCCCCCACAAAGTGGGGGTATTGCCTGCCTCCTATGAAAACCCTGGCACTGGTGAGAACGGAGTGTCCCCAGTCTTAAATGATTGTTGTTGTTGTTGTTGTTGTTGTTGTTGTTGTTGTTGTTGTTGTTGTTGTTGTTTTGTGTATTGATACTTATATAGATACATGTGTATATATACATATATATATATATATATATGTCAATCACGAATGTGCGCGGCGCTAAGGCGAGAGCCACAGTTTCAAAACGACCCGCCCTCAATCCGTGAAACTCTTGCAATTTGTTAAACGGATGTGCGCGGCGCTGCGGCGAGAATCACATTTTGAAAGCCATCCGCCCTCAATCTTTGAGGCTCTTGCAAATTTCTAAATCGGATGTGCGCGGCGCTAAAGCGAGAGCGACATTTTGAAAACGACGCGCCCTTAATGCGTGAAGCTCTTGCGATTTGTCAAGACGAATGTGCGCGGTGCTAAGGCCAAAGCCACATGTTGAAAACCACCAGCCCTCAATCCGTGAAGCTCTTGAAGTTGTTTAAAACGAATGTGCGCGGTGCTAAGGCGAGGACCACCTTTTGAAAGCGACCCGCCCTCCATCTGTGAAACGGTTGCCACTTTGAAGCTGCAGAGCTACACATGGTGAAGACGTCTCAGGCGAAACGCCCGGCCCGCCCTAAAAACTTGCCTCGGGGTGCGACAGGGAGGGGTTATTTATAAGGAGAAGGGATGGACGGGGAGGAGGAGGAGGAGGAGGAGGAGGAGGAGGAGGAGGAGGAGGAGGAGGAGACACATTTCCTCGTGGATCTTTTGGGGAGTCTTGGGGTCCTGTTGGGGCCCTCTTAGGGTGCCCTGGGGCCCTCTTGCGGCAATATTTGAGCTCTTTCGGGGCCCTCTTGGGAGCCCTTGAGGAACTCGCAGGGCCATCTTGGATGCTAGCGATCAACGGCGCGGGGTCCTACAGTTTCCGCCCCCTCCCTCTGTGGGGGCCTCAAATTCGCGTTTGGGGGTCCTTCTCAGGGCTCTATTGGGCCATATTGGGGCCAGATTGAGGCGCTCAAAGCGCATCGGAAGCGAAAAGGCGAGAAGGTGAACATCTTTGATTTTCCGTAGGTTTTGGAAGGATTGTGGCCTCACGGGGGGGCCATGGATAGCGAGAAAGGACTCTCTGACACATCGCGGACCCCCCCCAACAGAAACGTCAGGGAGGGGAGGGGAGGGGCACCCCTCGAAGGGAAGAGGTGTCTTGGGAAAGAGAATGAAGAACTCGTCAGGAGGAGAAGGAGGAGGAGGAGGAGGAGGAGGAGGAGGAGGAGGAGGAGGAGGAGGAAGAAGACCCCCCCCGTCCAGGGGAGGAGGGGCCTCTTGCCCAGTCGGCGAGGCGCGTCGCTCGAGCCCCAAACTCCCCGTCCAGGGGAGGAGTGGCCTCTGTCCAGGCCCTCTGGAAACCTCTGGAGGTCTCCCGAGCCCTTTGGGTACCGCTGCGAGACCTCGAGGGAGCTCCAGAGACCTTCCAACAGGACTTCGCCTTCGGTGGACCGAGGGGCTGGCAGCTCTTCTTCGGCGGAGGCCGGCTGCAGACCCGCGGAGGCTGGCGGACCTGAACCGATTGCAGCGAACGCTGACGAGAGGCCAGCAGAAGCTGGCGGATGCATCTATGGCTATGTCCTCGCGAGAGATGTCAAGTCTTCTATCGGAGACGCCTCTTGCCAGTCACCGACTCCCCCTCCTCTGCTGGGGGGGGGGCCTTTTCCGGGCATCCAGGGGGCTTGTGGCTCTCTCGGGGGCCATCTTGGGGTCTCCGTACCAGTTTGAGTTCGCCTGTCTTGGGCCCCTCTTGGGGGCCGCTTAGACGCTTCTGGCCCCTCTTTTGGGGGCTGCCTGTATGCGCCCCCCCGCGAAAGCATTCGTCTTGGCATCGCTCGGAAGTGGGGATTTGTCCCCGGCGAGGACCATCGAGGGCTATCCTGGATCCTCTGACAACAAAGCATGCACGAAACCGACAACTGCACGGGGAACGCACGTCCGAGCGATGGCAAGTCGTTGTTTTTCAGTGGTTTTTGACCTTGGGCCGGCCCCCAGGTTCTCCACGGCGGCCCAAGATGCCCTCCAAGAGCATCCCAGGACGTCCCTCTCGAGGGCCACCTTAGGACACGTGGGACGTGTGAGCTCGCCCCCCCCCTTCCTCCCTCCTTCCCTCCCTCTCTCCTCACCTTCCTCCCTCCCTCCCCTCCTCTCCCTCCCCATCTTCCCCCCTCCCACCCTGCGTCCCCTCCCTCCTTTCCTCCCCCTCCCTCACCGCCGCCCTCCCCCGTTCCCCTCCCCTCTCTCCCCCTCTCTACG
>CAUYUJ010009888.1:25000-31532 GCA_963575745.1 Prorocentrum cordatum
AGTCGACGACGACGACGACGACGACGACGACGACGACGACGACGACGATGACGACCCCACCCCAGCGTTCCTCAACAGCCCCTGCCCTGGCCGCGACCACTCCTGCCGCAGGGGCTGCCCGCGCTCGCCGTTTGTCCCCCGCCAGGAGCACCTGGCAACGCAGGGCACGGCGGAGGCGGTGGGGCCGGCGGCTTCTGGCCCAGAGCCCAGGCGGATCCGGCCCTCTCGGGGCTCAAGAGATGGGGGTCAATGCAAACGGGGGTCAGTCAGAGCGCCGGATCTTGCAGGATCCTGCAGGGCCAGAGGTGCACTGACCTGGGTTTGAGAGCAGGATCCTGCGGGATCCTGCAGGATTTTGCAGCCCTGCTCATCCGGGTTTGGATTGACCGGGGTCAGGAGCTCCCCGACCGAGGCAGAATCGAGACAAACTCGGACCGATGTTTATCGGAAGTCTCTGAAACGGGCGCCGCGGCCGTTTCACAGCGTTCCGGATTGCTCCGAGACCAGCGATCGAGCGGGCACGCGCTGGAGCTTTTTTTGTTTTCTTTTTTTTGAGCTTCTTGCCCGAGCACCTTGTAGTGGTCCGCTTCGTTTGGGGCCTTTCTGCCACTAGGAGGAGGGGGGGCGAATGATGAGAAGGAGACAGGACGAGGAAGAGGAAACGGAATGCTTCGTTCACACGGAGGTCGAATGACCACGATGATGCTGATGATGATGATGATGATGATGATGATGATGATGATGATGATGATGATGATGATGATGATGATGATGATGATGATGTGATGATGTGATGATGTGATGATGATGATGATGATGATGATGATGATGATGATGATGATGATGATGATGATGATGATGATGATGGCTCTGAGGGCTCTGATTACGCAGTCCCGTCGTGGGGTCTCTGGCATGCAGGCCGAGAACACTTTCCACGCGCCCGCCCGACGCCGAAGAGGGGGACAATCCACCGGCGCACCGAGCAGACCGAGCGACGACGAGCTGGCAAACCAAAAACGAGGTCGAAGCCCGAGAAGCATAGCACACTAGGCCCCCCGATGGGGGTCTAGTATACCCTGCGCGGTGCGTTGATCGATCACCCCCCTCTGGGCCGCCTCTTGGTCCTGGAGGTCGCAGGATGGCCTTCAAATCGCTCACTTTCTCGAAGGGGGTGTCCACCGCTTGCGGGAAGAGCTTCCGTGAGAATGTCGTCATTCGGGTCTTTTGTGTTCTTCTTCTGTTTCTTGTTCTTCTTGCTCTTCTTGCTCCCCTCGGAGGTGGTCGAACTCGCTTTTGCTATATCGGCTACGCCATCGAACTCTCGCTCGCCACCCTTGCCGCCCACGCCCAAGACCACGAGTTTGTTCTCCGAGCCAACATTGCTTCCCGTGTCTACCAAATCAAGTCCCCAGAACTCGCTCTCGTAAAATTTACCGCCAACGCCGTCGTTCACGAGTGTGTCCCGACAAACCGAAGATCTTGTCCAGCTTGAGAACACGGGAAGAGCATGCCAACGCAAGATTACAATCCACGGTCTCGAAATCGATATCTTACCATGTTTTTGTTCATTGAAGTATGTGGGTCGGCGCATCAGTTTCGACGACACAGTATCCACAGAGGTGAAGAACCGCCCGAAGGCAGGGTGAGCAACTTCCACAACTCACATACAAAAGTTCACAGGAAAGCATTACCCGCTGAAACAACGACTCCAGCTTTTGGACGGCACGGTTACGCCGACTGTTCTCTATGGTGCAGGTACCTGGACGTTGACTGCGCCTCTGCGACAACAGCTACAGCGCACACACGGCGCATGCTACGCATGGTTATCGGCACCCCTCGACGACGAAGCACCGACGTCAGACAAACGTCCAGAGCGACCGGCCTGCAAGAGCCACCTTCGACACCAGCTCCGGCATCTGGCGCAGACAGCACCGACGGAGAAGATGTAGACAGCAACCCGCCGACCGCCCACTTGAGCACCGAAACCCGAAACTAGCAAAGCAAAGCACGAAAACATCGACGACTACGCAAGGACAGCCAGCCATGGGGGCGACGGTTTAGAGCTATGGGCTGAATACGTCATACATCAAGCGAGCGACTCGACAAGCAGAGGTCTTCATGCACAAACATGAACTACACGATTGGGAGGCAACGCAAGGAAGGAGGGTGTGGATATGCGCAGCCCACGTTGTGAAGCGACTACCGCATGAATGTCCACAGCGTGTTCATCATTGGCACCTGAGCCTTCGCGCCTCAGCGCCATCATGAGGACAGTGGAAGAGATGGGACGATGATATCCGCGGGTTTCTCCGCCAGTCTCACGACGCAGACAACCGACGGCAGACGCCGCGAAGGCACTGCGACCTCAACGACACCACGTGGCTACAACCTGCCATGACAAAGGAGTTGGAACAGTTTGGAAACAGTTTCGTGAAGTTCGCATCTCCCTGCGTAGGTGCCTGGCGCCCGCAGTTTCTCATGCGAGCAATGACCTCACCTGTCTCGCCTTGAAGGCCCCAGGCGCATGCCCGCACGGGCGTTCCGTTCCGTTCCGTTCACGAGTGTGTCATTCAAGTTCCCAGTGAGGCTGCTGGGGATCTGATTCACCGATACAACTCTTTCTGCAGGCCCAGCGTCGAGGACTGTTTGCTTAGCAGACAACCTTCACCAGGCAGCATCATCATCCTCCAGCATTCCCGTGACTACTGAGGCAGAGTCCAGTGGTTGCGGTTCACAAGGATCTTGTCGAGGTCGCTCTGGTTGTCCTGGCCCCCCTCCAACTTCAACGCTGTCGCCGCCGCCAGCTCCTCCGAGTGCTGAAGGCGCTGCTGTGCCCGCGCGGGCTCCGGCGCCGGTAGGTTGCACGCCTTGCATGTCGAGCGGAAGCCGAAGTTCGCGAATGTGCACACGCACTTTCAGATCTTGATCTTCAGGTCAGGCTTCTGGGCATCTGCCTCGCACTGCTTTGGCAGCTCCTCCACCCGGCTCGAAGCTTTCTCCTTGTCCAGGTCCTTTCTGAGTCGAACCTTGACCTCGACGAGCTTCCTCGCCAGCACCCTGCACAGGCGGATGTCCAGCTTTGAGATGACTCTCAGGTTAGTCTTCGTGGACAGGTTAGTCCCCGTGTTTGGTCGTCATCTTTCGCACAAGTGATTCGGGAGCCCGATGGCGATGCCGATTCCACCACATGCTCTCTGTTCATGTCCGTGATGAACTCCTGCCTCTGAACCTCTGGGATCGTGTGCAGGAGCTGCCGGTTCCTCCTGACTCCTGGCCGTAGCAGACGATATCTTCACACCATCCGCTAGGAAGCCACGACCGAAGCCGCGCACCTGCGAGCCGCAAGCCTCGTCCAGGAGCTCGTAGCCGATGAAAAGTTGTAGCCGCATCACGATCAGGCCGCCATCGCAGCTGCCGTAGCCCTGGCGGGCACCCCCCCTTCGAATCGCGCCGGCCCGCCTCCGCGATCGGGATGACAAGGGCTATGATGCTGCTGCTGATGATATTGATGTTGATGATGATGCTGATGATGATGATGATGCTGATGTGGCTGATGATCATGATGATGATGATGGTGCTGATGGTGCTGATGATGATGAGGATAATGACGATGATGATGATGATGATGATGATGATGATGATGATGATGATGATGATGATGATGATGATGATGATGATGAGCATGAGAGGAAGGTATGGAATAGGTGGATCACGAGGAGGACGATTAAGGTTACTCACGGGCAGGAGGAATAGGGGGACTGATAGCATGAACCGTCGTCCCTTACAAGTCGTAATGATCCCATCGATGCAGTCTGCCGTCGGAGGGCCCGACTGGTCCTTGAGATTTCTGAGGAGTTCTGGCAAGAGTAGGGGGAGGAATACGAGCAGGAGGCTTAGGACGAGGAAGAGAGCGGGGAACACCGATGATGATGTTGATGCTGATGATGATGATGATTATGATGATGCCGATGATGATTACGATGATGATGATGATGATGCTGATGATGATGATGATTATGATGATGATGATGCTGATGACTATGATGATGATGATGATGATGATGATGATGATGATGGTGGTGGTGGTGGTGGTGGTGGTGGTGATGTGGATCATGTGTTTGTGATGGTAGTGGTGATGATGACGATGTGGGCGATGGTGCATGGTCATGGTGATGGTACTGATGACGATAATGATGCTGATGCTGCTGATGATGATAGTGATGCTGAGACTGATGATCACGATGGCACTGATGACGATGTTGATGATGTTGATGCTTCTGATGATGATGGTAATGAGGATGCTGATGGTGATGCTGTTGATGACTATTATGATTGTGTAGATGATGAGAATGATGATTCTGTTGATGATGATGGTTGTGGTGGTGGTGATGATAATGCTAATGCTGATCATGATGATGATGATGATGATGATGATGATTCTGATGATGATGAGGATGATGATTATGATTATGATGCTAATTGTGAAGATGGGGATGATTATGATGATGATGAGGGTTGTGGTGGTGGTGGTGATGATAACGATACTGATGATGATGATGATGATGATGATGCTGATGATGATGATGCTGATTATTATTGTGATGCTGATGATGATTGCGCAGATGATGATGCTGATGATGATGATAATGATGATAATTATGATGAAGATGATGGTTGTGGTGGTGGTGATGATGATGATCAAGCTGATGCTGATTCTGATGATGATGATCTCTATGATGATGATGATGATGATGATGATGATGATGATGATGATGATGATGCTGATGATGCTGATGATGATGATGCTGCCGATGATGATGATGAGGCGGATAACGATGGTGATGATGCTGTGGCTGATGATGCTGCTGGTGATGCTGATGGTGCTGACAATGTTGGTTATCATGCTGATGGTGATGGTGATTCTGCTGATGCAAAGCATGATGCTGATGGTGGTGATGCTTCCGCTGCTGCTGTTGATGATGATGCTGATGATGATGCTGCTGATGATGCTCATGATGATCATGCTGCTGATGATGCGGATGATAATGAGGATGCTACCGATCACGATGCAGATGATGCTGGTGGTTCTGATGATGCATATGCTGATGACATCGCTGCTGCTCATGATGATGAGGATGATGATGAGGATGATGGTGATGCTGATGCTGCAGCTGATGTTGTTGTTGTTGATGGCGAGGATGATAAAGTTGACGATGCATCCTCTGCTTCTGATGATGCCGATGAGGCTGATGATGATGATGACTATGCTTTTGAAGGTGATGATGATGCGGTTGATGATGATTCTGATGATGCCGATGATATTGATGATGCTACTGATGACGATGCTGATGATGCTGGTGGTTATGATGATGATGATTAGGGTGGTGATGATGGATGATGTTGATGCTGATGAGGATGAGGATGACGCTGGTGTTGGTGCTGATGATGCTGATGATGCGGATGTTGATGATTATGATGTTGATGCTTATGATGACGATGATGACACTGATGATGATGACGATGCTGATGATAACGATGAACGTTTCGTTGATGAACATGATGATGCTGACGCTGATGATGTTGATGCCGATGATGCTGATGATGGTGATCGTGATGATGACGCTGATGATGCCGATGATGATGCTGCTGCTGATGATGATACTGATGATGATGATGATGATCATGCTGCTGATGATGATGATGCTCATGCTGATGGGGATGATGATGATGATTATGATACTGATGATACTGATGATGATGAGGATGCTGATGATGATGATGATGATGATGATGATGATGATGATGATGATGATGATGTCGATGCAGTTGTTGATGATCATGCTGATGGTGACGATGATGATCATGTTGCTGATGATGATGATGATGCTCATGATGATGATGATGATGATGATGATGATGATGATGAGGATGAGGATGAGGATGATGATGGTGATGATGATGATGATGATGATGATGATGATGATGATGATGATGTTGATGGTGGTGGTGGTGATGATGATGATGATGATAATGATGCTGATGATGATGGTACTCATGATGGTGATTCGGATGGTGTTGAGGAGGAGGACGGGGAGTAGGAGGAGGCGGAGGAGGAGGAGACAGCGCAGAAACACTGCGCGACGCTGCCAGAGTACCACAGGCAGCGTCGTGCAGTGTTTTTCTCTGCGCACGCTGCCTGTGGTGTCATCCCGCCTTCTGGATCCGATTCAGAGTAAGTACAGGATGCGTCAACGATGCTGCACTACAGCCTCCTGTCACGAGTCTCATCCGCATCACTACAAGCTTTCCTTTCCACTGCGGGGAGCGCACACCTTGAGTGACGATCGCCCAGTGAGCCTACCACTCAGGCGAGACCCCGTTTGGGTAAAGGATCCACCCTCCATCTTTCGAGCCGAAGAGACGCACAGAGGTATCATGATCAAGTTCAAGTATGTGTCGAGCGATAGCTCCGCTTCGAAGAGGATCTGTCATCTATCCAAACCGTGCAGTTCTGGTTGTAACAAATGCGGAA
>CAUYUJ010009889.1:0-18279 GCA_963575745.1 Prorocentrum cordatum
GCTTGCGCGTGTGTGCGTGTGTGCGTGTGTGCGTGTGTGCGTGTGTGCGTGTGTGCGTGTGCGTGTGCGTGTGTGTGTGTGTGTGTGCGTGTGTGTGTGTGTGTGTGTGTGTGCGTGTGGGTGTGTGGGTGTGTGTGTGTGTGCGTGCGTGCGTGCGTGCGTGCGTGCGTGCGTGCGCGTGTGTGTGCGTGTCGGCTTTCGTGTGATGGGGCCCTTGGCCCTGGGGCTTTCAAAGAACGGCTCGGGACGAGGAGCCGGTCCCGGGGGAGGACGTCCACGCCTCGCAGCGAGTAAACCTCGACGAAGTAGCTCAGGTGACCCCCCCGTCGGCCTTCGCAGCGGCGCGGCGCGAAGGGCGGCGTCGACAGCGACCCTCGCCTGCGGTCTCCAGAGCTCCCCAGCGCTCTTCGGAAGGTCGTCCGGAGGCCTTCCGAAGGTCCGCCGAAGGGCTTCGAGGCCGGAGGTCACCCGAAAGGTGCCGGGGTCTGAGCTGGAGCGGCAGAGGGACGGAGGGAGGGAGGGAGGTAGTGCAGTCAAAAACCCTGATAAGGACGCGCGACTTTGTTCGGGGTACCCTTGCGCCCTTGCTCTTCCTTGCTCTTGCGTCCTTGAGATGTTCGTCGTCCGCCGCCCCCAAAAATCCCAACTTCGGCTTCCAAGGGTCTTGCGTCCTTGCCGCGCGTCCTTATCAGGGCTTTTGGCTGTGACCCAGGTAACCCGAGTAAGCGATTAAGGAACCCCCCCCCCCCTCCCCCCTCTCCGGTGAAAGGATAACGCACCCGGCACCCGGAAGCGTTATCCTGGCACCAGGAGGGGGTACACCAGCTTTCCTCAGCTTTTCTCAGCTTTTTCTTAGCTTTTCTAAGCTTTTCCTTAGCTTTTCTCAGCTTTTCCTTATTCGTATTCGTATTCTTATTCTCATTACAATTCTAATTGGGATGCCACCCGAGGCGGGGCGCTGGAATTATTTATTTTCCTTCCATTTGCGCGGTGCTAATAATATCGCTCGGCGAAAACCCCCCCAAATAATTATTTAATTACGGCGCGGTGCGAATGATAACGCCGGGGGGTTCCTTAATTGCTTCTCCGGGTTAGTGAGGGAGCTCGTGAGGGATGGATGGAGGGAGGAGGATTGGATAGGCTGTCCACGGAACAGGAGTCAAGCCCCTGCTGCCGGGCGAGCGCAGAACCCGTTTGGGTCAGGGGTCAGAAAGTCGATGAAGGGAGGAGGACGGGGAGGAGGACGAGGACGAGGAGAGGGAGAGATCGAAGGAGGAGGAGGAGGAGGAGAAGGAGGAGGAGGAGGAGGAGGAGGAGGAAAGGGAGGAGGAGGGGGAGCAGGAGAAGGAGGAGGACGCGCTGATCAGATGCCCCCGCCGAGCACAGGCGGAGGAGGAGGAGAGACGAGGAGGACGAGGAGGATACGATACGATACGAAAGCGCTTGGGGCCAGTTCAACCACAAGTAACTCGACACTATGCAACACTGACGCTGCACAACAGTGATAATGAGGCCGAATGAAACAGTCAAAAATATACACGTTCCAAACAGCGAGTCTGTCGGACCCTGGGCGGCAAGCATGCCAACCTCCCAGATCCCGCGAGACGAACGCCTTCGGCGGGGAGCAGCCCCGCGGCGACCCCGCGGGCACTAACAGCACCTCAGGACTCAGGACTTGATGTCCCCTCCCCCCACCCCACACCCCATCACGACGACGACGACGACATTTCCCCCCGCTCCAGTTCGGCGCCACCGAAACATGAATAACTAAGGAGGGGGAAAACACAGACAGACACAATTAATATTCTATCCCCAGAAAATATGGGAAAATATAGGAAATGGGGGGGGAGACGAAAGCCCAGAAAATACATGAAACTGTGGCGAATCCTGTTATTTGTGTGTATTTATTTGTGTGTCCCAGGGCCCCTTCAATAATGCCAGTTTGCTGTGGCCCTCACCCCCGCGAAATCAAGTCAGAAACATACCATTCATGGCGAAGGCCTCAGTCACCCTCACCCCCTCAAGCGGACCCGAAGGCACGGGAGCAGGCGCACGAGCTCACGAGCGGGCCCATCGGCGCAGACTCCGTGAGCAGCACCGCCCTGAAATCCGCCGAGACCACTGCCAGACTTCCCGAGATCACCTGAGCCGTGGGGTTCAACCATTCGGGTCAGAAAGTCGATGAAGGGAGGAGGAAGGGCAGGAGGACGAAGACGAGGAGAGGGAGAGATCGAAGGAGGAGGAGGAGGAGGAGGAGGAGGAGGAGGAGGAGGAGGAGGAGAAGGAGGAGGAGGGGGGGCAGGAGAAGGAGGAGGACGCGCTGATCCGATGCCCAACGCCCTCTAAGCATGGATCGTGAAGCGAAGAACGAGCGAGGCCACGCGCGGAGGGCTCTCGTCCTTCAGCTGCTTCTCGAAGGAACCCCCCGACATAACCCGGATGGCGAGCGCACCCACCTTCACGATGACCCTGCTCGTCGTGCAAGAAAGCGGTGACGAGCGGCGGTCCTGGCAGCGAGAGGTCCACCTCCTCGCCCTCCGCCCTGCGCTCGTGGAGCCCTCTCCCGCTGTCGGCGTAGAGCTTGTTGGCTGCACCTCTCTCGTGTACGTGTGCCTCGTTCGAACAGCGTCTTACCTTCCACTCGCATGACGGCATACGATAGGGGGGAGCAATTAGTGACCCCCCCCCTCTGCCCACCAAACTCAGAGTGGGCACGCGCGGGGGAGACTGCGGTCGAGGTGCAACTCATCAGACCCACCGCCAACCTTGAGCATCGGGGGGAGGGGGAGGCGTTGACAGGCCAACGTGGCATGAGCGCTTGCTAGTTTTTTTTTCCCAGCCGAGGCCTGCACAGCAGCTTGAAGCGCGCATCATCGGTTACAGTTCTCACTGCACGAGAGAAACCCGCCGAGCGTTGTTCAGCCTTCGGCACGGAAGCTGTTTTGATTCGCGGGTCGAGAGCGCACCTCTGCCGGTCGAAGCTAAGCGGGCCGCGCACAGCTTGAATGAACAAGGAGGAGAGGCAGAAGGAGGGGCTTCCCGTCAAGGCCAGGAGGGGGCAAAGCCCCATAATCTTCGGCACGGAAGCAAGTGGCACTCGCTCGAACCCCGCAACGCCTTCTTCAGCCTGCCCGTGTCCCACTTCACCTCATCGTACGTATCCCCATTGGGAGCCCACCCCTCCAGTGGAACCTTCCGTTCAACATTCGTAGCAATACCCACTCGAACATGTACAGGTCGGAGGTCACGGTGTTCAGCTGCGGGGGTGTACTTTCGCCGACTACCAGGACGAGAGAGGATGTCCTTGTGCTTCACGTTTTGGGCCAGCGCAACGGGCAACATCATGTGATCAATCATGATGGTGTCGACTCGATCCTGCGCGTTTATCGAATACGTCACGTGATCCTCCATGAACCCACGCGTCCAAAGTCCAGCTCCCCACCGATTACATTCCAGTGTCACGACCAGGCCAACAGACTACTCAGCCACGTATTGGCACTGTCCATCCATCTTTGTGGGACCCATTCCATCTCTCTCATCGCTCACAAAGAACACAATCACTGAGTGAGGTGCCTGGCCAGTACTCCGCGACGCCCAGCAACTCAGCTTTTCACAACAAAGAAGACATCTCAATGGTAACTTGTGAACCAAGGACTTCAGTGTATAAGAATGGTCATCGCAAAAATTGTTGTGTCATGGAATATGAAAACAATTCCCATCCCGCGGTCTTGAAGCGTAGATCGTGACGTTCCAATACTTCGAAAACATCGTGGCCATCTGTGTGACAGCATGAAGGTGTCTGCGCTCGTGTTCCTGAAGTTGGTCGTCTTTCCTTTTGCAATCGCTGCAACCCTATCCAGAATATTCCCAATGCGATACTCCTCAATGAAATGCGCCTCAGCCCCCGTGCCCAGCAAGTCGACAATGGGCGCCTCGACTGCAAGATCTTCCATCCGAGAAATTGCTCCACACAGGCGCAGGAGAGGGAGAACAGCAAAAGTATGTATCCTCATCTGCTGGTAGCCAGCAGCCACGCTGATGAACAGAGTACCGTGCCGAACATGTGGATGCGTGGCCTCAAAGCAGGCGCACGGCCTTGGACCAGAACGGCTGCGCTAGGAAGAGGAGGAGGAGGAGGCGGAGGCGGAGGCGGAGGAGGAGGAGGAGGAGGAGGAGGACAGGGGGCGAACGAGGAGGAACCGACACAGTTTGTTATTCAACCTCCGCGGCGGGTGGCTCCAGTCGAAGGAGGCAACCGGCTGAAAAGCCGACCGTGCCCCCGAAGGCGCGAGGCGGGGGAGGAGAAGTACGAGAAGTAGGAGTAGGAGAAGGAGGAGGACGAGGAGGAGGATGAGGAGGAGGAGGAGGAGGACGAGGAGGAGGAGGAGGGGGAGGAGGAGGAGAAGTAGGAGTAGGAGAAGAAGGGGGAGGAGGACAAGGAGGGCGACGAGGAGGGGGAAGGCGGGCGAGAGCGCCGCGGGCATCCGGACGCGGTGAGCCCGCGACCCGGCGTGCAGGGCTGGGGCACCAGCCCGAACGAGCCGAAACTGAACGAAGCGAGGAGGCGGAGGAGGGCGAAGAGGAGGAGGAGGAGGAGGAGGAGGAGGAAGAGGAGGAGGAGGAGCAGAAGGAGGATGATGATGAGGAGGAGGGGGAGGAGGGCGAGGAGGAGGAGGAGGGAGGAGGAGGAGGAAGAGGAGGAAGAGGAGGGAGGAGGAGAGGGAGGAGGAGGAGGAGGAGGAGGGAGGAGAGGAGGAGGAGGAGGAGGAGGGAGGAGGAGGAGGGAGGAGGAGGAGGAGGCGGAGGAGGAAAGAGGGAGTAGGCGGAGAAGTAATTGGGAGGACGATGCAGGAGGAAGAGGATGATGAGGATAATCATGATAAACCGCCGGATGAGGAGGATGAGGATGAGGAGGGTGATGCTGTTGCTGATGATGATGATGGTGATGATGGTGATGGTGATGGTGATGATGACGATGACGATGACGATGACGATGACGATGATGATGATGATGATGATGATGATGATGATGATGATGCTGATTGTGATGATGGTGATGATGATGATGATGCTTATGTGATGCTGATGATGCTGATGCTGATGAGGATGCTGATGCTGATGCTGATGATGATGATGATGATGATGAGGAGGAGGAGGAGGAAGATGATGATAATGATGATGCTGATGATGACGATGGTGGTGGTGATGGTGATGATGATGATGCTGATGATGATGATGATGATGCTGATGATGATGATGATGATGATGATGATAGATGATGATGATGATGATGATGATGATGATGATGATGATGATGATGATGGATGGTGGTGGTGGTGGGTGGTGTGGTGGTGGTGGTGGTGGGGGGGGGCGGGAGGAGGGGGAGGAGGGAGGGAGGGAGGGAGGGAGGGAGGAGGGAGGAGGGAGGGAGGGAGGAGGGAGGGAGGGAGGGGAGGGAGGGAGGGAGGGAGGGAGGGAGGGAGGGAGGGAGGGAGGGAGGAGGAGGAGGAGGAGGGAGGAGGAGGAGGAGGGAGGAGGAGGAGGAGGAGGAGGAGGAGGAGGAGCGAGGAGGGAGCGAGGACGAGGAGCGAGGAGCGAGGAGGAGGAGGAGGCGGAGGAGGGGGGGGAGCAGCGTGGCGGAGGAAGGGAGGAGCACCAAGTGGCGAGGCGGGAGCGGCGGGGGGCCCTGCGGCGAGGTGACGCCGTCCGGTGGCCCGTCGCCTTCGTGTTGCACCCGCGCGGCAACGGCGCCGACCCCGGCGAAGCGCCGCTGGACGGGACGCTGTTGGCGTGCTGCGCGGTGGTGCGCGGGCAGGTTCAGGAGCACGCCGTTTCTGATTGCATCCCCCTCCTCCTCCTCCTCCTCCTCCTCCTCCTCCCGCCTCCTCCTCCCTCCTCCTCCTCCTCCTCCTCCTCCTCTTCTCCTCCTCCTCCCACTCCTTCTGCTTCCTCCTCATCCTCTCCCCCTCCTCCTCCTCCTCCTCCTCCTCCTCCCTCCTTCCTCCTCTCCTCCTCCTCCTCCTCCTCCTCCCCCCCCCGTGCTCTGACACATTTTAGCCAGACATGTTTTTTTGTGTGCCATTCCCCCCTCCCAGAGATCCGAGGCCCTGGAAAACTTGGAGCGACAGTTTCTGTATGTGGCTATTTTCGCTTCCCGCGGGCCCTCCATGGGCCCTGGGATCGTCCCGAACTGACTCAGGACGAAAAACCGTCCCCAGGGAAGTGGTCCAGACCTCCGGGGGCCCACGCAGAGGAGCAAGCCGCTTGCTTGGGCAGCCACGCTGCGCACTCTCCCTCCTCGTCTTCCTCTAAGCGTCATGTTGCCACATGGTGGGCTGTGATATGTCGCGTTTATATTATTCGGCGACAGTTATCGCATGGTTATTCGTGGGCGCTTCGGCTTTCATAGCAGTGACATGCCGTGTTCCTGAAGTTGTTCCTCCTGTTCGGGCGCTTCGTCTACTTTGTCGTCCTGTGCGTCTTCAAGGTCAGTGGGGCGTCGCGTGCTCGATATTGATATTCCTTCGCCATCGCTCCGAATCCGAATCCTCCTCCCCCACCCCTCCGTCCTCCCCTCCGTTTTCACTTCGAGTCATTCGCAGCTTTTTGTTGCATCCCCCCACCTCGAAGAACAAGACACGGCAGATACATACTTCTGGACCTCCGACCGTTTATGTTTATGTAGTTATTTCTTTTCCTACCACTGCCGTCGCTCGTCCGAGGGGAGGGGTAAGTCCATTAGCACCGCCTGGGGGATCGATGTTCGGGGACCTCGGCAGGCGGTGGATATGGATAGATTTGAGCCCCCATGGGGCGAACATGCATCCATATCCACCGCCCGCTGGAGTGTCAGGACCTCGGTTCCGCAGGCGGCTGGTATGGATATACCCCCGCCTTGTGGCTCGCCCAGCCCGGCCGCCGCTTTCATCGAAGAGCACGAAGCTGCACAAGCATCAACCTCTGGGGCTCCAGAAGCAATGCTTCCCCATACAGCGCATGCACCTAGGCGTTCTTACCTCTCTCTTTGGCAAATGGCCCCTGGACGTCGGTCTGGCGGCTCCGTGCTCGCCTTCGCCGCCCCGTCGCCGCCCCGTCGCCGCCCGTCGTTCGGGCCCGCTTCTCGGTCCGGCGGCTAACGCTGTCGCCGTCGCCGCCTCGTCGCGGCCTCGCATGCCTGCGCCGCATAGGGTGCCCCACCTGGACTGCACCGCATAGATGGCACCACGCCGATTGCTCCAGATGGCACCACGCCGATTGCTCCAGAAGCGAGGGCATGGAGGCGAAAATGATCCGCAATGCCAGCGCACTATGATCAGGAGGGAAAAAACACACAGACACAATTCATCGTCGATTCCCAAGAAAGTATGGGAAAATATGGGAAGTGGGAAGGGGAGACGAAACCCTCAAAAAATGCGGGAAAATATGGGACATCTTTTTATTTGTGTGTATTTCTTTGTGTGTCCTGGGGCCCCTTCATATGAACTTCGAATAATGAGGGCGATGGCGATGCTTGGGGGACTGACAGACTGCAACAGGTAAACGTCGAACAACTGCGGGCAGGAGTTGCTCATGTGGGCTGTGCTGCTCGGCAGACCACCGCGGTGGGCCATTATGCGTGGCCCCTCCCCTGCCGAGGGCGAACATGCCCCGCGGCAGCAGTTGTGAAGACGGTGTAGCTGGGCTGTGCAGCACGTGGCGCAGAGTGTGGGGTGCAACGGATACGCGTGTTCGCCGCATGCCCGTGGCACTGTTGGTCGCTGCCGTCGCCAGGGCGGCGCTCCAGCCGCTTGTCTGGCAACAAGAAGATACAACAAGTGTGGGGCGTGCATGCCAGGACAACAGATAGGGCATGAGTAGCATGCCACGTGGGGGAGAGCGATGCAACTTCGGAAGTGGGAGTGTGTGTGAGTGTGTGTGTGTGTATGTGTGTGTGTGTGTGTGCGTGCGTGCGTGCGTGCGTGCGTGCGTGCGTGCGTGCGTGCGTGCGTGTGTGTGTGTGTGTGTGTGTGTGTGTGTGTGTGTCTGTGTCTGTGTCTGTGTCTGTGTCTGTGTCTGTGTCTGTGTCTGTGTCTGTGTCTGTGTCTGTGTCTGTGTCTGTGCCTGTGCCTGTGCCTGTGCCTGTGCCTGTGCCTGTGTGTGCTGTGCCTGTGCCTGTGCCTGTGTCTGTGTCTGTGTCTGTGTCTGTGTGTCTGTGTCTGTGTCTGTGTCTGTGTCTGTGTCTGTGTCTGTGTCTGTGTCTGTGTCTGTGTCTGTGTGTGCAATTCGCGTTACCCTGAGGGGAGTGCCGTTGCAGGCCTCGGGTGAGGTCGGACATAATTTCAGAAAAACGGAGTTGCCAGGGCACTGTGCCACGTGCAAACGTGAGCAATGGCCCCCCATGGTCCAAGTTCCTCCTCCTCTTCCGCCTCTTCCCGCAGCTTCGCTAAGAGCTTCCAGCGCCCCCCTTGTTGGACCCTCTGCTGGCTCTGGGTCGAATCCACCCCCATCCCGAGGCCTTCGGATATTTGTTTTTTCAGTTATCCAGCTGACTGCGACAAGTGCCGCCACCGTGCCAGTGCAATATCGCAACAGAAATGATATTACGTGTAGGAACAGTGCAATTGCGTGTAGGAACAGTGCAATTCCGACGACTGCTCTGAATGGGAAGGGTGTGACTTGGACCTCGTCTATGTCCTCGCGGTATTAGGGAAGAAGAGGAGGAGGGGGAGAAGGAGGAGGAGGATGAGTTGGAGGTGGAGGAGAAGAATGAGATGGAAACATATACAAACGATAAGGAGAAGGACTCTTGGGTTCCTTTCTGGAGGCCTCCTGGATGCTTCCCGTGAGCCTCTTGGGGGCCTCTTGGAGGCCTCCTGCTCGTCTGGCGCTTTCGGAGGCCGTCTTGGGGGCCTCTTTGGGCCGTCGTGATACCTTGTCGGGGCGCTATATAGGGCCGCCTTGGGGCCCACTGGAGCCTCTTGGGCGACCTTGGGGTCCTCTTGGGCTGCGGGAGCCTCGGGCGGCGATTCCACCCCAGAGGAGGAGGAGGAGGAGGAGGAGGAGGAGGAGGAGGAGGAGGAGGAGGAGGAGGAGGAAGAGGGGGAGGAGGAGGAGGAGGAGGAGGAGGAGGAGGAGGAGCCTCGCGGACCCTCTTGGGAGCCTCGCGGACCGTCTTAGAGCTGTCTTGGAGGCCTATTTGGCCGTCCTGGGCGATCGGAGGCTCAAACAGGCGAGAATTTCAAACGCCTGCAGAACCCCCCACGAAGATCAACGATGTTTGCCTCCTCGAGCTCTCCCAGAGCTCCTCTTGAAGCACTCCTGGATGCCTCTTAGGGGCCTCTTGGGGCTTCTTGGGCCATCTTTGGTGGCTCGTGGCCCGTTTGACGCCTTCGGAGGCCGTCATGAGGGCTTCTCTGGGCCGTCTTACACGGGCGGTACTATAGTTTTGACCGTAACATGTCATCCGCTGAGACCCCCCCGCCCCCCGTAGAATCTTAGCGAAAGGTTTCTGGTCCAGCTGCGGTTCCGGCCCCAGGGGCTCGCACCCTGGAATAATACATATATGTGTATGTATATATATATATATATATATATATAACACCGGGTGGTGATCACTCCGCCCCACAAAACATGGGATGGGAAATCTCTCCGTTATGGCCCGACTTACACCCTATTCACTCCGTGTGATCGTCACAGTCGGCTTCTTCATCATCTGGGTCATCGTCGTCGTCATGACCGCAATGCTGTGTTGATTCAGTGTGTTATCCAACGCAGTCGCTCTTGCTTCGGCTGCAGCTATCCCAGAGATTTCACGGGGGCTTCCAGATTGCAGATGGGGTCACGTGTGCGTCTTGAACCGGTCATCGGCGGCATGCGGCGCCTTCTGATTCTTGTCAGCCGACGGTCACAAACCGTAGTATCTGGCATGTAGTGCACTTTTAGGGCCCACTTGGGCGCCTCTGGGGCAATCTTGGGGTCCTCTTGGGCCGATTTGGGTCCCTTGGGAGCCTTGCGGCCCGTCTTGGAGCTATCTTGGAAGCATCTCGGGCCGTCTTGGGTGATCGGAGACCCAAGCTGGCGAGAAATTACGTTTGCAAAATCAAAAGTACATCCGTGGCTTGTAGTTAATAGCGTTGAAGGTTCTACAGAAGGTCAGAGGGGGTCCGGGAGGAGGCGTCTGACTGGTCTGGCGGCGGTCTGGCACGGTCCGGAATCGACTCACTATGGCTTTCTGACTCGATTTGGTCTTGACATGAGGCTCACTATTGTGGTAGGGCTCGATGTCAGCCCTCCCAGATCCAGAAGTGAGATTTACTCTGGTGGTCTGGCTCGATGTGGTGCAGAAAAGAAACTCACTATGTTCTGTGTCGACTTTCTTTTGCCGAAATCTCCAGAATAGAGGCCGGGCGGAGGTTTCTCACCGGTCCGGCGGTTGTCCAGAATCGACTCATAATGGTGATTTGTCTAGATTTCGACCCTCGCAGATTTAGAAATGGGACTCACTCTGGCGTTCTGGCTCAATTTGGTTCCGAAATGAGGCTCAATATTGTGTTCGGGCTCGGTTCTTGCCGTCTCATATTCAAAATGAGACTCGAAATTGTATCCTGTCTCGATTTGGTCCAGAAGTGGGACTCACTATTGCGCTTTGGCTCGATTTCACTTCAAAGGTTCCTCTGACCATAATCTCCAAAGGGGGGGCCGACCTAGTGTTCTGGTTCGATTTCTGCCGTCTGGTGTTCTGGCTCGATTCAAATCTCCCAGATCCAGACATGAAATTAATTAGAATGTTGTGTCTCCATTTGGTCCAGAAATGAAACTCACTATTGCGCGCTGGCCCTATTTCAATTCAAAGATTTTCCTCGCCAGAATCTCCACAGATGGGGGAGGGGGGCGAGTTTCTGGTTCGATGTCAGTCCCCGCAAATCCAGCAATAAAACTCACGATGGTGTTTTGGCTCGATTTCAGCCGTCGCAGGTCCAATGATCGTGGCAGGGGTATCGGATGCTCACCATTCCAGCTGTCCCAGGTCCAGAAGCTGTGGCAGGGCCATCGGCTTCTCACCATTTCAGCTGTCAATAGTGGGGTCGCTTGGTCCCAATTCCTCTTCCAAGCGCGTTCATGTCACCATGTCGGCACCACGAATGTCACCGTCCTCAGCCAGCTCAATTCCGCAATCGTAGCGACAATATGACGAGGTCGTTCTCGCAAGCCGACGTTTCATGCGTCCTTCCGCCTCCATACCTTAGCTGTTATCAGGGTGCTTTGCTTGGGTAGTTGCTTCCTTGGGCTCTCCTGGAGAGCCCCTTGCAGCCCTTTTGGGCCGTCTTGGGAGCCTCTTGGGATGTCTTGAAGCCGTCGTGGGCCTCTTGAGCCGTCTTGGGCCATCTTGAGCTGCTTTTTGGTGTCGTATTGTCTGTCTGGGATGCCGTTTGGGAGGCCATCTTGACCGTCTGGGGACCGAAAAGAGCGCCGGGCAACGATTTCAGGGGGGTGCGGACTACGTGTGCGCGTGCGAAGCGGGGAGGGTGCCAGCCCCAGAAAACAGCAGAACGCTTTCCCAACAGGACCACGAGGTCATTCTAACACGCCCACTCCGTGCAGGCACGGTGGCGGACACAATCTGGCCCACTAAGAGACCAAGGTCCAATCAACCCCCTCTGCTGAGGCCGATGCCACCTCCCCGGCTCCAGCGTCTCTCCAAGCAGTCGAGCTTCACCTCGGCGGTAAGGTGTCGAAGGAGGCCGAAGAAGTAGGGCGTCGTCGTGTCGGAGACCTGCGGCCACCCACGCGTTCCAAGCTCCTCGTCCTCCTCATCCGTCTCCTCCGCCTCCTCCGCCTCTTCCTCCTCCTCCGCCTCTTCCGCCTCTTCTTCTTCTTCCTCCTCCTCCTCCTCCTCCTCCGCCTGCTCCTCCCCCGCCTCCTCTTCCTCCTCTTCCGCCTCCTTCTCCTCCTCCTCCGCCGCCTCCGACGCTTCCTCCTCCTCCTCCGCCGTCTCTTCCTCCTCCGACTCCGCCTCCGCCTCCTCCGCCGCCTCCTCCGTAGCCATTTCACACATTGACCGCATGGCCACCGCGTCCGCAGAATTCCGCGCCCGCCTCTGCGAGTGCCTCCGCCACGGCGCATGGGCGGACGACGTGCCGCCGGCTCCTGGGGCGCGACGGTGCGCGCCGAGCTCGCCAGACCGGAGGCTACAGGGGCAACACTCCCAGACCCCCTCGAGCGATGAAGAAATCACAACGGGTGGGTTTTCGCCATTTCCCCACCTCTGGGGGCCCCTGCCGGGCTCGGGGACCGTCAGAAGCCTACTCGGGACAGAGAGCCGGTCCCGGGGAAGAGGTCGAGACGTTCTGGGGTCGACGTCGTGAGGGAATCGTGTCGGGGGGTCCCCAGACATCCAGCGTCTCGGTTTCTTCGAGACGCAGGCTCCCGACCTCTGGACCACTTCCCCGGGACCGGTTTTTCATCCCGAGTCGTTTTTGTTGACGCTCCCGAGGCCCGCCAAGGGCCCCGAGAGGCCGAAAACGAGGCAACACCTCCGTCTCGATTTCTGTCGAGACGCCAGATGTCTGGGTCCGGGCCAGGGGGGTGATATGATGGCAGGCGCGCGCGATGCCCCTAAGAAGGGACCGTTCCCCAGCAGCAGGGGGCCACATGCGAACCCTGCCCCTACCCCCCCCCCCCCTTCCGATTTCTGAGGGGGATGGTGGGGTTCACTTCGCTCGGGAGCTCCCGAAGGAAGTGAACCCCACCCTCCCCCTCAGAAATCGTGGGGGGTAGGGGCCCAGACCCCCGACGTCATGATTTTTTCATGACGCGACCCCCAGAGGTCCAGACCCATTCCCCGGGACCAGTTTTTCATCCCGAGTCGTTTTTTGACGGTCCCGAGGTCTGGTAAGGACCCTCAGAGGTCGAAAATTGCAAAAAAACAAAAAAAACCTCCCGTCGTGATTTTTTCATGACTCGAGGAGGTCTGGGGTTAGGGTTCGCATGTGGCCCCCCGAAGCAGGGCGCCCTAAAAGAGCGGCGAGAGGGCGAAGTGGGCGGGTCGAGGGGCCGGGAGGTCGGCGAGGGAGAGCGTGCCTGCTCCTCCGCAGTCCTGCGGGCTCCGAGGAAAGATCTCCGGTCGGGACAGGGGTGAGGAGGAGGAGGAGGAGGAGGAGGAGGAGGAGGCACGAGGAGGAGGAGGAGGAGGAGGAGGAGGAGGAGAGGAGGAGGAGGAGGAGGAGGAGGAGGAGGCACGAGGAGGAGGAGGAGGAGGAGGAGGAGGAGGAGAGGAGGAGGAGGAGGAGGAGGAGGAGGAGGAGGAGGAGGAGGTACGAGGAGGAGGAGGACGAGGATCATGGGCGATGAGGAGGAGGAGTAGGGGCACGGCCGCGTGCACCTTATCACTTTTCTGTTGCACGGGGTCGTGGCCGTCTGGACCCCAAAGTTTGGGGTTCCTGGCCCAACATCGGATCCGCCCGCCTCCTCTCGTGGTTCGGGGCTCGAGGGCTTTGGGCGTCTTCGCCAGTTCCCCAGACAGGTTTCCCGGCCTCGTCCAGCAGCCGCACCTTTTGCCGAGAGCGCTCCAGGGGCGGGGGGCCCGGGGCCGCCCCAAAAAGCGGCCCCAGACGGTATCGCGTCGCAACAAAAAAAAACAGGACGGGAGGTTTTCGGCTATTTTCGGCCCCGGTGGGTCCTCGCCGGGCCTCGGGACCGTCAAACAACGATTCAGGACAAAAGAACAGTCCCGGGGAAAGGGTCGGGACTTCAGGGAGACCGTCCTGAAAAATCAGGGCGTCACATGTCCGGGGCTGGGAGCTGGAGAGTTGCGACCCACAGTCGTCGTGAGCAGAAGTCACGGCGCTGGTTCCTGCCAGTGTTCGGCCTCGGGGGGCCCTCGCCGGGCCCCGCGAGGGCCCCCTGATTTCGGATCCGCCGTATGCTGGTCGATTCTCCGATTTAGGATCGTGCCAGGCATGCACCCCAGGAGATGCCGACAAGTAGGGCGGACATTTCCGTCTCAGGAGGTTCGGGCGGATCTTTCCGCAAAGGTATGGCAGAAACAGCGCCGGCAAAGGCAGGCGGGAATCGGCATCAAAGGAGCTTGGACGGCAGGGCGGAAATATACGCCCTTTTTGCTGCGACATCGCCCAGGGTACAGCGGATCGGGAGTCCAGGGCATCAGGGGGTGAAGCAGTAGGCACATACAATAATCGAACGTCACTCTCACTCGTATTTCCTTTCCCCCTCTCATTCTCCTCATGCTCCTCCTCCTCCTCCTCCTCCTCCTCGTTCTCCTCCTCCTCCTCCTCCTCTTCCTCCTCCTCCTTCTCCTCCTCCTCCCCCTCCTCCTCCTAAGAGAAGCAAACGCACGAGCAGATTCTTTCGGTGCCGAATCTGCAGCGGGTCCCCCTAACAGCGCCTCTGGCGCCGTTCCTGGCGCGCCCTGCGCCCTGGGGAGGTGGGCCCTGCGCCAGCCCAGCTCGGACCTCCGACAAATGATGCTTATGCAGTCGTTTTTGTCCTCCCTCCTCCTCCTCCTCCCCCTCCCTCCCTCCTCCTCCTCCCATTCCTCCTCCCTCCTCCTCATCCTCCTCTCCTCCTCCTTTCCCTCCCTTTGCCTTATCCCATTCGGTTTTCCGGCGACACGACCCTGACATCCTCCGAATCCAAGTTTTCAATCCCGCGGCCCGGGAGGAGGGCCTGACCCGTGACCCCTCCCCAGGGAGTGGTTTAGCCTCGGGTCCAAATTTGGAGGCCAATGGGGCCAAATTGCGAGCCCCGGAAGGGCCGCAATCGGACGGCATACGCCCGCATCAAAGAAAAGAGCGCACTCTCGGAGATCGGGGTCCAACCGAGGGCTATAGGCTACCCGGAGGGGAGGCCGCAATCGACGCCATTCGCCCGCATCGAGAAAAGACGCACTGTCGGAGAATCGGGGGGGGGAAAGAGGCTATGCTACCCCGGAGAGGCCGCAATTCCGACGAAATCCGCCCGCCTCGAGAAAGGACCGCACCGTCGGAGGTCGGGAAACGAGGCTTGGCCAGGAGGGAGCCTGGGGAGCGCGCCCGCGATCCCTGACGGTCCGAGGCTGCCCCGGGCTCTGCGGGCCTCTTGGGGCCATCGGGGAACAGGACAGTTCCACCCTCCCTCCCTCCCTCCCCTCTTCCTCCTCCTCCTCCTCCTCCTCCTCCTCCTCCTCCTCCTCCTGCTCCTCCTCCTCCTCCTCCTCCTCCTCCTCCTCCTCCTCCTCCTCCGCTGTTCTTAGCCAGGCCGGGGGGCACCTGATGCAACTAAGGTAGGAAAAGCCACCTGGGCCGGACACTTGGCGCTCACTGAACTCGGGCCGGACGAAAGGGGGGGATAGAGAAAGGGGGGGGGGACGAAATCTGCTGCGTGCAGCTGGTGTCGGCCCCGCCGCCGGGCCCATTCCTCGATATACATGGGCGCCTCCCCGCGCTGGGAGGCGCCGGGAGAATCAGCTACGTGAGCTGATTCTCAACCCCCCCCTTTGCTATCCCCCCCTTTCGCCCGGCCCGATACACGGCCTTGGGCGTTTGCTGAACAGCCCTGCCCTGCTCGATTCCCTCTCTGGGCGCGTTCACTAGACGACGTCGCGTGTCGGGGTGGTTATTTTTTTGGGGGGGATCTTTTGATTTCTGCTGATGGCGGGCCGATCTCCCACTTGACGTGCGTACGCACTGCAGGCTCGGGGCCCAGGCCTCGGGGGGGGGGGGGCAGGCTCGAGGCCCGAGCTTCCGGGGTGTTTCCTTGGGCCCTCGGCGGCTTTCCCGCCTGCAGCTGCGCCCCTCCTCCTGCCTGGTCGTGTCTGCTCGTCGCTTTTTGTTCCTCCGTCTCCTCGCCTTCCGCCTCCTTATCCTCCTCCCTCCCTCCCTCTCCGGGCGGCACAGCCTGCCCAGAGCCGGCTTCGCCAAACAGCTTGGAGCCAGCCTGCAGCTGCGCCTCGCCGACAGCGTCCTGGGTCGGGTATGGCCAGGACCCCGGGCAAGGGGACCCGGTCAGCAGTAGGGCCCCAGGGGCCCTAAACGGTCTGCCGTAGCTGGTGTTCTTTCGGGTGACGGCAGTTGCGGTTAGTGGACGGGGGCGAGGGGGGGGGCGTCCCCCAGTACACATCACCAGATTAGGTCTCACTGAACCCAGTTCTGCCACTGGGGGCTGCCCGGATCGTCCCGAACGCCCGCCAGGAGTTTCAGCGGTGGCGCGAAGGCCACCAGCGACGGGGATGGACTCCGAGGGGGTCGCATCGACCCCCAGTCGCCCATAGATCGCGGGTACGGGCCCGATAGCCCGCCCCGCCCAGGAGCGTGCGGATTCGTTATCGGGGGCGCATCGCCGAGCGATCGGCGATGCATCGGCGATTCCAGGTGAGCGGCGTGCACGAGGCGGGGTCGTCTGCGCCGACATTCGCGCGTAAGCTCCCCGCGTAAGGTCGCACGGCCCGCGCTTTCAGTGCAGCGTGCCGCGCTGGCGGCCCGCGCAAGCCGCCGCGTGAGGTCGCTACGCCATCCCGCGTGAGGCCCGTTTTTTACCGTCGCTCAGGTCGACCCCCCCCCCCCCCTGAGCAGGTCCCCCCACAACGTTGCCCCTCAGGAGGCTGATGCCCGCGCCTGCTGGGCTGCACTGCCTCGGCACCGTCGCCGCGCGCCATCCGCGGCCGCCTCGTCGGAGTGGCCCTTCGCGCCTGAGTGACCTCTGGCGCCTCGCAGGTATCGAGACGGAGGCGCTTCTCCTCGTCTTCGGCCCCTCGGGGCCCTCACGGGGCCTCGGGCCCATCGACATAAGCGCCTAGGGATGAGAAACGGGCCCCTGGGAAGTGACCGCGAGGCCGGGAGCCTGGGCCCCGAGAGAATCGAGGCGTTGGACGTCTTCCAGGGGGCCCGCTCGACGGCTCCCGGAAGCTGCCCAGCCTCGGGGTGCTCTTCAGCAGCAGCGCCTCGAGGAGGAGGAGGAGCAGGAGCAGGAGGAGGAGGAGGAAAGAGAGGGAGAGGAGGAGGAGGAGGAGGAGGAGGAGGAGGAGGAGGAGGAGGAGGAGGAGGAGGAGGAGGAGGAGGAGGAGGAGGAGGCGGAGGAGAGGAGGAGGAGGAGGAGGAGAGGAGGAGCGTTCGTAGCGCGTTCCGGGAGGGGCCGGATCGCCCGCGGCGGCCGCCTGAGTGCCCCCGCCGAGTTGCTTTGGTTGCTTTTTGATTGGTTTGTGCCTTGGTTTTGTTTTTTTGCTGCGGGCCCCTGGGCCGCACGGGGGCCAGGCACCCTCTGGTGCGGCGCGGGGGTTCCTCCCAGCCGTGGCCTGCGCGCCACCCACCCCCCCCTGGTCCTCCTCCTCCTCCTCCTCCTCCATCCCTCCTCCTCCTCCTGCGAGCCCACCTGCGGGCCCACCTGCATGGTTCCTCGGGCTCCAGCCTGCGCGCTGGGGTTTCCCCCCCCCGGGCGGGCCCCGCTGCAGCAGCCGCGCACCAGAGGCAACTCTTGCCAGCAGGGTCATCCGGCTTCAAGTCGTGGGAGCCTTGCGTACCCACCCTCGCAATTCCGTTTTTAGAGTGCACTCGCGTCGACTAGCGTTTTGTAGTCGATGAGTCAGCGCAGATTTAGCATCGACGAGCGTCTAGCGTCGATCAGCGTGGACCAGCGTCGACGAGCGTCGATTCGCAAGACCCAACAAGTTGGCATTGGAGGCTCCCATGAGTTGCCACCGAAGGGTCACCCTGACGTGCAGCCGACCATCTGCCCAGCGCGAGCCTCCTCGCCGTCCGGCTGCCGCTGCCGGCGCCCGGGCGCCCGAAAGCCAGCACGCACATAAAGCAGAGCTTGTGTGGTGGGCCGCGCACATCTCCGGGGCCGGTCGGCGCCAGCGCCCCACCTCCCGGCGGACGACGTCTTCATGCTTGCACCACCCACCAAACCACCCCAACCCATCCAGAAGGCCTCGAGGCTTCAATTTGCCCTCCATTGCCAGTGGGGGGGGGGTCCGAGAACATGGAGAAGGAAAAACACATATGAAGCTCGCCCTCCCCCCCAACCCGAAGTTCGGGTCTTCGGGTTGGGTTGGGGTGGTCTGGTAGGCAGTCAATCTGAGGGGCAGGTCGGCGCCAGCGCCCCACCTCTCGTCGTGAAAGACTCACAGCGGAAGGCGTCTTGTTGCTTTGGGCCTTCGGGAAATCCTCATTGGCCCCGGGGCCACCATAAGACGTTACTCAGGATGAAAGCTGGTCCTGGAGAATCCGTAGCCATTTGGCTCAGGCCAATTCTTCACGCTTCGCGTAGCCTCACCAGCCCGTTCAGAAACGTTGCCCATGAGGGCTG
>CAUYUJ010009889.1:18379-31510 GCA_963575745.1 Prorocentrum cordatum
GAGGATGAGGAGGAGGAGGAGGAGGAGGAGGAGGAGGAGGAGGAGGAGGAGGAGGAGGAGGAGGAGGAGGAGGAGGAGGAGGAGGAGGAGGAGGGGGAGTCCCGCGACTCTTCTCCACATCAGAGGGTACCGATTGGGACGCTGGGCCGTTGGGCGAGTGCCCCGCAGATGCCCGATCGGCGACCTGTCCCCCCATAGCACGGGGCTGATTCGGCGGCCGGGTATTTGGGTACTCACACGCTGCCTCAAAGAAAACAGAGCACATGCTCACGTTCCAGAACTAGGCACAAATGCCCGCGCATTTTTTTGATCCGCGGGTCGAGAGCGCACCTCTTCCGGTCGAAGCTGAGCGGGCCGCGCACAGCTTTAATTAACAGAGGAAGGAAAACAGAAGGCGGGGCCTCACGTCAAGGCCAAGAGAGGGCCAAGCCCCGGGAACAGGCGGTGCCGAAAGCGAAACAAGTGCCCGCACAAGCACCCGCCTAAAATGGTATTTTCCCATCGGCGAGGAGAGCCCTTGCCGTAAATTCAGAAGGTGAGCGCCCTAGTCGGGCCGCGCCCGGCGATGCGCGCGACGCAGCGGCGAACGCGCCACTGCTGGGGCCCTAGCAGCGCGCGCCACCCGGCGCCCAGCGAGCGCGGCAAGGGGGCCAAGAGGACCAGGCAACCGGGCAGGCTGTCGTTTCGACGAGAGTCGGCCCCTCAAGGCTGCGATCGAGCGCGCGCGTCGCGGCGCGCGCGCGCGCTGCCTTCGCTGGGCACGGGGGGCGCAAGAAAACGCACGAGCGTCGCGCGATCTAGCGGGGCTGTGCGATGTGCGCGGCGATTCGGCGAACGCGCTCCCAGGGGTCGGATTGCTCTGCTAGTGAGCCACCTGCGACCCACTTAACTTCAACAAAACCAGCATCCTCCAATGCTGACGAGCGAACGAACGGCGCGGCGCCAAATCGCTTCGCCTCAGCACTGCAGGACCGCGATTTCCCCGAGGGGGTCAGCCGCGCCAGGCGTAGGTCTGTCCTAGCTTCGGCTTCTGCGAGGTTGACGTTTGGGGGCGTTGCAGCATCGGCCGATCGTTAGACATGGCGCCCGCGCAGCTACCTCTGTCGAGAAAGGCGGCGGTTGAGGAGGCTTCGGCCAAGGTAGCGCTGCAAACAGAAAACAGTCCCTGAGGAGGGGGCCAGACCTTCGGGGGCCCACGTCACTGACATCCGCCGATGTGTTTTCTTCCATCCGCGGCTGCAGGGCTCCCGATCCCATCCCCTGGTCCTAGGTTTTCGCCCTGGACTTTTTCATGGCCCGGGGGGCCCGATAACGAGGTCCCAGGCCCAAATGGTAGAGAAGCGTCACGCGCAAGAACAAAGTCACATCGTCAGAGATTTGGGCCCACATTGTGGAACAAATCCAAACGTCGGAGCGCTAGGGGCCTTCCTCCCAGCATCTAGCCTGCCCCGGCTCTGCAGGGAAGGGCGGAAAGGAGCCTGAGCTCGGCGTCACCCCAACCTAATAATGCTAGACGTGCGTCGCCAACCCCAGGGGCGACGCGCGCGCCGAGAAATCTCACAGTAAATGCGTCGTGGCGGGCGCTTTCTGGTCACACCGCTCGGGAAACTGTATATTACAAGATGGGTATACTGTACAGTGCCGTTTTTTATACATGCTCCGCGTGCGGATCATGAATAAAACATGCAGGGATTTAGTTTTAAAAACAACGATGAGTTCATGCGTAAATTCATTCATAAACTAATCATGTATGACGAATCCGGTGCTTTTAAAAGTCAGATGTAACAAAAACTGCCTTGTACGGGCCCTGAAGCGGCCCTCTGGAGCCCCAAGGGGGAACGGACGGTGCACGCTTCTCTCCCCCCCCCCACAGTCCAGGCGATCGCAGACATGCATCAGGGGGGCGTGGATGAGCGACGGGTCCCGTTTCCACGGGAAACCGCGGATTTCCGCCGCCGAACGAGGCGGCGCCGGCCGCATTTTGGGGAGGGCACCTCCCCCGATCCATGGATTTGGCGACCGCGCGCCGAATCCATGGATCGCCAATCCATGTTTGCGCGCCCCCGATCAGTTACAGTCAAGTCGCACAGCAAGGACGAGTCACTTCCCAAGGCAGCCCTCACATCCTTGCCCCTTCGGCCCATCCTCGGCGGCCTTCGCTGGCCAGCCGCCCCGCTCGAAGTCGCCCACACGGCCCTCCAAGGCCCGTGCACACTTACAGTGGAGACCCAGGCCAAGAAACACCCTGCTTGCCTCCAGGGGGCCCTGGGTTTCCTGGGTTTCGATGGTTTTGCAATGGAAAGCGTGGCGTTCCCACAGCACAAATCAACGGACGTACTGGGGTCTCAGGGTTCTGTTTCTTGTGGAAGGTTTCTTGTGGTCGGGCCCCTATTGTACCGCGCATCCTTACTTTGCGCCTTGGCTGCATCGCCCCCCCCCCCCCCTCCCGTAAGCAACGCCCGAGGGAGCGCCGCCGAGGTGGCCCGTCCCCGCGCGCTCCTCCTCCTCCTTGTCCTCCTCCTCCTCCCCTCCTCCTCCTCCTCCCTCCTCCTCCTCCTTCCTCCTCCTCCTCCTCCTCCTCCTCCTCCTCCCCCTCCTCCTCCTCCTCCTCCTCCTCCTCCTCTCCTCCTTCCTCCTATTCCTCTCCTCCTCCTCCTCCTCCTCCTCCTCATCCTCCTCCTCCTCCTCCGCCCCCGCCTCCGCCTCCGCCTCCGCCTCCTCCTCCTCCTCCTCCTCCTCCTCCTCCCCTCCTCCTCCTCCTCCCTTCTCCTCCTCCTCTTCCTCCTCTTCCTCCTCCCCTCCTCCTCCGCCTCCGCCTCCTCCCTCCCCTCCTCCTCCTCCTCTCCTCTCGCCTCCTCCTCCTCCTCCTCCTCCTCCTCCTCCTCCTACCTCCTCCTCCTCCTCCTCCTCCTCCTCCTCCTCCTCCTCCTCCTCCCCTCCTCCTCCTCCTCCCCCGCTCCTCGTCAGTCCCCTCCGCAGCGCGCAGGGCGTGGCGGGTGCAGTGCGGGCCGGAGGCGTCCCCAACCCTGACCTTGACCATTGGATGCTGGAACTTTTCGGCCGCGACCGACGTGATCGGTTGCTTCAAATTCCAGGGCTGGTCACGACCGATGTCATTTCATAATCGTTCGCAACCGATCGGCCGCGATAGGTTGCGACCGATTTGGAGTGCCGATCGGTCGCTACCGGCCACGACCGAAAAAATCCAGCATTCAACCGATCATCGCCGACATGGGCCCCATAGCCCCATCCCGCCCAGGAGCGTGCGGATTTGCTGTGGGGGCCTATCACCGATCTATCGGCGGTGTATCGCCGACTCCAGGTCAATGCTTCCCCCCTACAGTGGAGACCCATGCCAAGAAACACCCTGCTTGCCTCCAGGGTGCCCTGGGTTTGTTGGGTTTCGATGGCTTGGCTGTGGAAAGCGTGACGCTCCCACAGCAAAAATCAATGGACGTCCTGGGGTCTCAGGGTTGGGTTTCTTGTGGAAGGTTTCTTGTGGTCGAGCCCCTACTGCATGCCAGCCCCCCTATCATTGCCCCTCCATGCAGAAACGCGTGCCATCGGATGTCTGGGAAGGCGGTGGGGAGTGCGGTCGGGCACCGACTCGGCCGAGCTCCACGCGGGCCCCCGGAAGTTTGCTCGGAGGTTTTCGGAACCCACCTCGACGAGGTTTGAGCTTCGAGGCTTGAGCTCCGAGGCTTGAGCGTCGAGGTTTTCGGAACCCGCCTCGACGAGGTTTGAGCTCCGAGGTTTTGGGACTCGTCGAGCACCTGAGGTTTTCAAGCCTCGGGATGCTCTCCAGCAGCTGCGCCTCGCCGATCACGTTCCGGGAGGGCCCAGATCGCCTCGAACGCCCGCCCGAGACCCGAGTTGTTGTCCGAAAACCAGGGCCCCTTTGGCATCATGACCCCTTTTGCATCATGAACCAGGCCTCTCTGGCGTCTTGCGACTTCCAGCCTCCAGGAGCCTTACTGGGCCTCGGGGCTGTCAACAAAAACGACTCAGGGCGTTAAAGCTGGTCGAAGGGAAGGGGTCCAGACTTCTGAGGGCGCCCACGTCATGAAAATCATGACGCCGGGGGGGGTCCGGGTCTTTTTTGGGGGGTCTCAAGGCATGCGCGGGCCCGGAGCTCTCGAGCGGCGCCTTGGCAAGATCGATGATCCTCAGGACTTGTGTTGTTGCCCAATGTGCGCTCGTTGAGGAGGAAGAGGAGGAGGAGGCGGAGGAGGAGGAGGAGGAGGAGGAGGAGAGAGGAGAGAGGAGGAGAGGAGGATGAGAGGAGGAGGAGGAGGAGGAGGCGGAGGAGGAGGAGGAGGATCCAACGGTGCGTGTGTTTCCCCGTTCGGCCCCATCGACAGCATGCCGCCGGCGTCGGCCCTCGTCACTTCGTCCGCGTCGCCTTGCAGGGCTTCGATGGACAAGCACACGCTGGCGATGACACACGTCCCCCCAACTCCCACGTCGTGATTCCTCCTCCTCCTCCTCCTCCTCTTCCTCCCCTCCTCTCCTCCTCTTCCTCCTTCTCCTCCTCTTCTCCTCCTCCTCCTGCTCTTCCTCCGCCTCCTCCTCCTCCCGCCCTCCCTCCTCCTCCTCCTCCTCCGCCTCCTCTCCTCCTCCGCCTCCTCCTCCTCCCTCCCTCCTTCCCTCCCTCTCTCGCTCCCTCCCTCCCTCCCGTCTCGCGGCCGCGGCTCCCGCCCTCCTCCTCCTCCTCCTCCTCCTCCTCCTCCGCCCTTCCTCTTCCTCTTCCCTCCTCCTCCTCCTCCTCCTCCTCCTCCTCCTCCTCCTCCTCCTCCTCCTCCCCGCTCCTTGTCAGTCCCCTCCGCGGCGCGCATGGCGTGGCGGGGGCAGGGGCGTCCCCCCAACTCCGCCGTCGTGGTGTTGTGTGTGGCGTGGGTCCCGGAGGTTGTCTCGCCTTCCCTGAGACCCGGCTTTCGTCCCGAGCAGTTTTCTGAGGGTTCCAGGGCCCAGCGGGGGCCCCGAGAGGCCGAAAATCGTAAACCATCTGGCCGGAGGACCCAACCACATGCAAGTCTGAGCACTGGGGCCACGGAACGTGTGAGTTGCGTGACGAAGTGGGCGGGGGGACGCATGCGGACTTTGCCATTGGGGCCTTCGGTGGCGTTCCTTGTGGGGCCACGACACGTGTGAGGGGCGTGCTGGAATGGGCGGGGAGATGCATGCGAACATTGCCCCTGAGGCCTTCGGTGGAGCTCCTCGTGGGGCCACGAAACGCGTGAGGGATGTGGCCAGCTCCCTATGGGGCCGCGAAACATACAAGGGTTTTGCCGAAATGGGCGGGGTGGGCGCGATGATGACGATGGTGATGGTTGTGGTGGTGGTGGTGATGATGATGATGGTGATGATGATGATGATGATGATGATGATGATGATGATGATGATGATGATGATGATGATGATGATGATGCAAATGATCGTGATGGTGAAGGTGATAGTAATGGTGATGATGCTTATAATGATGATGGTGATGATGAGGATGACGATGATGATGATGATGATGATGATGATGATGATGCTGATGATGATGATGATGGTGATGATGATGATGATGATAATCATGATGATGTTGGTGATGATGATGATGATGATGATGATGATGATGATGATGATGATGATGATGATGATGATGATGATGATGATAATGAAGCTGAATACGATGGTGGTGGTGGTGATGGTGATGCTGCTGCTGGTGGTGGTGGTAATGGTGATGATGCTGAGTGTGATGATGATGCTGCTGATGATGATGTTTACGATGACGATGACGATGAGCATGCTGAAGATGATGACGGCGACAACGATGATGCTGCTGATGATGATGATGATCACGAGGATGATGATGATGCTGATGATGATGATACTTACGATGCTGATGACTATGTTTATGATGATGATGTTGATGATGATGATACTGATGATGCTGATTGTGATGATGATGCTGATGCTGCTGATGATGATGCTGATGGTGCTGGTGGTGGTGATGGTGATTGTGGTCGGATGGTGATGGTGAAATGATGCTGGTTATGGTGATGATGATGCCAACGATGATGACGATGCTGGTGATGCTGATGGTGATGAGGCTGAGGTTGAGGCTGAGTTTGAGGATTAGGATGAGGATGAGGATGAGGATTTGGAAAATGATGCGGGGGAGGAAGATCAGGATGCTGATGAGGACGAGTATGATGCTGCTGAGGATGATGATGATGATGGTGGTGATGGTGGTGGTGATGTTGATGATGATGATGATGAGTATGATGATGGTGCTGCTGCTGCTGCTGCTGATGATGATGATGATGATGATGATGATGATGATGATGATGATGATGATGATGATGATGATGATGATGATGATGATGATGATGATGATGATGATGATGGGGATGACGATGACGTCGATGATGCTGACGCTTTTGATGCTGATGAAGTCGACGACGACGATGATTACAGCCATGATGATGCTGACGATGATGATGGTCATGCGGAGGGCAGGTGCACGGATGGGCGGAGGGAGGATGAGGAGGTGAGGCAGGAAGGACGCGGGGGCCGCGCGCACTTCCAGCGAGGACCCCACACGGGATGGTCGGGAAACGCCTCCCGTCGCGATCGCCCCACGACGCGGGGGGGGGGGGGGGGGGCGTCAGGCGAGGGCCCCACGCAGGGCGGTTGGGGGACACCCTCCGTCGCGATCGCTCCGCGCCGCGGGGCGGAGTCCTGAGGATCGTCGAGTTAAGAGCCGTCGCGCTGCTGCCGGCGGGGGCGGGCGGCGGGAATGCCAGCGAGCCGCGCGCGGCGCTGCAGCTGGGCCGCCTCTGCCGGCGGTCGGGCCGCCGGGGGCGGAGGGCGCTGCTGGTGGTGCTGGCCCCGGAGGGCCGGCGAGGCGTCGGCCTCGCGGCGAGGACGGCGCTCCGGCGGTCTCCTCTCGGCGGCGCGCCCCTTCGGGGGTGGGGGGAAGGTCCTCCTCCTCCTCCTCCTCCTCCTCCTCCTCCTCCTCCTTCCCCTCCTCCTCCCCTCCTCCTCTCCTCCTCCTTCCTCCTCCTCCTCCATCCCTCTCCTCCTCATCTCCTCCTCCTCTTCCTCCTCCTCCTCCGCCTCCTCCTCCTCCTTCTCCTCCTCCTCCTCCTCCGCCTCCTCCTCCTCTTCCTCTTCTCCTCCCTCCTCCGAGAGGGCGAGCGTGCCCTGATGGTACAAAGAAGCATGTGGTGGCTTCTTTGGGGCCCTCCTCGGGCCCCCTTGCACGGCCGAGGGACCTGCTGGGCCGTCTTGCTGTCATCTCGGGCAGTCCTCCAGACCGCGTGGGCCCGGGTATGGATACTCTCGTCTCGAAGAAACAATGTTTCACTTCTCGCGTATCCCCACCAGCCCACGGCGGATGTCGCGTTTCATGTTTCGCGTTTCGAGTGTTCGGAGGTCTCACTGGCGGGCGCTGGACAATCCGGACGGCGCTTCTGGCGCCCTCCTTGGCGCACGCCGCGCGCCAGCAGAAAGGTGCCCAGCGCCGATGCACAAAATCCGCGCGGACCTCCGAAAGTCTATGCTTAAGTCGGGCGTGTCCCTCTACAGGAGGAATATTCACGAACAGTAAAACAAATCGTATGGGGACGATTTTTTGAGTATCTTTGAGCATTTGTTGATTATTTGTTTGACTACGTTGTTTTTCATCCAAAATCCGCCTGTGGGAGGACACGCCCGACCTAAGCCGCCTATGCTTGCTCAAGTCTTTCTTCGTCGAGATCATCCACGCCCGTGCCCTCTCGGTCTGGAGGACGGCCCTTGCAATGGCGGCCCAGCGCAAGCAGAAACTTTGGGGGGGCCGCGCGGACCTTCGAAGGTGTGTGCTTATGCTCTTCTCCCCAGACATCCGCCGATTGAGTTTTTTTTTCCATCCGCGGCCCCAGGGCTTCTGACCCCATTCCCCCGAGGGCGGTCTGGCGTCCTGTATGAATCTGTTTTGGTCTCGGGGCCCGATGGCGACGTGCCCCGGAGGCCGAGATCGAGGGAAAGCGTCGTTGCGGAGCCCGTTGTCTTTGTTGTTTCTTCTTCTTGCGGTCCGTAGCTTTTGGCTCCGCGTGTCGCGCCGCCAGTTCCGGCCCACCCCTCCGCGGCGCGACACGCTATCCACGTCCCGGTCCCCGACCGTCAACGTCCCGAGCCTTTCCCAGCCTCCCGCCCCTCGGAGCGGAGCGACGCGCCATTCCCTCGCAGGGCATAGTGTTGCCCGGGCCGCCGCCGCGACATGCAAAGCAAGAGTTCTGGACGTGCTTCTTCTTGATCGTATTCTTATTCGTATTCGTATGAGTGCGTGTCCTCTCCTTATGATTAATATTCGTATTATTAATCGACTCATTATTGATATTTGTGTTGTCCGTGTGTTTGTTATGCGTGTTATTGTTATTATTTATATTACTGTTATTATTATCATTACTATTATTATCAGTATTATTATTAGTAGTATTATTATTAGTATTAGTATTACCACCACTACTACTACTACTACTACTACTACTACTACTACTACTACTACTACTACTACTACTACTACTACTACTACTACTACTACTACTACTACTACTACTACTACTACTACTACTACTACTAGCTACTACTACTACTACTACTACTACTACTACTACTACTACTACTACTACTACTACTCGTCTTCTGAGTAGTTTGTATGTTTCTTCTTATTGATCTTATTCCCTATTCGTGCCAGTCTTCTTCTTCTGATTGCAAATCGTATAACATTCTTCCTCTTCTTCTGCTCCTCCCCCCTCTCCTCCCACCCCCCCTCCTCCCCCCCCCCCTCCCCCTCCCCCCTCCTCCTCCTCCCCCCCCTCCTCCCCCCCTCCTCCTCCCCCCCCTCCTCCTCCTCCCCCTCCTCCCTGCCTGCGCCCCTCGTGCCAGGACGGCGCTCGGCCGTGCCTGCCTCGGGGCCGTGGAGGCCGTGCTCTCCTGCGGCGGCCGGGGCCGCGCACGCGCCCTGGCCAGCGGCTGGGCGGAGGCAGCGCCGCGGTCGGCGGGGCCCACGCCCGAAGGATTGCAACAAACAAAAAAAAAAAAAATCCTTCGGGCCCGCCGGGGCCACGTCGTCGTCGTCGTCGTCGTCGTCGTCGTCGACGACGTCGTCGTCTCGTCGTCGACGACCGCCGTCGTCGTCGTCGGCGTCGTCGTCGTCGTCGCCGCCAACCCGGGCCCTGGCACCACGACGAGGCCCTCGCCGGGCTTCGGGGCCCGTCCATGAAACGGCTCGGGGTGAGGCAGCGGTCCCGGGGACGTGGTCGAGAGGTCGGGGTCGGGCGCGACTTGATGGGGGGCGATAAATGGGGGGGGGGGGGGGTGGCGGGGCACGCGAGGGCGTCGAAAAGGGGACCTCTGGGGCCGGAAAGGGCCCCGTTCGGGCCACCACAGACGGGCCCTGGCACTTCGGGGCGGCCCGAGGAGGGCACCCTTTCTCCCTCCCCACTTGTCGCCCCCCCCCCCCCCCATGTGACTTCGCGCCCAGCGGGGGCCCTGGTCTCGAACAGAGTGGAGCCCCGCCGGATGTCTGGGGAGGTGGCCCAGCAGCGGCTCCAGCGGGCAGGAGGGGCGGGCGGCTTCGAAGCGCGGGGATTCGGGCAGGCGTTCGGCCTCGTAGGACGCTCAGAGGGGCAGTGTCTCGGGCCCAGGGCCAGATGGGCCCAGGAACCGATTTTACCGAACAGCTTTTGCTGATAGGTTTTTAGTGGTGTCCAAAGAGAGCATCTTGACGCCCCAGGGGGGTCTGGGCGGGATCCGGCCAGAACCGGCCAGATCCGGCAGCCCCAGGAATCGCTAGGAATCCTTAAACATTCTTAGGAATCCTTGGGAATCCATTCCCAGAACACCATTCCCAGGCCACATTTTGAATGCCCGGAGCCAACTGTAGGCCACTGCGTGTTCTTCGTGTTCCCAGAACACCATTCCCAGGCCACATTTTGAATGCCCGGAGCCAACTGTAGGCCACTTCGTGTTCTTCGTGTTTCCAGAGAACCATTCCAAGGCAACACTTTGAATGCCCGGAGCCAACTGTAGGCCACTTCGTGTTCTTCGTGTCCCCAGAGAACCATTCCTGTACCATATCTTGATTGCCCGGAGCCAACTGTGGGCCACTTCGTGATCTTCGTGTCCCCAGAACACCACTCCTGTGCCATATGTTGAATGCCCGAGCTGAGGCAGGCTGAGGCCGAGGCAGGCTGAGGCCGAGGCAGGCTGAGGCTGAGGCTGAGGCACGCCGAGGCAGGCTGAGGCTGAGGCTGAGGCAGGGTGAGGCTGAGGCAGGCGAGGCTGGGCTGACGCAGGCTGAGGCCGAGGCAGGCTGAGGCTGAGGCTGAGGCTGGAGGCAGGCTGAGGCTGAGGCTGAGGCTGAGGGAGGCTGAGGCTGAGGCTGAGGGCTGAGATGAGAGGCTGAGCTGCTGAGGCTGAGGCTGAGGGCCGAGGCAGGCTGAGGCTGAGGCTGAGGCTGAGGCTGAGGCTGAGGCTGAGGCTGAGGCTGAGGCAGGCTGAGGCTGAGGCTGAGGCAGGCTGAGGCGGAGGCTGAGGCTGAGGCCGAGGCAGGCTGAGGCTGAGGCTGAGGCTGAGGCTGAGGCTGAGGCTGAGGCTGAGGCTGATGCTGAGGCAGGCTGAGGCTGAGACAGGCTGAGGCTGAGGCAGGCTGAGGCTGAGGCCGAGGCAGGCTCAGGTAGGAATCCTGAGGATTCCCCAGGAATCCGTAGGAATCCCTAGGAATCCATAGGAATCTGGATTCCTAAGGATTCCTAAGGTTTCCTAAGGATTCCCATGGATTCCTAAGGATGCCTTATGATGTCTTAGGAATCCCTAGGAATCCTTAGGATTCCATTGGATCCTAAGGCCGTTGCCACTGCGACTGTCATTGCGAATGCGACTGCGACAGCGAGAACAGCAGAATTCTACAACTGGATTCTCACCTGAATCTTAAGGGGAATGCTTCCAGATATGCTTATACTCATCGCTGTTAGGTTGCTTTGCCGGGATAATTGAGAGGAACTGGCGCCATCCCCTGGCCGAATTTCTGGGGTCCCAGCCCCAGACATGCGACGTCCTGATTTTTTCAGGACGGCGTCCCTGGAAGAAGGCCCGACCCTTTCCCCGGGACCGGTTTTTCGTCCGGAGTCGTTTTGTTGACGGTCCCGAGGCCCGGCGAGGGCCCCCCGGGGCCGAAAATAGCCCAAAATTGTCCGTCCTGATGTTTTTACGACGCGATCACGTCTGGGACGAGTTCAGCCCCCCAGCCGCCTCCAACCCAGGTTCCCTTCGGAGCCCGTTCGGCGTCTGGGCCCGTGGGGCCACCGAGTGGGCAGCCGAAGAGGCTCGAGATGGACAGTTTCGCAAGGGATTGGGCCCATTCGACCGCCGAGCGGGCTCCGACGCCGAACGGGCTCAGACGTGCACCCTGGGGCAGTGTGAAACCCAAAGGCCCTCGCTGAGTGCCCAGTCTTCCGAGTGTCTATAATTACGGGTTTCCCCGCAGTTCGGGGGAGCGCATCTCGGGACACCCGGGCTCGCGGGGGGGGGGGCTCGGGGGGGAGTTCTGGAGTCCGCGCCCGAGGCCGGGCTTCCCACCTCCCGCAGTTATGGGGCACCCATAGCCGGGGGGCAGCCCCAGGGGGCAACCAGGCAGACGCTCCAGAGGCGAGGCAGATCACTCCTCAGATGGCCGCCCTGGATCTCCTAAGACAAGGTCCTCGGAGTTTTCGGACGCTTTCGTCGGTGAGCAGAGAGATCTCTGGGAGCAAGGGGGTCGCCTTGGAGGGCCTCTTCGGGCTATCCCTGGGGCCCGTGTTGGGCCGAGGAAAGGAGGAGGAGGCGGAGGAGGAGGAGGAGGAGGAGGAGGAGGAGGAGGAGGAGGAGGAGAGGGAAGACGACGACGACGACGACGACGACGAGGAGGAGGAGGAGGAGGAGGAGGAGGAGGAGGAGGAGGAGAAGGAGGAGGAGGAGGAGGAGGAGGAGGAAAAGCAAAAGGAGGACGATGAGGACAAGGAGGAGGACGAGAACGAAGAGGAGGACGAGAGGGAGGAGGACGAGGAGGAGGAGGACGAGGAGGAGGAGGACGAGAAGGAGGAGGAGGACGAGGGCAGAGCCCTCAAACTCGTCTCTGGGAGCCCTCTTGAGACTCTTCTGGAGGATCTTGGGGTCCTCCAGGAGCTTTTTGGGGGGGTCGTGGGGCCCTCTTGGGGCCATCTTTGGGCTCTGTTGGGAGCCCTGCATGGCCTCTTGGGGCTATCGTGGAGGGCGTTGGTGAAAAGAGAGGGGGTCGTAACGTCTAGCCCGCCCCCCCACCCCCTGAGGCCATCAAGATTCCCTCTTGGGGCCCTCTTGTCTCGGGCCGCTCTGGGCCCTCTTGGGCCATCTTGGGGCCATCTTGAGGCCTCAAAGGCGCATCAGAAGCGAACGGACGAGAAGTCGAAACTGATTGAATTGCTCACGGTTTTTTAAAGATTCTAGTCTTTCGTGAGGGTCTTTGGAGGGCTCCAAGAGCACTTGGGGCCGTCTTTTGGGTCGGGCCTCTTGGAGGTCTGCCAGGAGCTATCTTGAACCATCGTCAGCTATATGGGGCCATCCTGGAGGCCATCTTGGAGCATCGGTCTCGGAGTATCGGAGGCTGGGCGCTCTAACCCCTCGCCCCCCCCCCCCCCGTCCAGACCCAGGGAGGGGCGGGGGAGGCAAACCTCCCGGAAGCGAAGAGGCTTCATGGACGAGGAAAGAAAGAACTCGCCAGATCACCTCAGCCCAAGGGGCTGGCGGGACTTGGTCTCGCCTCGAAGCAAAACGGCACAAACACAGACGTTCGGAGGCCTGCCATCTCGCGCCACCTTGGGCAGGCAGAGAGGCAGGGAGCCGGCGGATGCCGATCGCCCGCGGGCCCTCGCAGCCGTCTTGCGGCCATCCTGGGCCGTCTCGGGCCGCCTTGGGCCATCGTGGGCCAGCGTGGGCCAGGCCGCCTTGTCGGGGAGACGTATACGACTCGAGTCATCCAGAACTCGGGCCCGCCGACGCCTTTTGCCGAGCGCGCCCGGGACTTTGACGGGCCAGTTTCCGTGGGACGTCTGCAGCGGGAGCCCGCGTCAAATTTCCGAT
>CAUYUJ010009890.1:0-60000 GCA_963575745.1 Prorocentrum cordatum
CGCCGCGAAAAGACATGATTTCTCATATTTCTCTCGCCGAGATCCCCCCCCCCCCCCCCTTCCCCGATTTAACGGCCCGCCTGATCGCATTGCAATGCACCTACGATTCTGCCCGATCGCCCATCCTGAGCACGAACTCGCACCGCCCCAGGCAGGCCAGGGGTCGACCCCCCCCATATCCTCTGGAAGAAGGGACCCCCCCCCAAAAAAAAAAAAAAAAAAACGCGCGATCTCGCAGGTCCAAAAACAAGCTTGTTTGATTCCCGCGCAAGAACAGAGCAACGAAGCGCGCGCGTCGTCGCGCGCGCATGCCAAAATTTTACTAGCACAGACATTGTTCTGCAAGGCTCTCAAAACCGAGAACCACGAAACACACAAAAACACACGGTTTCTCAAGAAAGTTTTCTTTCGCGCATATATGAGCACGCACGCACGCACACACAGACACACAGCGGAGGAATCAGAACAAAACAACAACAACAACAACAATCATTTTACCCTCATGCGCCATGCTTCCACATGACACATGCATCCATCTGGATAACACACCCCATCATGGGGGATTTTTCTGGCATGCGGGATCCGATATTCCCTCGCCCAGATATCCCGCCCGAGAAGGTTTGGCCACCACCTCTTCCGAGGAACTTCAACATCCATAGCTCGGACGGCACATCGCCTTCGCAATCGCCTTGCGCACGCCCCGCATCTCAGAGGGAGAGGAAGAGGAAGAGGAAGAGGAGGGGGAGATGAGAGAGATAGGGAGGGGGAGGAGGAGAAGGGAGGGGGGGAGGGGGAGGAAGGATGAGTAGTTGTAGTAGCAGCAGTTGATGATATTGTTGTTGCGGCTGTAGCACTAGTAGCAGTGGTAACGGTAGTAGTAGCCCAAGTAAGTAGAACTGGCTTGTGGCAGCCAAGCGTTCATAGCGACGTTGCTTTTTGATCATCCTTTAATGTCTTCTCTCCCTATCCTTGAGACGCAGAAGTCTCAAAAAGTTGGATGGTTCAGCACATCCAGGAAACCTATCGCTGGACCGGCCCAGATATGGTTCCAGAAGCGGCTCGGGAAGCTGCGCAGGCGCCACAAGCAGAGAAGCACCACGTACGGGCGCCGGCTCGGGCGTCCGGCCCAAAGCCGCTCCAGAATCGGCCCAGGACGGCCTCCCGGGCGCCGCAAGCAGAAATTCAGCATTTTCAAAAGAAAAATGTGTATTGGAATGGCCTTTTTTCGGCGCCGCCTCGGAACTACCCGCCCGGGCGTCCGGACCCGGGCGTCCGGCCCGGGAGCCGGGCCGGGTGCCGGCCCGAGCTCTGGAATCGGCCCGGACGGCTTCCCGGGCGCCGGAAGCAGAAATTCAGCATTTTCGAAAGAAAAATGTGTATTGGAATGGCCTTTTTTCGGCGCCGCCTCGGAACTCGATTTTCCGGCGCCCGGGCGCCGGCTCGGGCGCCGACCCGGGCGTCCGGCCCGGGAGCCGGGCCGGGTGCCGGCCCGAGCTCCGGAATCGGCCCGGACGGCCTCCCGGGCGCCGGAAGCAGAAATTCAGCATTTTCGAAAGAAAAATGTGTATTGGAATGGCCTTTTTTCGGCGCCGCCTCGGAACTCGATTTTCCGGCGCCCGGGCGCCGGCTCGGGCGCCGACCCGGGCGTCCGGCCCGGGAGCCGGGCCGGGTGCCGGCCCAGGCTCCGGAATCGGCCCGGAAGGCCTCCCGGGCGCCGGAAGCAGAAATTCAGCATTTTCGAAAGAAAAATGTGTATTGGAATGGCCTTTTTTCGGCGCCGCCTCGAAACTCGATTTTCTCGGGCCCGGGCGCCGGCTCGGGCGCCGACCCGGGCGTCCGGCCCGGGAGCCGGGCCGGGTGCCGAGCTCCGGAATCGGCCCGGACGGCCTCCCTCCCGGGCGCCGGAAGCAGAAATTCAGCATTTTCGAAAGAAATATTGAGTTGGAATGGCCTTTTTTCGGCGCCGCCTCGGAACTCGATTTTCCGGCGCCCGGGCGCCGGCTCGGGCGCCGACCCGAGCGTCCGGCCCGGGAGCCGCTCTCGGCGGCGAGCAAGAGCACCGAGCCCGAGTAAAAAAGGAGGAAGTCTCGAGCCGGAGCGTTGTTGTTGTTTGGGGGCCGGTTTTGGCGGAACCCCAAGACGCCTGAGCGTGAGCCTCAATTTCAGAGGAAATGCGGCCGGCGCCTCGGCGAGAGCGCCAGGGCGAATATATGGGGTCCAACAATAATACTTGTTTAGTAATTAAGGTTCAACAACAACAACAATAACAAAACGACGGCGCTCTGGCGAATTCTCCAGGACGCCATAGATGGTCGAGCATCTCCACTTTTTGTCCAAACAGGCCCCTCGAGCGCTCATAACGAACTCCTTCACGCAAAAACATTAAGTTGCGTCAGGATTATCAAAAAAACGAGCGCCCCGAAAGCACATCAAAACACATGGCTTTGCAACATCTTTTCTGTAAGCATATATATAAATATATATATATATATACACCAAAGAATATGCGCTCGCACCCCTGCGGGTTCTCACAAAAACCATAGGTTGTTTCAAGATGTTCATCCAGTTCTACCACGCGAGCCCCTCGCGCCGCATGCCGAACTCAATCGAAAGCCCACGCGCGCGCTGGGGGGGGGGCGCGATCCGAGTCAAATAATACAACGCGGGCCACGCGCGCGCGTCGGCCGCGCGCGCACGTCGACCTCCCCCAAAAACCTTCGTCGCCGACGCGAGGGCCTCGTCACCGTTATCGGCGGGCGCGATCAACATCGGCGCTCGCCGCCGTCATCGCCGCCACCGCCGCCATCGCCGCCATCATCGCCACTCCCCGAAACGTTTCTACCGTCGTCGGCATCGCCATGATACCGCGCCCGCCCAAGTCGCCGACTCGCTCTATAGCGCCCGCTGGGAAGCGCGCAGCGGCCAGCGCCACCGCGGCCGCATCGGTTGCGCCGGACTAGCTGGCCGCTACGCGCGCGGGCCAGCGCGGCCGTGGAGATCGATCGACCAGCCAACACCAAGCACTCATCGCGATCGCCGCCGCGTGGGTTTTGCAAACCAAGGCGCGGGCGGGTGGGCGGGGCGTTTGCAAAGGCGTGGACTTCGCGAATTCACGCGTAAAAATCAATTTCCCTTCCGGGATTATCCGCCCCCCGGTTCGCAGTATAAGGAGCAAATGATTCTGCCACATCGCCCAACCGAAACATGATTTCGCGCCACCCCAGGCAGGCCGGCGTCGCCCCCCCCCCCGTCATCCTATGAGGAAAATAAGCGCGCGCACTCGATTCCCCTGAAGGAGGGAGATTGTTTTACATATTATATATATGCCAAAACACACACACACACACACACACACACAAACACACACACACACACACAGCATCGTCATGCGTACGGTTGTAATGTGTGGTCGGTTGGCAAGCTTCGTCCATGGAGAGATATCATCCACCCATGTTCCTGTAGGTTGTTCGCGTATAAACCACCTCCGAGCGTCATCTTGGGTTACAGCAATTTTACCACAATAAGTTATGTGTGGTAAGTCTTCTTTATGGTGCTGTTCCCAAGTGTTGCAGTTGACTTTGTAGTTGTAGTAGGATGGTGGCCCTGTGGTGCGGCAGCTGGGTTGCAGCATGGCAACTCGTACGTAGCATATAGCAAAGTAATGATCTATAACCTGCTGCACTGAGGGGTCTCTCAGGTCGACATATGTAGTCTTGTCCAGGTTGCCGCCTGAGGAAAGTCCCCTTGAGAAGGCAAGCTCTGAGATGCCACCCTCACCGCCACAAAGCTCCAACATATCCACGCAGTTGTTATGGCCATAGCATAGTGTAGCAACTATGCTGTATATGTTAGCGTGTGTGTCGGGCATAGATGTGGGGAGGGTAAGGAACAGGTCATCGTCCTCGTCGGAGCTTATCAGCTCAACAGGGACGTCAGTACTCCAGGTTGCCATAAGATCCAGGTCGCCGCAATCATCGTTTCCGTCTTCAACGTGCTTTTTAATGCGGCGAGGCTTGATGCCTGCTTCCTTTTCGGCTTTGAGCCTCTCCTTCTGCTTTATACGCGATTCAGTGGGTAAAGCTTGCTCGTCTTGTTCGTCGGTCTGTGTACTCATTGTCGTGGTTGAATGGGTACATGCGTCAATCGCCAGAGTCGGGAGGGGGAGAGAACAGTCATCTATGATGACGCGTCGATGTTTCTGTGGTGATTGAGTCGGCTCGTTTCCGAGCAAGACCGGTTCCTCGGGTTGCCAATACAACCGAGTACTGATGTTGGCAACCCCTGCAGGTAATGGTGCATGCCAATCGTATCCTGTTGGTTGATCGGTAACTGAGATATCCTGAATAACCGCATTGGTATCCAGGTTGATTGTTACACGTCGGATGACTTCAGACCATTTTGGTCCTCCCTTATTAGTCGTCACGTAGTGACGGGTGTTATGGTCTGTACGTGTATACGTATTTAAGTATACGGGCACGTTTCCGTGCGTGGTGGTGCTCCCCAGGATGTTGTCGTTCAAGTGACGGATGAGTGTAGTGCGTGTCTGAGCTCGCCATTCAGCATGCCGTACTGTATGGCCGTACCAATCCAACACATGTTGTGGTATTGCCTGCTTACAGGTACATGCCCACAGCTTCGAGCTAATCGGTATTGATGATGCTACCTGCATATAAGTACCGCTTGGTGTACTGTCTTGCATATTGAACCGAATACCGAAATGACACAAACGCATCCGTATTACTGACAACTTTAGATCTTCCAGGGTATCACGTACTGGAGATAACTTCCAAACATATCCTGGGGGACCAAATATTATGATCTTCATGCGGAATTTCTTGGCTTTTATCAACAGGTTCTGGATACGTGACCAATGTGGGGCCACTCTCTTTCCTGGAGTTCTTACGTACCAGTCGCCCGGAGTACTGATCCATCTGAGAGTGTAATCTCCACTAATCACCGCACCTAGGTAGTTTGTGCCCACGCTTGTCATAAGTTCGTTGTGGGAAATACGATCACAAATATAACCTCGTGTGCGAAGGTCGGCACATGCCTCCCTCGTATCTTCAATGACAAAAGCCCTCTTACTAAGGCAGGTTACCCCGCTGTCCTTGTTACCCCCCGGCTTTTCAGCCAACAGGCAAGACGACGAGGGGGCGACGTCGCCCTGCCATCTTCAAGATGAAGAAGATGTGCCTGCAATATCTGCCAGCATCTGGGCTTCCCTCAGATGCTGGAGCTCAGCACTGCAGCGCGCCGTGGCCTCAGAGGCGGATTGCTCCGCAAATGCTGTCAGCATCGATGGATTGTCCATCAGCTGTTTCAGCACGCCTTTGGACCTAGCGTCGCTGACCGTATGCAATTCACGATTAGTGTATCCCATCACTATCTTACGGCGGGGCTGTACAGCGTCCATGGGTACACTTCCACCATGCTGGGCCAGTGTCCTGGCAACAAAACAATCGAACGTCTCAAGATCGTCGATGTTGTCGCCTCGCATGGTGGCCTTGGCGAGTGTCTCCATCAACCCCTGAGGCAGGTTTCCCTGCAATTGTTCGCGCTCCTGCGCCGGGGTCGGCTCGCCCGTCAGCACTGTCTGGAATGACGTGCTGCTTGAGCTCGAGGCGGGTTGCCCCGCAGCTCCAAAACAATCACACCTGATCGACAGATGCCCTGACGGCAACTTTGTCGTTGGCATGATTTTGGAGCCTTCTGGGAGCTCCATTTTGACCTGCCCCTTACCAGGGAATATCAGCTTCTCCTGGCCTCGTTCAAGCACGATGATCGTGCGTTTGTCCTGCATACTATCGAGGCCTAGGATGGCTGGCAGGTCCTTGCCACAGCCTGACACAATGTTCGTCTTGTATGAATCGAGTTGGGCCGACCCCTGGTACTCGCAGGCAATACTGAATGTGCCTACGGTATCCGCTGGGGCCGACCCTTCTCCCACTCCGTTGATATTCAAACGAGAGCGGGGCTCGAACGTACAAGTACGGCCATGTGCCTCGGCAGCCTGGACGAACTTGCGGCTCGTGTTCTCGCCCATGATATTGATCTTCGAGCCGACATCGATGAGTATGGAATTTCCACCATCATCCAAGAACGTCTTACTCGGCTGCTTGATGTGCACAGTTTCTGAAGTGTCGGCTGTGTCGGTAGGCGGGTTTCCCCGCGGCACAGTCGTACTCCCTGGCGGGTTACCCCGCGTGACACTGGCATGCGACTCGCTTTCGGCCATGCGTGCCAGGTCGATGTACTGGAAGTACGACACGTGCTGGGCGTGATCGCCACGCTCCTCCCGCCAGTTGGCATACTCATCACGTATGCTCTTATACTGCTCGCGGGTCGTGCGCCTTGTCAACGTCAAGTACGAATGAAGGGCGATGTCTTGCAGCCCCTCGTTCGTGATGTGATCCCGGTACTGCAGCCACTCCTCGAACTCCTCGTTCGTCGCTGTGATGTTGACGGCCCTGGCTGCTGTTGCTGCTGTTGCCACTGAAGATTCTGATAAGTCTAGCGACGGACTATCAGTTTCAGGATTGTTGGCATCCAGCATAAATGTTGTGTGCGTATTATCCATCTGATTCTGGAAATGTCGTACACGCAATTCACGCAGCTGATCAGGGCCCAGTGACATCTCAGCCCCGTCTCCACTCTGGGGAGACATCTGAGGAGTATCATGCAGGTTTCCCTGCTGAGGCGCCGTCATCGGGATAAGCTGATCAAAATATCCCGTTTCCATAGGCGGCCTTACCTCTTCTGGCAGGTATCCCTGCTGTTGAGACTGAGCTGTCTGCATAGCTAGCATCCTAGCCGTCATCTCCTCCACCATGCTCCTCAGCTCCCGCAGCTCTCTCGCTGACTAGGAGTCTGACTAAAGGAGCCGGTCCATGGGAAGGATGATGCTATGATGCCAGGTGCTCGGCAGATAGCACATGGTGGCTGCTGGGGATCTCCCTCACGCTGGTTTGTAACGTGGCCCACCACATTTGAATTCCAGCATCCCTCGTGGAACAAGTGATTGCACCTCAAGCGGTAAACACTGTCCCTGGGCTGAAATTCTTCGAGGCATACCGCACAGGTATCTTCCATCCCAGTAAAGACCTCTACGTCTGCTGCCCTGGGATATACCCGCCGCTGCCTCTCCAGTACCGTCTCGGAGGGCATGAAGGCTGATGGGGGAGTCCCCGTTAGGTCCATCACCTCCGGCACTTCGACATTTGGCATGGAAGTGGTAGGAGTCACGGCGGGCGAGTTACCTCGCAAAGGTGAGCCCCTGTTTCTCACCACATCAAGTGCAGCTGCACGTGACTGATCCCGTACACTTTGCACCGCCTGCCTTCTCCTGAAACATGCCTGCTGAGTGTGGTGAGTCTGCCTGATGTAGTCAGGCACGCCCCTACTGCCAGACGATATTGAATGGGCAGTGGGCTGTACAACCACCTCTGGTGATGTCGGTGAAGGCATGAAGGCCATGTGCGGGTACATGGAATGGTCACTGCAGCGCACATTAGTGAGGTTATGCATCTGATCCGCCAATTCGCGAACAAATTTGTTCGGAACCCTTGACCCATCAGGGTATAATGGCGGGTTCATCTGCGCTGGTGGTGGCCTCTGGCCCTGAGACATGCTCGGATGGGCATTGAACGCCGGGATAAAGGCTCGTTGCCGAGCAGGATCCCGTGGGTTGGGACCCTCAGGTTCCCAGGACCAGGCTGGCCTCCACCTCTGCCCACTTGGGTGAGGCAGATTATGGCTCTGCACCTGCTGCACCGCGGCCGCCACTCTTGAGCGATAGTCGTCAGGTACACCAGCCCTGTGGTGGCTTGGTGTGCCAGGCAGGTTTCCCTGCTGACTTGTTGGCGTGCCGGGCGGCATCATGTTGAGGAGGGCTGTGCTATGCTCAGCCCTAGCCGCAGCTATCCTTTCCATGAGAGTGCCGTTTGTGGCAGGGCGGACAGGTGTCCCGAACGGGGATTGTGCAGATGGTGTGCCCAATGGGGTCATGCCCCTTGGAGTGTGCATGCTCTGAGTAGGGCTTCCATGCATTTGCTCAAACCGAGCAGGTCCGCTTATAGGCAGGTTTCCCTGCATGGCCTGACGATTTCTCGTCGCCATGGCGGACATTGCTCCCTGGCCTGCGGCCCAGGGGTCCTGCTGGTATAACCTGTCCGCCAGCTGTTCTACCTGGTCAGGGTTCAGCGCGGCTGCGATCTGATCCAGGTCCGAGGTACTGATGGCCTGCCAAGACACGGCACTCGGCCCTTGGCTTGGGGCACGGCTTGGAGCCGCGCTCCCGGCCTCACTCTCGGTGATCATGAAAATCCGATGGATCTCAGGCTGGTTTCCCAGCTTGGTAGGGCTATAGTGGTCCCCAACTTCCCTGTGGAGGTAGACCATGGGGGGGTCGACGCCCTCTTGGTCTCGGGACCACTGATATTTGACGCTAGCAGTGCCAACGTCAGCCCACCTGTCAGGAGCAGACATCATTGCGACAGAGACTCGCGCATGGCGGCTCCCCAGATACTCTGGATTACGCCAGTGCCTTCCCGTGGACAGGTCCTCTACATGAGAGATGTAATACGGTTCAATGATACCGTTATTTCCTTCAGACAAGAGGACTCCGTTATCGGAACAACAGAACTTCATACCATCTTGTATGGCCTTACGCCAATCTACGAAGATGATGATGTCTGAGTCTGGGTCCCACCCACTGTTCACGGCACGGCGGCGAACTGTCGGCACGAAATGAATGTGCGACCGGCGTGTCCACCTTTTCTTCGTGTTATGCTCAGGTCTACATGACAGGCCGTGCCACATAATACCTTCGAAGGCGTGCCATCGAGTGCCATGCATGGCCACTTCGGGGTATGGGGCCGGTCTCCCGGCAGGTTGGTCGCACAGCACAATGTAGCTGTACAGCGACCATGGAGCTTTCAATGTCCATGAATGCCCCTGAGAGGCGCGGATGAAGATAGTGGGCTCGCCGGAGTCCCGCATCAACACCTTGAACTGTAGGCGCTGTTTTTCTTCTCCGTCTGGTTCGCGGACATGAACAACCTCCATCATGATGGCTGCTAGTTGGTCAACCGAGCGCCCATATAGCTGCTCGTTGATGACTTTGGCCTCGTCATATTTTGGATTATACCCAGCGTGTTTTGATTGACCTGTGTTCCACGGATAATGGTTTACGAGCTCCACGAGGTTAACCCAACCATCATGATCATCGAAAGATTCCAGGCCCCACACAGGATTGTGTGGTCTGTCTGGCGCATGTCTGCATATCCTGCTGAGAGCTTTACTCAGCTGTTTGAGAATATCATTGGATGTGGGAAGGATTCCAGCCTTCCTGCATTCCTTCATGAATGTCTCATCCACCGATCGTATCGGTGGGATCTTCCGAAGCGCAAGTCTATCCCTGATCACATTCGGAGTCCCACTAGTGAAGGACGTGTCACCTGGGTGGTGCAGCTGAACCACGGGCGGGTTTCCCCGCATCGGAACCTCTGTTGCTGAAGAGGCTGCGGCTCCTGAAGAGGATGAAGCTGCAGCGGCAGCGCCTGGCGGGTTTCCCCGCGGTGATGCGCGACTGGCGCTGCCCCTGATCTTCGGCACCCAGGTACCCCTCGACATAGCACCTTCATCGGACCTCCTGGAACGGGCCGCCACAGGCGAAGCTGGCGCAGGGGCATACCCACTGCGCTCGAAAGCTGCCGCCCTTTTCGCAATGGAGCTGCTGCGACTAGGCGGGCGTCTTCGTTCCTCCACAGGGTCCTGTGGTTGCTGCTTGGGCTCAGACGCTTGTGTAGGAGTTGCGCCAATCGGCGGCCTCGGAAGTTCAGTTCGAGGCACCTCCATCTGCACGTCTGACCCAGGGTCCTGAGAGCTCACCTTCGGTTTCGGCCCCGAGGACGGCTTAGGTGTCGGGGGTTCACTCTTAGCCTTCGAAGTTAGTTGGAGTGGGGGCTTCGTAGCCCCCTTCATGTATATCTTGCTGGAATCCTCCAACATCTTGCGAGTTGCCTCGCGTGTGCGTTCTTCTGCTATCCGCATACGCTCCTCGTCCTCCGCCACACGTTGAGCCTTTTTCTCATCCTTGATTGTCGGTTCAGGTTGTTGGGACTGGCTAGAAACGCCAGGCGAGTTTCCTCGCATACTAGGAAGACTAAAGAGCGCGTCTTTCTCTTCCTGGGTCGTGGCTACCAGTCCCCTTGGAATCGGAGTAGGCTTCTCTTCTTCTTTCGGATCCATGTGGCTCAAGACCCGAGACGACGTTTCACTGCGGCGATCTCGTCTGGTGTCATCGGGATAAGTAGCGGATGACCATCTTTGTGAAGGGTTTTGCCCCGGTTGGGGCTCAGACCTTCGTTGTTGCCAACGGGGCATCCTGGCCTGTGGTTCTGGAACGGCTCGGAACAAGGTCCGCAAGCTGCGTGAGGCCTATACTGCTTGCGAGCCGCGATAATGTCTCGCAGCTGAGTCCGCGCTTCTTGAATTTCAGGGCGGCGGATATTTGTTGCAAGCTGATAGCCTCCGCGGATGGCCTTGCCCTCGCTGTCCCTATAGGCAGGGTTGCCCTTGCCGAAGGCCGAGTGTTCCCCTTTTCGGCGTCTTGGATCGTTATACGGGAGTAGCTGGCCGCCTCTCCTGAGAGCGTGTTCTTTTGGGCCAGCCTGTCTCCACTCACGAGGAAGTCGAGCCTGTGGATGTGGCTCTTCTCTGACGCGCGTATGGGAACGAGACCTTCTGGTGTTCTCATCAGAAGAGGCTGCCGAAGCAGCAGGAGCGGCACCCGGTGGAGGTGCCTGAGGAGGCTCCTGTGCGATCCCAGATGGATCGTCCGATGGAGGCAGGTCTCCCTGCTGGATGGAGCTCGGCGCAAATGGCGCTTGTGCCGATGGTGATGATGATTCAGACTCGTCAGGATCGAAGTCAACCTCTTCCTCACCATTCACGTCCATCATGAGGATGGTGACGTCATCCTCATCTAACCCGCAACCATCGCCTTCTACTTCTTCTGATGTCGAACTACCGATGATGATGGTCATTGGCGTATCTGGTACAGGCAGGTTTCCCTGCATAGCCGGCGTTTGTGCGTCGCTCGGCGGCCCCGGGGTAGGAGGCGCCGTTGTCGGCTCGGGCTCGTTGCCGAGCACAGGCTGCCCGGCAATGTTGCGCATGGCCGTATGGTTTGGCCACATTCCCACCGCCTGGAGACCCCATCCTGGCGGGGGAAGACCATGACCGCGCATAGCAATAGCCATTTCTAGAGCATTACGCCATCTACCACGGGAGTATATCAAGTGTCTCTGCACGTCCTGAGGATGCACGCTGTCAATGAGAGTCAGAGCTGCCAACAACAGCTCTGAGCTACCACAAGCGTCAGTATCCTGCATTATCATAATGTCAGCTTCGATATGTTCTTGGCTCTCAGGATAACCAGTAATAAGTATCTCATGCATCCTCATGAGGGTCTGCAAGAGGGTGCGTGGTCCATATTCGCCTGGAGCAAGCGAACCAGGAGGTATAAACGGAGTATCTGGTTCGCCTGCAATGAAGGCCTGAACAAATGCCTGAGACTCCATTTCGATTAAATCTTCAGTGGTCTGGGGATATTCTCCCATCAAAGAAGGCCTGTTTCCAGGCGGGATTTCGGGCGGAGGTTCGAGGTGTCGTTGAACCTCGGAAGGCGAAGCCTCTATAGTGGTGTCCTCGTCGCTGCTCTCGTAGGCCATGATGTTGCCTGGGTTCCCGAACATCCAGTCGAAGAAGGATAAAGGGTAGTTTCCCAGCGTCCCGTGTTCCACGGGAGTGAGCTCGCGGTTGCCCTCAACGAACCTGCGAACGTACTCGAGGTAGTACGCGTACAATCCATGACCATACGCCTCGAGCTCGTCGACGTTGTCCATGCCAACAACCCGAGTGAAAAAGTATCTGTTCCATAGCCTCAAAGTCCTGGAGGCTCAGATACTCTATGAATGGTTCACTTGAGCCAAAATGGACTTCGGTCGACCTGCCCTTTCCATTTCCCTTCGCTGGACAATCTCGCACAAGGTGATCGGAACTACCACACTCATGGCATTTAAGAACCTGGCCGTCTCTACCTCGCGGGTTTCCCCGCCTACCTTTGCCTTTCCCTGAGGTTTCTCCACGGCCTTTGCCACGGCCCTTTCCCCCAAAGAATATCTCATCATGTTGTTCATCTGAGAGCCTCTGGAAAAATGCCGCGATGCCTCGTCCGTTCAACCTCCGACGACCTCGCTTACCTTTACCTTTTTCCCTGAAAACTTCTCCGTGTCCTCCTTCTAACACGACGCACTGGTTTTCGTGTGAACCTCCTCCACCTTCGTTTAGCCTGTTGTAGTAACCAGAACAAATGTTCAGCACGCTGATTGTCGTTATCCATATTCATGATATCTGACCAATCTAAAGCTTCAACACCATCTGATGATATAGTGTCTGTATCAGTGCCGGAGTCGAAATCCTCGTCTCCCAAGTAGGTGGATACACCGTCGGTTAGGGGGTTTGATTCCCCCCATAAAGAACGGTGTGGTTGTGGTTCTCTAGAAGGAGGGCTGGTTGCCCAGCTTGGTTGTGATCGATCCCCTGCTAATAAAGCAGTGGATTCTCCTGGGTCATCGGCCCATATGCTTGAGGGCCCGTTTCCAGGCTGGGCTTCAGTAGTCAAGGTAGTGTAGAAATTTCCACTACCAGATCCCCTTCCCCTTCCAAACACAGATCCTATGTTACCAGGAGACCGTTCAGATAGGTGGCCTATCGAACGCATCCTCTCCAGCAACTCATCATACTGTTGTTGTGTTCGGGGCATTTGGTGATTGAGTGGCTGTAAGAGTTGCATGGCTCGCTGGTTGCCGACGCCTAAGGCGCGGAATAGGATAGTGGTTAGCAGTTGGAAGTTGGGAAGGTCGAATCCCACCGACTGTGCCTCAAGTCGGGCCATTTCGAATCGGGTAAGGGTGACATCGATTCGTTCCCCGTGAGGCACGTGGAAGTCGATGAGTTGTGTGCCGGAAGTGAGCTGTCGCTCATCTTCCAGGCGTTCGAACTTCATGCTTAGGAGGAACATGATGTAGGTCACTGGGTCAGTGTGGACCCCGTCGATGTCAGCACCATAGTTTATAATGTCAGGTGGTACCCTCATGGCGAGTGTCCTCGCTAGGCCACCTAGGCCGCGTTGTATTGCGGCCGCTTGGGCCTGTGGCGTCATACGTCCGCTTGTAACGTTGAGCCATGCGTTGACCTCGTAAATGTACTCGCGAAAAGGTACATTACCTTGAGGGTCCCAATATGGGCCATGTGTTTGCCCATCGGTGCTGTTTTCTCCACGACGCATGCGTCCGATTGCTGCCCCCAGCGCGAACCATATAATAGCGAAAACGACTAGCCCGAGAATGTGTAGAGAAGGACGGTTATTATGCGCGTTGCCGCGCTGTGGTAGCGCCTTGTCGAGTCTTCGAGGCGCTCTATCTGGCGGGTCTCCCCGCCTCTGCTTCAAGTATTGCGCTGTTAGCTCGTTGCCGAGCGGTTGGTGGTAACGCAATGATGAAGCGTATATGGTACAAATCTGGTCGTCTAGACGTCGTACCTCTCGTGTTGCTTCTTGCTCTTGAATAGATCCTCGTAAGCGTACTGGGAGTGGTGGCGCAGGGTGGTAGGTGGTCACGAAGATCGTGCCGAAGAATATGAGGCTAAGAAGAGCAAGAGCTGACCACACGAGAGTGCGGCCAGCTCCGCTACCAAGTCGAAAGTGAGCCTGGTAACTCAAATAGCATCCGATTCCATGATAGACATCGGATGGCAAATAGCGTCCATCGCTCTGCTGTGATAGTACAGTATGAGGGGTGGGCGGATAAGATAGGATAAGATCGATGTAATGATCTTTCCAGCACATAGCGAACACTCGCGGTGTCCGGGCAAATAGGGCGCGCGTGCCTTGGGCCAAAGGCAACGGCGCGCGCGAGCTATGTTCCTGATACTATAACATCCCCCAAAGACCTACCCTTAAAGTGAGAGCTGTTTGGACAGGGGGGGCTTTGTTGGAGAAGGGGGAGGTTGCGGAGGAGATCTTGAGCGAAGGATGGGGGCGCATGCCCTCTATGCCCCGCCTGCTCCTGAACGGGTTGACTCCGAACCACTCCCAGAACGCGAATTTGCGCGACTCGAGCGCTTTCTCCTTCACGGTGCACTTCGCCCCCCTCACCTTCTCGAATAAGTAATCGATCACTGCGGCGTTCAGGTCCTCGGTATTGGTGTAGTTGCGCCAGTCATCTACCTCGGATTCGGACGGGAAGGCGGGGGGGGGGGGGGCGGTGCAAATCCGAGGGCAGATAGAGCATCAAGGGCCACGAGCTTTCAGACCTCAAGGAGATCAAGCTCCGCATGAACGCGAATATTGATGCGCTTGGGCTCGGTCAGCTCACCATGCAGGTATGCTAACTGGGTGATTGCGTGGTGGTCGATGTGTATGCTGAATGGTTCCGTGCCGCTTTGTTGTAAGTGGCGTCGCTGATCTGCAGCAGCTGCCACGCCTTTGGCTCGCGATTGGGCAACATGCGCCTGTAATCGATAGATGTAATGGCCTCGGACTCGCGCCGCCTCTTTTTGATGAACCACGCCTCGTCGCCCTTTATGAACATGCAGGTCCGCTCATCCCCATCTGGTTCCTCAGCGTCCTTTCTCTCTGCGGGGATGTCCTCATCCCCATCTTTCTGTGCTTCTTCCTCTGGGCCCTCATCGGCCTCAGGTTCCTCGTCCTCCTCCTCCTCGCCCGCATCCTCCTGCGCTTCATCCTCCTCCTCCTGCTGTCTTCCTCCTCGTCCGCGTCGCCCTGGGCGACATCTTCCTCGGCCTCCTCTTCCTCTGCTTTGGGCGCCACAGGGCGCGGGCCCGTCTCCTCCCCATCATCTTGCCCAGGCTTGACGGCAGCGGGCTTCTTTTTCGCACCTGACTTTTTCATGATTGACTTGGCGACCTTGCCCACCCCCTTGGAGTGCCCGCTAGTCAGGCCCGCTGTCTTGGTCCCTGCGGAGGTACCTTCGCCGACAGCTTTCGTCGATGTCCCTGCCCCTTTACCGCCAGCTTTCGGCGATGATGCCACGCTGCCGTCAGCCTTGCCCCCTTTGCCGCCAGCGTTCGGTGATGCCGCGCTGCCGTCAGCCTTGCCCCCTTTGCCGCCGGCTTTCGGTGATGCCACGCTGCCGCTACACTTGCCCCCATTTGCCTCCAGGTGATGCCATGCCTCTGCCAGCCCCTTTGCCGACATCTGTCGATTTGCCACCTGGAGTCTTGCTTGGGGGGCGCCTTGCAACAGCTGGGCTCGTCGGCGCAAACTCAACATCTGAATCATCCTCCATGCACTGGCGGTGCATTTTTTCCCTCATCGGCGGCAGCCCTGACAGGCTGCGATAGAACGGAATCTGCCTGGGCGAAATACGCTTCAAGCCTGCTGGCCCAGCCGCTGACGACGCCGCCGAGCTCACGTCTCCGAAGGCTTTCTCCTCATTCTCATCTCCATCAGGCCCCTCTTTACCAGCAGCTTTCCCGCCCCCGTCATTCTTCATTTGGAGGGCTTGCAACTCCTGGAAACGACAGGGATTCATAAGAAAAATTGCCAGCGAGGACGGTCGATGGCTCACGATGCCTTGGTTGTGTTTATCTCGAACCAGGTATCTCTCTCTCTCACTCTCTCTCTGTCTCTCTCTCTCTCTCTCTCTCTCTCTCTCTCTCTCTCTCTCTCTCTCTCTCTCTCTCTCTCTCTCTCTCTCTTCTCTCTCCTCTCTCTCTCTCTCTCCCTCCTTCTCACCCCCGTCTCCTTCTCCCTCTCCATCTCCTCTGTCCTTCCCCCTATCGCTTTCTATCCCTAAGCCGACGCTGTTTCTGCCATCGGTTGCTGGCCCCTGATTGATGCTTCTGAGTGGCGACAGCGCGATGCTTCGTTATACAACCCCCCCGTGACGGGGAGTGCTTCGGAGAACGCAAGATGTGCCTTCGAACAGTTGCCGTCGGACGTAATCGCCAGCATCGTTATCATAATCGTCGTCGTCGGCATCAGTCATCGTGGACATCGCGGTCATCGCGGTGATCATGGCCAGCATCATTGAATATCGGCAGGAGGGACGGGGCTAGGCTTTTGAACAACGCTGCGCTCCTCAGCAGACCGCTCTTGGGGTGGTAGTCCATCTGTCCACTCCTCCTCTGGAAGCTGCACCTCTTCTTTCGCCTTTTCGTTCCCCCTCCCGTCATCCCACTTTCTCTCTCCACCTTCTCTTTCTCCTCCTCCTCCCGTTTCTCCCTCCGCACCTTATCTGTCTCATCCTCCTCTGTCTCCCTCCTCATGTTTCTCCCTTCCCTCTCCTCCTCCGCCTCCTCCTCCCTGGCCCTTCCTAGCCTCAAGAAGCATGTCGCGAGAAACCCTGAAGTAGTTCTGCAATATCTCGTTGTCGATGTCCTCGACCTCGTCGTCGTCGTCGATCTCTTCGACCGTGTCCGAGGCGGCGCAGTCGATCTCTGCGACCGCGTCGGGCACGGCGTCCTCGGGCAGCGGGGGGCAATGGCTATGTTGCACTGCGTTTCAACCCTGCTCTCGCCGTCCTCATCCTCATTCTGCCTTCTCGTCTTCCTACGTCGATTGGCAGTCTCATCATCTCGCCGTCGCCGCCATTGCCGCGACCATCATCCTTCTCATAACCGCCCCGCCCTACCATATATCATGCTAAGTTTCTCGGTCAGCTTCGTCGTCGTTCTCATGCTTACCCTCGCTGTGTGCATCCCCACCTTTGTCAGCGCAATCTTTTCTTCATCGCCCCCCTCCCCCTCGCCCTCGTAATCTTCCTCCTCGTCGCCCTCCTTCTTGTCATCCTCTCTCTCCGATTCACCCTCGTCCACTCTCGCTGTGATCGTCGGTCCTCTATGGCTTCGGGCTCCGCGACCTCCGCGGGCTTCACGGTCCGCCTGTAGTGCGCGCGCACGATGCGCAATGCCCTGCATTGCAAGAACCTCGCGGGGCAGAACCGAGATGATGGACGCGTGCGCATTTGAGAGCGAGGCGAGAAGGTGAAAGAGTGGTGGGGGAAGGATGGCCGATGGGGCGCGGGATTTGAATGACGCAACGATGTTTCAAGAGAAGCGAAGCGGATATAACATATATGTTATATCCGCTGCGCTTCTACGTGGTAAGGAGAGGAGGTGGTGGCCGACGACTACAGCCCAAAGAACTTCTGTCCATCCAGAGTGTCCGTCCTCATCTTGCGGCCCGTGCTGTTCTTGTATGTCTCCAGCACGTGCTCTTTGTAGGCGATGTCCCACGCAGCCTTGCGAGGAAAGCGGGGGGGGGGGGGGGCTCTCTTTCCCTTCCTCCCCCCTGCGTTCCCCTTCCCTACTCCTCCTCCTCCTCCTCCTCTTCCTCCGCCTCCTCTTCATCCCCCTCCTCCTCGTAGGCGTGCCGACGTCTCGGGGTCAGTGATCTGGCAATCGATGAATGGTCAACCCGACCAGGCTAGAATCAACCGAACGAACTGAACCAGCCTGCCACTGCCTGCTATCCTGACCCCCGACGGGAGCCCGGGCATTGTTCTGGCTGTAGGGCGCGCCCAGGACCTTCTCCATCTCGCGCAGCAGAGGGGCGAATACCTGCTCGAACGAGGCCGACGAGAAAGCCGAACGAGATTTTCGAATGAGGCAGACGAGAACGCCAACGATTTCGAACGATGCTGGCAAGTCCGAACGATGCCGACGATCTCGAACGAGGCCGCTGAACGGCGCCGACGATTTCGAACGAGGCAGACGATTTCGAACGAGGCCGACGATTTCGAACGAGGCCGTCGAGACGACCGAACGATTCCGAACGATTATATCGAGAAATCGTCGGCCTCGAGGCCGACGATTTCTTGATATAATCTACATTCGTCTCCTTGTTCATCGTCGTTCCCGCTGGTCACGTCGTCATCATCATTTCCGTCATCATCGTAATAACGATTCGGCACCATCAGGGTGATGATGATGATGTTGATGCTGATGCTGATGAAAACGACTGTCGCTATCATCATGACCATCGACGCCATCACCGTCGCCATCGTAATCGCAATTCTGCGCATTCCCCCCTGGGCACTCCGTGCAACTCTGGCATCGGGCGATCCGACGAAGATGCACACGGGTACCCCGAGAAATCGGGGATCTCATATCCTGGAAGGGGTGCCGTGCTGCCCTGCTGCCTTCTACGCCTTCTGCATCTCCCCCCCCTCCTCATCATCATCGCCCTCCTCCTCGTCCTCCTCCTTCGCAGCCTCCTCCTATTCATATTGTGCTCTCGTTCTCCCCTGTGTCAGCCTCCTCGTCCTCGTCTTCATATCCCTCCTGTTCATCCTCCTCTTCCTGGGCACCCTGCTCATCCTCCTCTTCCTTCCCCTTGCGCCAGCATGGCGGAAGCGAGGAGGGGAGTGGAAGCGGCTGCCCGCCCTTGAAGAATTGGCACGCCGCTGGCCACCTCGGCGGCCATGAATTGAATCAGCAGCTGGCGGCAAATGCGATCAGAAGAAGCAAGACTCTCTCTCTCTCCTCTCTCTCCTTCCTTCCCTCTCATCCCATGTCTTTCTCTCTCTGGCCCGCCCGCCCGCGAAGCGGGGCTGGCGCCTCAGCCAGCGCAGTCGGCGGCGCGCGACTCGTCTTCGCGCGCGCGAGATTTCGCCCATCTTTGGGCGCCATGGCCCGCGACCGACTGGCCCCCCTCTCCCCCGGCGATTGTCGGGCGAACCCCAAATTCTACCAGACGGGGCCGATATCGGCCCCGTCTGGTCGAATTTGGGGTTGCGCGCCGGGGCCGAGTAGGGCGATTCGATATCGAATCGCCCAACTCGGCCCCGACGCGCTCGCGGCGGGGCAAATGCCCCCCCTGCGAACGCCACGGTGCCGAATCGAACGCTCGATCGCGGAGACTTCGATCGAGGGGGCGGGGCGGGCCTAGCCCCCCAGGGCCGCCGCGGAGGAGGGGAGGGGGGGGAAAATCGAGGAAGGACGCGCGCGCAGCATCTGAGCCTGCAGCGCGGGCAAGCAACGGGCTGCATGCAATGCAAGCGGCTTCGACGGCTGGGAGGCCCGATCCCCCCCCTCCTCCCTGCTGCTCTTCCTCCGCCTCCTCCTCCTCCGAAGATCCTCCGTCTCCTCCTCCTCCTCCTCCTCCGCCTCCTCCTACTCCTCCTCCCCCCCCTCCTCCCTCCTCCGACGCGTGCACGGCGCATGCGCGGCGCATGTGTGCATTGGCGATTCGCGCCATGCACGTTGGTCCGGCAAGTGTACGGTGCAGGCAGCTGCAGGCCGACCGTATATACGCACAGCGCAACTGAACGTAACTACATGTAACCGAATGTAACTACATGTAACTGAATGCCATGTCTTTGTCTTCATGTCTGGCCCGCCTGCCCGCGAAGCGGGGCTGGCGCCTCAGCCAGCGCAGTCGGCGGCGCGCGACTCGTCTTCGCGCGCGCGAGATTTCGCCCAGCCGCGGCGACCCCCCCGACCGATTGGCCCCGATGATTGTCGGGCAACCCGCGCTACCAGACGGGCCGATTTGGTCAATGGTCGGGATTGCGCGCGCGCAATTAGGGGACGATCGAATCGAACGCCCAATCCCGGACGCGAAGCGGCGGGGCGGGAACCCCCCCTGCGGAGAGGAGGGGAGGGCGGGGGAAAATTCGTCGCCGCCCCGCGCGGGAGGAGAGGAAGGACGCGCGCGCAGCATCTGAGCCTGCAGCGCGGGCAAGCAACGGGCTGCATGCAATGCAAGCGGCTTCGACGGCTGGGAGGCCCGATCCCCCCCCTCCTCCCTGCTGCTCTTCCTCCGCCTCCTCCTCCTCCGAAGATCCTCCGTCTCCTCCTCCTCCTCCTCCTCCGCCTCCTCCTACTCCTCCTCCCCCCCCTCCTCCCTCCTCCGACGCGTGCACGGCGCATGCGCGGCGCATGTGTGCATTGGCGATTCGCGCCATGCACGTTGGTCCGGCAAGTGTACGGTGCAGGCAGCTGCAGGCCGACCGTATATACGCACAGCGCAACTGAACGTAACTACATGTAACCGAATGTAACTACATGTAACTGAATGCATGTAACTGAATGTAATTGCATGTAATGGAATGTACTGGAATGTGATTGAATGTAACGTAGCTTCCATTGACAACAGAAACCTAAAAAAAACAAATCGAAACATAAAAAGAAAATTAGCCTGCGACGTACCCAACCCACGCGCATCAAATGGCAAGAGGAGTATGCCAACATTAGCAGGAACAGCGACAGTGTAGACGCGGCGATTTGCTGTGCAAGCTACATAGGATGCGCATGCGCTGCACGATTCACAGGGCGACGATCGAAAGAAAGAGGCTTGAGGCCCCAGGATCGAAGAAGAACGGGCGCGGGAACGAGGGGTAGGAGAGGGATGGAATGGAGGGCGCGGGGGGCGAAAAGGCCATCGCGGAAGCAGCAGCATGCATGGAGAAGGTGAGGCGGGGAATAGGACGACGATGAAAGTGGCGGGGGTAGACAGAAGACTGCCGCGTTTTTCAAGTGCGAGCTAAACCCGCAGCGCTGCCTGCGCCATGTCGTCGCAGAGTTCCACATGATAAAACTTGTTTAGAGTGCAAGGAACGAGCGAGGCGTAGCTCGCCCGCTAGCTTCTCCGCCTCCTTCCCGCACATTTCAGCGCGGGAGCTGAACGCTCGCAGGCGCGCCGCCAGGTCTGCGCGCGGCCCGCGGGAAAGAAACTCAAGGCCGGGGTCGCGCATCATCAATCGGTTGTCCGTCGTCCAACGTTGCACTGGCGACGTACTGGTTGAACGCGGAGCGAGCAGCATCACGCGCGTGCCTGAACGCCACGCAGGTACAGTGCACGCGCGATTGGGACTTCAGGTCGATCACGCGCGTCTCCACCAGGCTTGGCAACACCACGCGACTGAGGATCTCACTGCGGTCTGCCATGCTGCTGTCCGCGAATGCAATGCGCTGCCTGCAAGTAAGGCGGCGGCGTCCACTTGTCTCAGAAGATGTTCCCGCGGGCCCGAAGGGCGACCGCCAGCTCGAGCCGCGGCGCCGGCAGGCCAGATAAGGATCATGCAACAGCAAAGACGATGACAGAGCAACGAGGTATCGGCGAGTGCATGACCGGCCTCCGTTTCCTGCACTTCTTTCCTGTAGTTCCCCTAGCTCATCGAGCTCAGCAGATGTTTCTGCGGGTCCGAAGGACGACCGCCAGCTCGAGTCGCAGCGCCACGTGGCACGAACCGCAGAGCAAGGGCACGCGAGCATTGCTCGTGGTCAGGAATCTGAGTCCCCGTGGTGCCTCACTCCGCTGGCCACCCACCAGCAACGCTCGAAAGTGGCGACAGTTTCACAGATCGCAGCCGCCCAGGGGTGGCGAGGTCTAATCTGAGTCCCCGTGGTGCCTCACTCCGCTGGACCCACCAGCAGCCTCGAAAGTGGCGACAGTTTCACACAGGGATGGCGAGGTCTAATCTGAGTCCCCGTGGTGCCTCACTCCGCTGGACCCACCAGCAACCCTCGAAAGTGGCGACAGTTTCACAGATCGCAGCCCCCCAGAGATGGCGAGGTCTAATCTGAGTCCCCGTGGTGCCTCACTCCGCTGGACCCACCAGCAGCCCTCGAAAGTGGCGACAGTTTCACAGATCGCAGCCCGCCCAGAGATGGCGAGGTCTAATCTGAGTCCCCGTGGTGCCTCACTCCGCTGGACCCACCAGCAGCCCTCGAAAGTGGTGACAGTTTCACAGATCGCAGCCCCCCCCCCAGAGATGGCGAGGTCTAATATGAGTCCCCGTGGTGCCCCACTCCGCTGGACCCACCAGCAGCCCTCGAAAGTGGCGACAGTTTCGCAGATCGCAGCCCTCCCCCCCAGGGATGGCGAGGTCAAATCTGAGTCCCCGTGGTGCCTCACTCCGCTGGACCCACCAGCAGCCCTCGAAAGTGGTGACAGTTCCGCAGATCGCAGCCCGCCAGGGATGACGTGAAAGGCAAGAGAAGAGAAGAGGAGGAGCGAAGAGAGGAGGAGAAGGCAAGCAAGAGAGGAGAGGAGGAGGGAAGAGAGGGGGGGGGCGGGAGGAGGAGAACGGATACCGCAGTGCTCAAGGGGGACATCAAGACAGGAGGGTTGGACATCAAGACGCAGGAGGGTTGGACATCAAGACAAACCAGCCGTCTTGATTAAATCAAGACGGCTGGAGGTCTGGGAAGCCGTCGCAGAGGGCGTGGCCCCCGCGGGGGAGCGAGACGAGGTCCCGCTGGAAGGGCGCGCGAATCTCCGGCATCTGAGAGTAGCCGGGAGCGTGCCCGCACGGCCCAGTGAAGGCTGCCGCGGGGGCGATGCAGGGCGGGCCGACGGAGGAGATCACGTCCTTCACGCGCTGCGCGCCGGCCTCCTGCGCACTTGACAAGAACTGGTCGCCCTTTGGCGCGCCGTGTGAGTAGAGGCCGTGCAGCGCCTCGTGGACCTCGCACTCTCGCGGGCGCACTCGGCCTACCGGTGCCTCGAGCGCGCGGCGCGGCAGCAGCGGGTAGCCCTCGCTGCGCGGCCGCCGCCTGCGGGAGCTCCCACTGGCAAGAGCTCCCAGGCAGCGCTCATCATGTGCCCCCGCGCCCGCGGCCGCCGCCACTGTCGCCGCCGAGCTCCGCGTCGCCTGTCCGGTCGCCAAGGCGCGCCTGCAGGCGCTGCATCTCGCCCGCTTGGTTCTTGATATTGCTCTCCAGCGCGGCGGGGGCCGCGCCGCTGCCAAGGGCGCCGTCGCCGGGGCCGCGCGCGGTGGCCCTCTCCTCTCGCAGCCTGCGCCGCTCCTTGAGGATGGCCGCCCCCTTGTGGAGCTCCTCCGTGATGTGTCGCTGCAGCTCCGGGGCCACCATGGGCAGCCCGCGCGCCTCCGCCGCCCCCATGCACAGGCACTCGTCCTCCGCCGCGTCCACCTCGGAGCCCCCGCCCGCCGCCAGGCGGCGGCGTCTCCACTCCGCCATCTGGGCGCGCCGGGCGAGGTACTCGAAGCAGGCCAGCTCTGAGACCATGAGCTGGTCGTGCACCACCGCCACCTCGAACATCCTCGTCGCCAGCTCGTGGTCCGCTACGCCGGCGTCGCCGCTCTGGAGCCGGCGCTCCGCCTTCCAGTTGGCGTGGCGAGCCCTGGGGCGCATGTCCTGCTCCCCGAGGAACTCCAAGTGCCACTTGACCGTCCGCGGTCCGCGCGCTGGCCAGTGGCTCCACTGAGACTCCTGCAGCAGCTTCACCGCGTCGCGGAAGACCCGCTTCCGCTCGCCAGAGTGGTTCTCCAGCACGGGCATCGCTCTAGCGCCCAGGTCGCCCCCCCCCCCCCCCCCCCCTCGGAGGCCGTCTTCTTCCCAGAGGGTCCAAAGATCAGCGCCACAGATCTTATTGGAAACGCTAGTGTTCGGTTGTATTACCTTGCGTTACAGATCGGGAGCTTCATCTTGTTGATCAAGACAGATCTTGCGCTTTATGGTTCGATGATTTTGCTAGAAAAAAATATAACTCATACATAAAACTTGGTACATGCATTATATTTCGCGCTCTAGGTATTTTGCGCGGAAGCAGCAAGCGTAACATACAGCCTGGGCGCCCCGCAGCGGGACCAGCGGAATTAAATTCAGGGGGAAGCAATTTCACAGCCTATGGTGGCCCAAAACTGGGGCGGGCGGATTTGATTTAGGGCGGACGGTTCGCCGACAAAACCCTTACTATCGCCCTGGGGCATGGTTGCAGCGCGACCTGCTGGCGCCGCGCGGTTGCGCGCCGCAGGTGGCGCGTGAGACACCCTTTGATTGTGAAATTGCTCCTTTCTCCCCCTCCCCCCCGTCTTGAAGCGCGTGCAGGTCTTCCTGATTGTTAAATCGCCCAACGCTGTTCTGCAACTCCTCCTCCTCCTCCTCCTCCTCCTCCTCCTCCTCCTCCTCCCCTTCCTTCTCCTCCTTCTCGTCGTTCTCCTCCTTCTCCTCCTTCTCTCCTCCTCCTCCTCCTCCGCACTGCCCCCCTCCTCTGGCGTTTGCGATTCGAAGCCATTTTGGCGCGAGGGATTCGCTGGGCCTGCTCAGCCGCAGGCAGTGCGACCCCCACCTCTGGAGGATGGCCTCCTCTGTGAGTGGAAGCTCAACGCAGCCAGAGCCAGATGCACCGTTGCTGGCGGCGGCGGGGGGCACGTTGGAGGATTCAGTGGCCGACGCCCCAGCCCCGGCCCCAGCGAACAAGAAGCCGAGATTTGTACATCCCCGCTGGGCGCGAGCAGCCATGGAGGCCGCCGCCACGCAGGCCCAGGTGCCCACCAGCAGCCAGGCGGCGGTCGCTCCGAACAGCCAGGCCACGATCAACGAGGAGGCGATCGCCCCGAGCAGCCAGGCGGCGGTCGCTCCGAGCAGCCAGGCGGAGATCGCTCCGAGCAGCCAGGCCCCGAGCAACGAGGAGGCGATCGCCCCGAGCAGCCAGGCGGAGATCGCTCCGAGCAGCCAGGCGGCGATCGCCCCGAGCAGCCAGGCAGAGATCGCCCCGAGCAGCCAGGTGGAGATGGTGACTGACAGCCTCGTATCGGTCGCGAGCAGCGTGGCTGAGTGCGCGCACGAGGACGACGTCGGCATCGCAGGTGCTGCTGATAGCATTCAGCCCGCGGCCGCCTCAGCGGGCAGCGAGCCCGCCATCGAGCGGCCCCTGACGAATGTCAAGGTCGAAGGGCATGTCTGGCCATCGTTCGGCCCGCAACAAGGCCGCGGCGCCATCGACCTGGACACGGAGAGTGACGTGGGTGCCCCCGACGAGTCGCTCCCGGACAGGCAGCCCGATTTCTTCGACGAGAGCGCGCCTCCCGTGGTTGCCACGCCTGTCGTGGGAGAGTCGGGTGCCGACTCGAAGCCGAATGGTGCGCCGATCTCCGACGATGAGCCGCTCGCGATGCTGCCGATACAGAACAACACCGACGACGAGCCGCTGAAGACTGCGCTCAAGGAGAGCCAGGCCCTGGAGGAGGAGAGGAAGCGCAAGGCTCAGGAGCTCGAGAAGGAAGAGGCGGAGAAGATCCGCCTGGCGAAGTTGGCCAGCACCCGCGACCAGAAAGCCATCAGGTCGGAGTCCCTGATCCAGTCGGCGCTCAGCGGGGGCAGCTCGGGCAGCTCGGGCGAGGACAGCCGCCTTTCGTTTTCGTCGTTCTCGGCACGTCGGTGCTGTCTTGAGCCGATTCTCTTCCATCCATCTCCTCCTCCTCCTGATCCATCTCCAGGTTCTCATCCACCTCCCCGCCCTTAAGGCCCTTATCCTCGAGCATATCCTTATCCTCGAGCAGCTCTGCCACCCCCACCCCCCACCCCCCACCCCCCCACCCCAGGGAAATCTCGCCCCCCCCCCCCCCCCCCCGATACATCTCCAAGAGGATATCGAACACTCCGAAACGTTCCATCGAAAAGATGTCCTGGTGATCTTTTCTAGTCCGTGCGCCCCCTCCCTGATCTCTGATTTCCCCCTCCGGCCCGAAGGACACGCTCCAGACGCCTCCGAAGGTGCGCAAGTCCGTCAAGGAAGCCGAGAAGTTATTCAAGTGCTTGGGGGCGACCCGCGGCCAGCCTCCTTCCTCCCCCTATTCCTCCTCCTCCTCCTCCTCCGCCCTCCCCTACCTCATTCCTTCGGGGACCTCCTTCTCCTCATCCTTCTCCTCCTCCTCCTCCTCCTCCTCCTCCCCCCTCCTCGTCCTTCTCCTCATCCTCCTCGTCCTCATTATCTGTCTAGTCGGGATCTGGCGGCCACGAGGGGGAAGAGGCATGAGGAGCGGCAGGGGGATTCTCCTCACTTCTTCCTCTGCCCACCCTCCACCATGCATCCTCCTTTAAGGTGTGCTCTCCATCGCTCTCCTACCCCGTGGTATCATCAACTCCTCACCCCTCCTGAGCTCGAGGTCCCAACTCGTCCCCCCACGTCCTCCTCCGCCCTCCTCCGTGATCCCCCATCCCTCCTACTCTTCGCCTTCTTGCTCCCACTCCTCGACCCCCCGCCCGCCCCATTTCTGCAGTTCTTGCAAGCTCGCACTTCCGTGCGTAACCATTCGTCTCAAGACTCTTGGGATCGGACCTGCCGTGGGGAGGCAGGCTCGCGATGGCCGCTTGCGAGCGGCGGGTTTTAGTTCGAGAGCTGACGCGATGCTGGGCGTACCACATCAAGTTGGCCGATGAGCTTGATTATTGCGGCGACGAGGAGGCCATGAACGCGAAGGTCAAGAAGTCCTTCCTCGTTCGGTACAGGGACCTCCTGACGGAGACGCGGCAGATCGCGAAGTCTGTGGATAAGACTGTCGCTCAGGAGGCCCTCGTCGGAGTGGCGACGCGCAACGAAGCTGCGTGGCACCTGGCTGCAGGGAAAAAGCAGTGGTCGATCTTCACTGCGCGGCAGCTCAGGGCGATGTTGAGGCACGTGTCCCAGGCTGTCATCAAGACTCCCAGGGATGAAAATTTAGTTACCTCATAAGAAGATAGGCCCTTGTGGGCCGCCAGGTGTCACGCATCTTTGCTTCGCAAATCGCCAGGAGAGTTGCTTGGGCCAGTCCTTTCGCGAGCGACGAGGGCGAGCCAGACATGGTCGACGAGGGCGCAGGTGATGAGGGGACTGGCGAGCGCCCCGAGCCTGTCGCGCTCAAGAGGCCCGCGGCCGCGCCCGCCAGCGCGGAGATGGCGGCTCTAGCAGGCTCATCTGGCAAGCGGCGCCGCGGCAGCGCCATGCAGCTCAAGGTCATCGAGGTTCGGGACGGGTGGAACTTCGGGTGGACTCCAACGATGATGGCACTGCGTCCTAATACCCACTCCTTTTCAGCAGTTCTGAGGCTTGCGTCGGCGATCTGGTTTCCAGGGGATTGGTGGCGCGTCTCTTTCAGATCGACTGGGATGAAACTCCAACGCAAAATCCTATGCATTGGAAAATGCGTTGGAATTTCGTCTCAGTCGATCTTGAGGCGACGCCGCGCTAGCCCCAAGGATCACAGTTCGCCAACGCCCGAGCTTTGATGGAGTTTACCCGCAGTTCGCCCTGTCCAGGCAGCCTGGAGATGCCGCGTGGACGCCGACGCCCAGATTCCCGAGCACGCCAGGGGGGAGAAGGTGGATGGCAAGGAGACGCTGGTGGCGACTTGGCCCGACGGAGTATCGTGGGAAGTTCCAGGGACCTCTCCCGCTGATGTCGGCGACGAGAAGCCAGGCAACGGCCTCTGGGAGGGGCTCAACGACAACAAGGTGGTGAGGGTCGCGATGGTGAACCACAAGTCGAAGGGCTCGTGGATCCAGACGAGGGAGGGGTCCAGGCAGCTCATGCAATTGTGTGGGTACGACAAGAAAGATCTGGAGTCCGCGCAGAAGTTGATGATCGACCTTGCGACGCGCTACTGCGCCAAGGAGCTCGACAAGCCGAGAATGGAGGTTCTCAAACTTGAGTGGGTCGCCCTGCACAACAACAAGAACACAAAGAAAGACAAGGGCAAGGTGAAGGACCCGGTGGAGGAGTCTGATGGTGAGCCGTTGCTGAAGCCGAAGGCCAAAGCCAAAGGCAAGGCCAACGCCAAGGGCAAGGCCAAAGCAGCGGCGAAGGACAGCGCCGAGGTTGAGGACGACGGCAGCGATGGCAGCGACCACATGTATGGCAGCGAGGCGGCCAGCGACGCCGACAGCGAGGGCACGAAGAGCGAGGCCGACCTCCTCGAGGATGGCGCAGACGAGAAGGCGGAGGACGACAGCCCAGAGCCGTGCGCGATCTCTCAGGACACCGAGCCCAAGGCCGAGCCGAAGAAAAGCAAAAAAAAAAAAAAATAAAAAAAAAAAAAAAAAAAAAAAAAAAAAAAAAAAAAAAAAAAAAAAAAAAAAAAAAAAAAAAAAAAAAAAAAGAAAAAAAAAAAAAAAAAAAAAAAAAAAAAACAAAAAAAAAAAAAAAAAAAAAAAAAAAAAAAAAAAAAAAAGGGGGGGGGGTGGCCCCTGCCACGAAGCCGCTGCAGTCGCATCCGGTCGCGGAGCCCAAGGCGCCCCCTGATACGCCGAGTCCGAGATCGGCTGCCATCCTCGAGCCGATGTCTGCGCCGAAGAAGGCCGATGACAAGACCTTCGTTGAGGTGCACGCGCGTTCTTCTCCGCCCAAGCAGGTGCGCAGCACGAGCTCATGGAAAGCAGGCAGCCTGCCGACCATCGAGGAGGACTGGATGGAATGGTGAACATCTTCGAGGTCGGCAGCCTTCAACATCTTCGGGGTCGGCAGGCTGGGGCGTGCCGAACAGCTTCAACATCTTCGAGGTCGGCTGCCTGGAGCGTGCCGACTGCGCGTGCCCGCGACGAGCTAGACTCTGGGCGGCGCAACGCTTTGGAAGCAAACATTCCCACCATCGTCCTTCCTCCATGCTCCATCCTGGCGTCCTCTCTCGTCCTCCGTCCTGTCCTTCATCCTCCTCCTCCGTCAGTGCCCACCTCCCCATCAGAAAGCATGCGAGCGTCAGCAGGGTGAGGGATGACACAAGGACAGGAGCTGGAATGGTAGAGGGTTGGGATGGGCAAAAGAGGAGGAGGAGGAGGAGGAGGAGGAGGAGGAATAGGAGGATGGGAGGACACCAGGGGGGGGGGGGAAGGAGGAGGAGGAACAGGAGGAGGAGGAGGAGGAGGAGGAGGAGGAGAAGAGGACTCGACTCGAAAGGCGAGTTCGCAATTCAAGCAAAATCGGTAGGAGAGGGAGCAGACTCGCGCGAAGGTTCTTCGAAGCATGTCGCCCTTGCTCTGAGCCGCCGAAAACATCTAATCATAACTCTCTCGAGGAACCTCGAGGCCTGGCAAAGCCTTCCCCTCCCCCCTCCCCCCGAAAGCCAGGGCCCCTTGGAGAGTCTGGCCCAGGCGGGCCAGGAGGGTCGAGGAAGGTTCGGGATCTCTGCCAGTCGCCGACCTGCCCCCTTCGAGAATCACCATCTCCCATCGCGCGCTGCGCAGGCGACGATCCAGGGCGTCATCGAGTCGAAGCTGACTGGCGTCGACGAGATCGCCATCGACAATGCCATACGGAACGTTTACCAGTCGCAGGAGGTGGCCAGCTTAATGGCCGAGAAAGGTTGGTTACTTCAGCGAAACAGCCTCCTCCTCCTCCTCCTGCTCCTGCTCCTCCTCCTCCTGCTCCTCCTCCTCCTGCTCCTCCTCCTCCTGCTCCTCAGTATCCTTTTCCGAAGGGGTTATTCAGTTGTCTGTCGTGCTTCTCCCATCTCCTCATCCCTCTCTCCCTCGCCCACCCTCCCTCTCTAGATTGCCCTCCCCCTTCCTCCCCCACTACCTTCCTTTCTGTCTTTCTCTCCCTCGCTCTATCTTTCTTGTTCTTTTTGTGTTATCTCTCTCTCTCTCTCTCTCTCTCTTTCTATCCCCCTCTCGTTCTCTCTCTCTCTCTCTCTCTCTCTCTCTCTCTCCTTTATCAGCTCTCTCTCTCTCTCTCTCTCTCTCTCTCTCTCTCTCTCTCTCTCTCTCTCTCTCTCTCTCTCTCTCTCTCTCTCTCTCTCTCTCTCTCTCTCTCTCTCTCTCTCTCTCTCTCCCCTTCCCCCCTCCTTTAAGGCGCCACAGCCCCACCCCCCATCGCCCTTCCTCCTCCACGCGTGTCCACACCTCGCTCGCTTCACCCTGCAAGCTACGCCACCTCTCTCAACCATCTCGATGCTAGGATCTGAAACGCAATCCTTCGGGATATCCTGGGGGCCTGGCTCCTGGGTCTGCCCAGGGGCCTGTAAGCTCGGGGTACCTGGGGTGCCCGATTTGGCCTCGGGGAATCCTCGAGCCCTGGGTCGGGAAAAGATGCTTCGTAGGTCATCCGGACCTGTCGTCATCGATGAGCGCTTTGATGTCAGACGTCGACGTGGACGGGCACTTGAAACATCCTCAGAAGTGGGGCTTGATGACCGAGCCACCTGCAACCGATGCGCAGCAAGCTTCTTCTTCTGATCAGAGTGCTGGTCGCAATTTGGGGTCGGTTTCGGAAGAGTACAAGTTCTGGGAGTCGATCAAGAAGAACAATTGGCATGTCCCCACTAATGGGGCTGAGAATGCATCCATCGCTGGACGATGGCAGAGAGCCTGCGAAGCCGACCCCGACATGAAATCGCGCTACGACAAGATCACCGGGGTCGGCAGGAATCGCAAAAAACAAGAGTTTCGGAAGGAGTGGGCGCAGAAGAAGTTTGCTGCGATCGAGGATCCAGGGTCCAACCTAAAACGATGAATGCTGACCCACCCTCACCACTTCTCCCCGCTCCTTCTGTTCCTCCTCTTCCCCCTACCCCCTTACTGTCTCATCAACTCCCCTTTTCTGACTCGCTCCTTTCTGAGGAGAAGGCGAAAATGACCGTGACGGAGGCCAGGACGGATTTCGTCAAGGGGATCTACCGCCCCCTCGGCCGCGCGGCGGTCGAGGTGGGCGGAGGGAAGCTGGGCTGGCTTCAAGCTCCTTGGGGGGGGGGGGGGTCGAATTTGACCGCGATTCGATTATTCCTCCTCCTCCGCCTCCCTCCTCCTCCTCCACCTCCCCCTCCTCCCCCTCCTCCTCCTCCTCCTCCTCCTCCTCTTCCTCCTCCTCCTCCTCCTCCTCACTCCTTCTCCCTCTCCTCCTCCTCGTTTGCCTGCCCGTCCTCCTCCTCCTCCCCCTCCTTCTCCTCCCTCGTCCATGTCTTCGTCTTCTGGAGAAATGGCGCATCTGGTTTCTGGCGCGATGTTGGGCACCACGTGTAATCGGCAGGGGGATATGGTAGGCCTTGGGGGTCTTGAAAATAACGAGCCCGTTGGTCGAACCGCCGGCCCGACTTCGGGTGCCAGGGGCGCTGTCTCGAGGATGCGCCTCGGAGGAAGAAGGACGTAGAGAATGAGGTTGGAGGGGCGGCGAGGAGAGGGAAGGACTGGGGAGAGGCGTGAGGCTGGGAGCACGAGTCAGATTAAGGATGATGGGGGGGGTCCCAAAGTGTGGGCCCAAGCCCAGGCTTGCCGCTACTTCAGCAAGTGCATGCAGATGGGGCCGCCCTGGATCGTATATTGCCCGATGACATCATGCTTGCGGTGCCTGTACTTGGAGACCGCGCCCCGCTCGGTTTGCCTCGTTGATCGAAGCTCGATCTTTGCTGATTGCGACGGCAGGCGACGCGATTTCGGTCTACGTCCCCAGGGTGTGTCCTACCTCTCCTCCTCCTCCTCCTGCTGCACCTCCTCCTCCTCCACCTCTTCCTTCCTCCTCCCTCCTCGTCGTCGTCCTCCTCCTCCTCCGATTGCTTCGAAGATCACGAGATCAATCGATCGATCGGAAGGGGGCGCGATGCAGCCGAGGGTTTCACGAACACCTTCACGACGGCCTGGACCCTGCACAAAGAGTGGTCGAACAACCCGCGCGCCGTCCTGGACAAGAAGGTTGAGGACGCACCCACGGACTGCTCAACCCCTCCCAAACCTTTTCCTTCCGTCTCCCCCCCTCTCCTCCCGCCCCTCGCCTCTCCCCTCCTTTGCTCCTCCCCGCCGTCCCCATCCGCCTCCTCCTCTCCCATCTCCTCCTCCTCCTCCTCCTCCTCCTCCTCTTCTTCCTGCCCCCCTCCCTCCTGGCGTGTCTCTCCTCATCTCTCTCCTCATGCTGCTGCTGCTGCTGCTGCTCCTCCTCATCCTCTTTTCGACCATCCTCACCTTCCCACGTTCGATGATATTCCTGCTCCTCCTCATCGTGCACCCCCATCCGGAACCGTTTTTTTTTTGCCAACCCCGAGGAGCTGGAGGCGGACGCGGCGGCTGACGGAGAGGGCAAGAGGAGGGGGCTTACGAGCAAGCAGCCCTCCGACCCCCCGCCCGTGGGCCAGGCCGCCAGCACGGGCCAGGTCGCCGCCGCGGGCCCCGGCGAGGCAGCCACCACAGGCAAGGCCGCTGCCACAGGCCAAGCCGCCACCGCGGGCAAGCCCGCTGCCACAGGCCAAGCCGCCGCCGAGGGGAAGCCAGCCGCCGACGCTGCCAAGCACCTCGACGAGACGCCTGCTCAGAAGAAGTCGAGGCTGGCCAAGGAAAAAAAAAGGAGTCGGCTGCACAGGAACGCTTGGCCATGGAAACGAAGGAAGCCAAAGATAAGGCGAAGCACGACGTCATCACAGCACGGAAATGTTACCAGCGCTATTTGAGTTTGACATCCAGCGCCAGCCTCCTGCAGACAAACATGGAGAAGCGGGCAGAATGGGCGTGGGCCAAGACCGACCCAGAGACGCCGACGATGCAAGCGAAGTTGGAGGCCGTCATGGCCATCATCAACTCGAGCGACCTACTTCCGAAGATCATGGCGGCGGAGTTTCCCAAGCTCAAGTCGGTCTTGGGCACGCAGTATCTCAAGGGCATTGCTGAGCTCGCGATGCTGAACCCGAAGCTCGACGGCCTCGCGCAGTCCTGCAAGATTTTAATGAACCTCCACGAGGTCAGGGCGATGAACCAGGCTGAGATTAAGCAGGAGGCGTAGATTCTGACGTTCAGGGGCAGAGTCAGGTGCTAGCTGCTAGCTTCTGACTGGGGTATCATGTGCTTCGCACATGAATGCATCGGCTGATGAGCAGCCTGGGTCTCGCCGAGAATTTTGTCTCTCGCCAGTGGCTTGAATTCTCGGTTTCAATTGCAACTTCTGAATGTTGCAGCTCGTGGGATGTTGAATCCGTGGGGCGAGTTTTGCAGCAGGCCCACATCGAGCTTGTGCCCTCCATCCTTGAAGAATTGCGACCCTGGGCACCCCAAAAACAAAGCTCGCTGAGGAAAAACACCCCTGACCCTCGAAAATATTGCGGTGGAATTTGCGGTGGAATTTGGATTTTCCAATGCATTGGAAAACAATGGTTTTGAGCGAATGTATCAGGCGAAATGCGATGGAAAATGGTTTCCATCGCAAATTCCATTGCGTTGGAGTTTGCGGTGGAATTTGGGGCGACCGGGTCAGGGCAGAATTTTGGGCGACCAGGTCAGGTCAGATGGAAAATCGTTCCCAGACGACGTGGGTAGACGATAGGTTTCGGATATGTAGATCGGTCGGAGGGCACGCAAGCCGGCCCGAAGCGATGGGTGATCGCAGGGTCTCTCGAGCTGTCTTTTTCACTGGCTCAGGCCAGATAGTCGCCCGTCGGCTCAGCTGCGCTGGGCGCCATGCCTTCTTGGCCCAGGCAGAGCTCGCGCCCGCGGCTGCCTAGCTCTGAGGAGGGGGGAGGAGGATGAGAACGAGGAGGGGGGGGGGGGGGATAAGGACTGCATCTCCTGGCGCTCGAGCGTTGGCTGTGCAACAGAGCGTGGCGTTTCTCGGATCCGTGGTGGCCCATGGCCCCTGTGGATGTGTGAGTTGACGTAGTTGATCTTCTTTTTGGCGCGAACCTTCGTCGCCCCCTCTCGAGCAAGACGGGCAGGTTGGCTTCGGAGGGGCTTGGAAGAGCTAAACAGGTCACAAGCTCGATCAGACGTACTGCTGACGAGCCTTTCGAGCATTCTCTCGAGAACTGATGCGTGGTCGAGCTGCCCCCCCAACCCCATGTCTCCTTTCCTCACTCCTGAGTGTGCATCGTTCTCTGCGCATTCAACCCTAACCTTCGCCTGCTTTCTGCCCCATCCCCATCTTGTCTTCCGCCCACCCCTGCCCCCCTCACTTGCCGCGTCATTTGGGGGGGAGGGGAGGGGGTCGGCGGATGTATCCACGTGGCAGTTAGCCGCATGCATAATGGGGCCTCGCGATGGCACCCTTGCCCCGTAGTCGTGCTCGAAACAGATCTGGTCGGGGCCTCCCCTTCGGCCATTTGCGACGGAGGCAAGGGGGGGGGGGGGGATGAACGCCAGCCTTTGGAGGGGGGAGGAGGAGGAGGGAGAGGAGGAGGTGGGGGGGGAAGGGGGGGGAGGGTCGCAATGATATGAGTTGAAGATATTAGGATGAGGCGGTGATTTTAACTGCGATGAGAATTGTATCGTAAATCGCCTGTTTGGCTCAGCGTGGTCACGAATGTGGAGACCAGCCGCCCAGCAACAGCGGGAGGCTGGATGTGAACTCTTGCGTTACTTGCTCACATTGTATTCAACGTGTAAGTTAAGTGCCAAGGACCTATGCTCAATTTGCCACTTAGCCAGTCTTGCGGGCATTCAGGGCGGAGGCTTTGCTAGGTACGCAACGCCGCCTGATGCACCCACCGGACGCTTTCAAAAACACCTGGACTCTGCGATGCCAGATGGTTCCCCCTTGTTTACAGTTGCTGTGCCATTAAACCTTGGCGAACGAGAGCACCGCATAGTCTGCGACGTACCCATGAGTGCATTCTGGCAGGCGTTGGAGACCGAACTCGAGTGCGACTCAACCACTATGGACATATTAGAATTGCCGCTGGACCAGCGACCATCCACGGTGCTGGACGTGCCAGCGTACACAGACCATCCAGTTGTCCAGCAAGCACGGAGAGACCATGTGACGGACCCCGTGCCCGTTGCTGTGTATGTGGACGGGGTCCGATTCATTTCACAAGCAGCGGGGCGCTCAGAGACCGTCCTGGGCATTTGGGGGATCAACCTCTTGAGTGGCAAGCGGCACTTCCTGGCCCCGCTAAAATCTGGCGATTACTGCACCTGTGGATGCCGTGGCTGGTGTTCGATCCAACCTCTTCTTTCAGCAGTTCAGTGGCAATTGGCCCACACGCAGCGGGGCGAACGCCCCCCTTGCCGATATGATGGGTCTCCGTGGTGCGGGGGGGATTGGATGGACAGCGCGTCGCCCTTGTCGTACCGAACCGTGCTGCTATACATCAAGGGCGATTGGAGTGAGCACTCCCACACGTTGGGTTTGGCGTCGTGGGCGTCCAAGTTCTCCCCGTGCCAGTTCTGCCACGCCACGAAAGAGGAGCTAGGTGATCATGACAGGCATGTCGGACCTGGGCCACACTGGCTACTCAAGACGCACGCAGACTACGATAAGGCCTGTCGGGCGTGCGAGGTTAACGTCACCATCGACACGCTAGAAGTCAGGAATATGTTGATCAGGGCCCTGCGCCCCGAGAAATCCAAGAAAGAGATTGGGGGCCGCGTGATCAGAAACGATACCGTTGTGAACGGAGTGAACTTGACCAAAGGCGACCGTCTTGAGCCGAGCAGGGCGCTTCCTGACATTTACGGCCTGGAGAGGGTGGGATTGCCAACCACGGTGACTCTGTGGCGCCCTCGGCGCGGAGATAGGGGCGGCAAGGTGATTGACTCGCTGAATCACAGGTGCCCATTGTTCTCCGAGGAGCTCGGCACTTCTCCGCACCGCACCCTCGCGGTGGACGCTCTCCACACGCTTTTTTTGGGGCCCCTCATCCGGTACATTTCGGCGGCGCTCTGGCGAGTGCTGCTCGCGAACCCGTGGCGGGCGCAGGGCGACTTGGATAGCGTGCTGGAGAACGGCATCAATTAGCTTCGGGGAGATCTGGAAGCATGGCAAGATCGTCGCAGTATCCCCTTGAATCGCAGGGTCAACACTATTACCCTCAAGATGATGGGCAAGCGAAAAGGCTGCAATCTTCAGGACATTGTTTTTTGAGACAGTCTTTCGGAGGGATCGAGGATGAAGGGGCGGAGGATGGAGGGGGCCTGGATGGGGGGGGGGATGAGGTGAGGGGGAGGCTTGAACGGGAGGATCACGCGCGCACCTGGTACTATAATTGTGCGCTTGCGTATATTGACGTCCAGTGGTGACCGCATTCTGCAGCACAAGATGACACATCATGCCTTGTCCCAGATCATGGAATCGAATGCGATCACGCGTGGTCTTCCGATGCACTCGCATGCATTGCACGTGCGGTCGTCGTCGTCGTCGTCGTCGTCGTCGCTCGCCATGGCCCCACCCCTTCATTCCGTCGTCGTCGTCGCCCTCGCTTCCCTCCCCCCTCTCCCCCACCCTCCCCCCTGACATCCTGATCCCCTCCTCCCACTACCCCTCTTCCTCCTGGTGCACCAATGCACGAGCCCCGCCCCTGCGCGCCATGGAGACGGCCGTGGGTCGAACGAATCCGCGAGGTCCCGATCGGGGGACACGTTGGCACGCTGAATGCGCCTCCTCGCTGGAGCTGGGCGAGAGCGCCGCTCGGGCTCCTTCCGTCCTCTGTACCTCGCCCCTGCCGTCTTTCTTCCTCCCTTTTCCCTCCCTCGTCTTGCCCATTCGCTTGTGTCTCACAGGCCTCCGTTTTGTGCCGGGCAGGATCCGGATGCTCGTGGGATTCCAGCGTCAGACGCGATGCAAAGCATGAGGTTTCACCCTCTCCGCCCCCCCCCCCACCCGTGCACTTAGAAACAACGCTCCAGAATGGTCTTCATCCAGGAGGTCACATGAACCTCAAAGCGGCAGAAGCTTCCACTCTACTTACGTTTGCTACGTCGGAACTAATCAGATATGGTGGCGCGGCCGTCTTTGGGGATGCAATTCTGGGATGTGGTGCTTCATTGGAAACGAGTGTTAACAAGCTCAAGGAAAGCGATATCATCCCGCCCCCGCATACGATGCGCGACATCATGACTGCCTTGGACACGCACTTGCTCTCCACAGTTGCCGCGGGTATTGCACTGACCCCCAAACATCATCTACTTGCTCACATGCTGCACAGGAGCGAGGGGGTGGGTGGGGGGGCGGAAGATGACGCCAGCCTCTTCGGATGGCAGGATTCGCATCGAAGTTCTCGATCGGGACCTCCCCAGGGCAGCGGGCGGGGGAAGAGGGAGAGGGAGAGGAGGAGGAGGAGGAGGAGGAGGAGGAGGAAGAGGAGGAGGAGGAGGAGGAGGAGGAGGAGGAGGAGGAGGAGGATGGGGGGGAGGGGGGTGAGGATATGACGGAAGAGAAAAACATGGAGTCGACAAAACATAGAATACAGAGTGTTGATGTTTGCGCAGAGCCCCCAGGATCCCTTCGCACGGCACCCCGAAACATTACCATTGTTTCTTGGACGAGTCGCTGAACGCAGTGTTGCGATCGATAGCCCAATTCTGCCATCGTGTAAGCTTCCCCCGCAGACTTTTCAGGCTCATCGATTTGAGGTCTAAACTTGTGCGGGGTGACTTCGCGGCCAGAGGGTCATGGCTCCCACTTGTGGCTGGCGATTGTTTGTTGTAATTCTCATCCAGCTCATTGGCGCTTCCTTGGCGGCCGGCGGCAGGCCTGAGCCTGTGCCTCCGAGTTCAGAGGGATACAGCTGGGCAGTTTCCACGGCAAAGTTGATCGTCTCTCGAGGGGGGCCCGCCAGTTTCGTAGATGGCCAGCAGCAATTTCTGGGTGAGATCGCGAGTGCTATTTCCGCTGAGCACGCTATACCTCGCACCACAGCGTTCGCTGAGATATTTTCGGGCGTGGCACGCTGTGCTCGCGCTGTGCGTGCTCGAGGCCATCGGGTTTTTACATACGACATGCTGGATCATGAGTGGCAGAACGTGGTTCATCTAACTGGCTGCTTGTATATGATGTGGATCCTGGCCTCTATATGTCCTGGAGGCACGGCGTGGTTTGGGCCCCAATGTTCAACTTGGATAACAATGGCTCGCGGGCATACCAAGCGCAGCGACCGTGACCCCTACGGCACCGACGCCAGATCAGACGTCAAGGAAGCGAACTGGACCAGCGTTTTCTTGTAACCTGGGACCCCCTGCAAATACAATCAACACACACACACACCAGCTGGGCGAAAGGGGTGATGATGACGGCAGTGCAGATGGGGCAGGATTAGATAGCCGAACGAGAGGGGGACCAGATAGCGCGGGGGAGGGAAATGCAATGCGATGGCGCTGGAGCGAGAGGAATCCACGCCGCCACCTCCGATCTTCTGCTGTGGGGTCCCCCTCGCCCCTCATCTTCCATTTCCTGGTGTTCCTCTTCCTCCTCCTCCTCCTCCTCCTCCTCATCCTCCTCCTCCTCCTCCTCGCCCTTCTCAGCGCCCCCTCCTCCTGCTCCTCCTCATTACCCCTCCTCATCCACCTCCTCTTCCTCCTCCCCATCTGCTCCTTCTTGGATGCCCTGGGTCACTGAAGACGCCCCTGGGTTAAGGTGCCCCCCCCCCCCACCCCCGCCCGCGCCCCCGGCTCCAAGGGGGCCCCAGGGATTCCCCGAGGCAACCAGTGGAGCAGCTCTCGCGAGGATCAGACAGCCCGAGGCCATCGAGCTTTGAAGAGGGGGGGGACCTTGACCCAGGAGCGACGGAAGCGCGGCTGGAAGGGCGGGGGGGGGGGGGCGGGTGACTGAGGAGGACGAGGACGAGGAGGAGGAGGATGAGGAGGAGGAGGGGGAGGGGGAGAAGGAGGAGGACGAGGAGGAGGAGAAGGGAGGAGGAGGAAGATGAGCAGGATGAGGAGGAGAAAGAGGTTGTGGCTGAAGAAAAGCAGGAGGAGGAGGAGGAGGAGGAACAAGAGGATGAAGAGGGATTGGAAAGAACAAAATGCCCCCAGGTCGGTCATGCTCACATTCTGCAGCATGCGTTCCGTGCGGACGTTCGTTGAGCAGCCCCTGAACTCAACCATCTACCGCACCGCGGAGATCATTCAGGCGTTTGACCTGGTGAACGCTCGGAGGTTCGTCACCAACCTCGGGGCCTTCGGCGCGGCCACCGTGAAACCGATTGAGGTATGGTGCACATTTTTTCCGTCTCAATTTCTCTCGCTTGTGCGAGCCAGGCAGCTTGCTTTTCAGCGTCTCGGCCCGAACTACAAAGAGCTCTGTAAGCCCATTCCCCGCAAGAGCTCTGGCAAGAAAACCCGCCTTGCCCATAAAGTTTCAAGTAGCAAGAAAGCAGCCGCTGCCCGTGAGGTTTCCAAGGGCAAGAAAGCCACTGCTCAGAAGGGGCAGGATAATTTTTACGGCTGGTCTAAGAAAGGCTGGGTGTCAGGGACTGTCAAGAACGGGGCCCGCCAGAAGAGTTCGTCGGCGTACCCCGTGGAGTTTGCAGAAGCTCTTGCCTCCGTGGTAATGACAGCATTGCCGCGCGATCAGGTTGAGGCCACGCGCCTCTGAGCTTGAGATTGATGGGGGATGCGAGGTGGAGGGGGGGGGGGGGGAAGGCAACAGTGAGAGAGACATCAAACATGAGTCATGCGATGCACAATCAAAGCTCTGCGCTCTTGCATGCATGCATACATGCCACTTCCCGCGTGTTCCCACCGGACGCCGTGGGCTCGGCGGCATTTGACACGTGGATGTTGGCCGCGGGGAGCGCCGCGTCTCCGCCCAGTCGGCAAAACAAAAAAAACTTGGAACCCCACGCGCGTCTTGCGAGGAGTCGGGCCCAGCGAAACCAGCGCAACCTTCAAACTCCAACGCATTTTCCAATGCATTGGATTTTGCGTTGGATTTGGCTGGGCCCGACCCCCCGCGAATGCCCGCGCGGGATTCCAGGCTTGATCTGGCAGCGCTGGGGCCCAAAGCGCGGCGCCCGCGGGGGCGGGGTCACGGCCCTCGGATGTTCAGGCCCCAGCGTTCCCACTGCGCTCTCAGAGGAGCGTTTCAGGAAATCGAGGGGGGCCTTGGCGGGGGGAGGGGGGGGGGGCGAGGAAATAGCAGGGGAAAGAGGCTGAAGGAGAAAGAAGAGGCACGACCGCGGGGAATGGGAGGTCTTTCGGCACACCCCTCACGTGGTTCTTGGCCCCAAAGAGAGGGGGGAGACGGCCTGGCGGCCTTGGGGGCCCAGGGCAGAGGTCAGAAAAATCGATGGGGCCGACGGGCGCAGGGGATAGCAACCCTGGCTCGAGCCCATCTCGGCCACGGAACCCGACGACCACGATTGGCCATGGTCAGGTTAGCTTCGATGGAGGCCGAGGGCGCGAGCCAGGATCGTTCCAGGTCTCCCCGCGACAGACGGTCTGAGGAAGCTGCGAGTGCGATCAAGGAGAACACCGGCAACGGCTCGGACCCCAGGGGCTCTGGCAGGAACTGGGGCGTGGACCAGGGCGTGGACCCGAAGGGCTCGGGCAAGGACCAGGGCGCGGGCCCGAAGGGCTCGGGCAAGGACAAGGGCGTGGACCCCAAGGGCTCGGGCAAGGATAAGGGCAAGGGCAACGCTCCTCAGGGCATTCCGGCTTGGCTTATGCACAGCAGCGTGCTGGCGATTCTCGACAACTTCTGCAAGGCCGAGATTCAGATGAAGCAGGCTCGGAGGAAGAGTGTCGAAGTACGGGGGAAAAGGGGGGGAGGGATGAGTATGAGGAGGCGGCGGAGGAGGAGGAGTGGAGGAGGACGCAGAGGAGGAGGAGGAGGACGACGAGGATGAGGACGAGGAGGAGGACGAGGAGGGAGGAAGAGGATGACGATCACGACGATAGGCAACCGAGATGCTGAAGAGAACCATCTCAGAGCTCTCGGATGTGAGCGCAGACATCAGGGATCTCAAGGCTCGCTGCAACTCCCTGGAGATCCAGCAGTGGATGACCAGCCATATGATTGTGAGGAGGGAGGTGTTCCATCTGGGGGGCATTGGATTACTGCAGAACGCAGCTCGATCGTGACCCCCCAGCCTCTGCCCCGCGCGTGCTGACGGACGTGAGTTTCCCCCCGTGCATGCCTGACACGTTCACTTTGGACCCAGAAGACCCTGGGGCTGATCTATACACGCGATCCCCCAGAATCAGGAACGATAAAACAATGCGCAGGGCACAGGCGGAACCACTCTCGAGGTGGAGGGGGATCTGGGAACAAACCGAGAGGGAGGAGGAGGAGGAGGAGGAGGAGGAGGACAAGGAGGATGACGAGGTCGAGGAGGCTCACGAGAACGAGAGCGCGGGGAGAAGGGCAGCACGAAGAAGGGCAGCACGATGAAGACAAGAGAATTGGGAGGGAGAGTGGAGGAGGAGGGGGGTGAGGAGGGGCAGGGGGAGGGAGGAGGCGGAGGAGGAGGTGGAGGAGGAGGAGGGAGGAGGACGACGACGACGAGAGAGAGAGGAAGGAGGAGAAGGAGGAGGAGGAGGAGGAGGGGGAGGAGGAGGAAGGGAGGAGGAGGAGGGAGAAAGGATAAACAACGACCTCCGAGGAAACGCCCTTGGACCCGGTGGGGCAGGAGACGGCGGACATCACCAACTGAGGGCCAGGGCCTGACTCTGCCTGCCCTCTCTCTCTCTCTCTCTCTCTCTCTCTCCTCTCTCTCTCTCCTCCTCTCTCTCTCTCTCCTCTCTCTCTCTCTCTCCTCTTCTCTCTCTCCTCAACCTCGCCCCCCTTCACCCCTCCCCCCCGCCCCTCCTCCTCATCCTGTCCTCCTCCTCCTCCTCACCTCCTCATTTCTCGCCCTCTCCTTCGCTTCCCTCCCCCCCCCCCCTCCTCCCCCCCCCTCCTCCTCGCCTCCCCCCTCTGCCTCCTCCTGTCCTCCCCCTCCTCCCTTTGCTCCTCCCCCCCCTCCTCTTAATTCCACTTCCCCCTCATCGTCATCAGCCCATTCCTCGTCGTCGTCGTCCTCCTCCTCCCTCCTCCTCCCCCTCCCCCTCCTCCTCCTCTCCTCTGCCTCCTCCTCCTCTTTCGCCTCCTCCTCCTCCTCCTCCTCCTCCTCTTCCCCCGCTCCCCCTCCACCTCCTCCCTTCCTCTTCGCAGCGCTCGCCTGCAGTGGCAGACGGCCGCCGACCCTGGAGCGCTCGCCCCGCCGCCCGAGGGAAACGTGCCTGTATTTATCTATCACGCTTCGCGGTGAGCGCGGCCAGATAGATATATAACACCGCTTCGCGGGAAGCACGGCTGGCCTGCGAGGGAAATCTCGTGCGTTTGGGACCTGCGCGGGCCCTTGCTGGAGGCTGCTGGACGTCTTGGGTGCGCCTGTACTTCTGTTTTGTGTTTGGGGGGTGGGTGGGGGCCTTGGGGGGTTGGGGCATCAAGTTGACGCTGCGTGACCGCCGCGACAACGCGACCGCGCCATCGCATTCCCCGCCCCAATCGATTTAAGTTGCGGCGCCGTGACGGATCGACGGCGCACCGACACCCAACCGACCAAACCCGACCACGGCGCGCCCAGCCGCTACAACCAACGCCCCGACGTCGTGAACGACGCTACGGGCATGTCAACAACTAATTAAGTTCAACAACGCAGATCGTGCGATCATGCCAGATCTGTGTTGTTGATCTGGTAATTTCCCGATCTGTGTTGCTGATCTTTGGACCCTCTGGGTTCCAAGAGAGGAAGCAGGCCAACGCTTTGGCCGCGGCAGGGGCGAGGAGGCCCGCGCGCTCCGTGCGAAACCGGACAGGACTCTGCCGCGCAAGGACTTTGACCAGATGGGATCCCTCAGCGCGCTAGCCTGCCAGCAGGCTGTCGCACGGCTGATAGACGACGCAGAGGTGAGGCTCAGGACGCTCACCGAGGAACGGCGGGAGAAGCGGCTCGAGGACTGGCGCTCCCGGGTCCAGAGCACGCAGAGGAAAGCTCACGAATGGCTCAAGGATTTCACACCAAAAGACGTCATGGTGAAGGAAGGCGAGACAACGGCGCAGGACACCAACGAGGCGCTGGGCATGCTCCGCAGAAGGTGGAGGAAGGTGTGGGACCGAGAAAAACCGCCTGCACACAGGTGGCGGGGAAAGCTAGGCCAATGGCTGCCGACGCTCCCGGAGCAACAGTGGCCCAAGCTCAGCGAGCAAGAAGTGAGAGAAGGGCTGCGCAGGCAGGCGGGCTCCAGCGCCGGGCCAGACGGCTGGACTGGAGACGAGCTCGTGGACGCCATGTTCGCAAGCGAGGCCATCGCCAACCTGCTCAACGAGATGGAACAGGCCGCCTGCGTGCCAGACGGGTGGAAGCAGTACCGGCAGGCTCATCTGCCAAAGGCTGTGCCCGAGGGAGGCAGCAACGCGCTGCGCGCCGAGGACTATCGGCCCATCTGCGTGGCGAGCGCCTGGCACAGGCTTTGGGCGACCTCCAGGGCACGCTCAGAGGCCAGCCGCAGGTGGCAAGAAACCTGGTGGGATATGGACATGGTCAGTGCGAAGAAGGGGTTCGAGTCGCACCAGGCCAGTTCGTCCGCGATAGTGGCGGCGAACATGGACATGTACGTCACCTGGGACTACAGCCTCGCTTTCGATATGGCGGACCCCGCCATCGCCGGCCACGTGCTGTCTGAGCTGGGCCTCCCTTCGAACATTGGCAGCATGCTGATGAGCACGTGGGGAGATCAGCGCCGGTGGTTGCAGCTCGCGGGCTGCGCCCTGCAGGAACCACAGAGGGTCAGCAGTAGCCTCCCCCAGGGGGGCCCCTGGTCGCCAATGGCCCTCTGCGCAATGCTGCTTGCGCCGCTCAAGCAGATCAAGCACTACTGCGAGGACATCCACGTGCAGTTGTACATCGACGACCGCACCTGGGAGAGCCCCAGCATCATCACCATGCTCCGCGCCGCGGACTACTGGACCAAGTGGTCAGAGACGCTGGGCTTGAAGGAAAACGAGAAGAAAAAACAGCGGCTGCACTGGCGTCCTCGCCAAAGGCGGCAACTTGCAGAGGCAGGAATTGACCCGGCCAGCATCCGCGACGCAATCGACGCGCTGGGGGTCAAGATCACTGGAGGGCGCAGCAGGAAGCTCTCTAAGAAGGAGACCAGGCGGCTCAGAACAGCAGAGGCGCAGCTTGCCAGGGCGCGCCAGCTCCCGCACCAACGGAAGGAAAAGAGAGAGATCTGTGCCGCAGGGCCCGTCTCCAAGGCGGCCTTCGGATGGGTCGAGCAGCCTATGCCGAGCGGAGCGGCGGACCGGCTCCGACAAGGCGTGGCAATGGCGTTGCGGCCTCCTCGACAGAGTGCGCCGCCTCTACGTCGACTGGCCTGGGGGCGCAGAGCTGACCCCCGGTTCCGCGCACAGCAGGACGCGATCATGGCACTGGCCAGGGTCGTATCCAAGCGGGCCCACACCCTCAGCGACTTCGCCTGGGTGCTGCCCTGGACGCAGAAGGGAAGCTTCGCCGCCGAGGTAAGCAGCCACCTCAAATGGACGGGATGGAGACCCACCGCCGCCCGGTGGACCTGGCAGCATTCAGGCTTGGAAAATATTCTCATCACGCTGGACCACACCAGCCGGGAATGGAGGCCACCCAGGGCGCTGGGGCACGCGTTGCGCGAAGCCTGGCGCCGTGCCCAGTACGACAGCTTCATCAACTCCAAGCGCCGCGACGCGGCCATCATCAGGCAGAGCGGCATCGGCTACAACCCCGTTAGGGTCAAGGCTGTGGCCCGGTGCTACGACGAGAACCCAGGGAAGGCGATGAGGGTGTTGGCAGGCGCCGTCGTCTCGCCCATGTGCATTGCGATCGCCAGGAGGGGCCCCGGTCTGCAAAAGTGCCCCTGGCGCGGTGCGCCACACGGAACACTGGACCACATCGCGTGGGAGTGCGCTAACGTGCCCGGCCGGCCACCAGTCCGGCCTGCTGACGTGCTCCAGCGCAGGCTGTTCTTGCCGAAGGGCGCAAAGGCGGCGCGAGCAGTGGGCGACGCCATCTTCCGCTGGGCGTGCACGCTGGACGACCTCCTCCTGCAGGAGAGGCACCCTGGTAACTTCGTCGTGCACTCTGGCGAGGTTCCTGTCAATCTGGCTTAGCAGGCCATGGCGCCTGCGCCGGCACGGTCATCCAGAAGGCCGTTGTCGATGACAACTTGGTATATATCTTCGTGCCCTCGCAGTTCGCCAACTCCGACTCGTCGAACTCATCAGTAGTGACGACGATGAGCTTCCCAATCTGCGTGCATAAAGGAGTCCTGCGGCAGGTGATCTTGCCTGAGAACGGAAGCTTGCAATCCTGGAAGCGGTGTTTCTCCAAGGTACAGGCCACGTTGGATGCAGCGTCGGCGGCGTCGGCGGGCCTAGCCGAAGCCTTGGCTTTTGCTTTTGCCTTCGCCTTGGCTGCGTCCGGCGTGGTGCTAGAGTCGGCGGGCACAATTCTCCTCTCGAACGTATTGACGACGACGTTGGCCGACTGCTCCTTGATGTCGGCGCGCTCCTCCTCGAGCTTGAACTCGATGAAGCTCATGAGCCAGAAGACGCAGTCCATGTTGAACCTGTTCCTCGTATTCTCGTCACGCAGGTTCACGGTGTAACTGGGCAAGGTCTCAATGAAGAGTGCGACGGGGTCTGGGTCTGCGAGCGGCGTCCAAGAGTTCGGCTTCATACTGATCAGGTCGGGCTTCTCGTAGTCGTTGAATGACGCGACGTCGGCCATGACGACCCAGGGGTTCACGTGGACCTTCCTGCCCAGCGCAAGTGCCTTGGGCGCCATCTGCGTTCGCGAGGGCCTGAACGGGCCGCAAAACAGACCAGACTTGGCGTCTGGCGCTCAAAGACGGCAGGACTATGAAAATAATCCCGCCTGCTCTGAGCGCCAGCCCCAATGTCCAGCATCCGATTTGCTTCACATCATCGCTCCTCGCCAGTGGTCGCAGTCGCGCCGTGATCCCTCAGCATCTGCGCCTTGAAGTTGCCCAGCTCGTCGGGCGCGCTGTCCCCGGAGAGGCCAGCGCGCAGCGCGGAAACCAAGAGGTGGCTGTGCATCCCTCCCGTGACTTGCATGCGCGCTTCGGTTCTGCTCATGGTGTTGAATGCGTCTTGCACGCCGCTCTTGGATGGATCTGGGCGCTCGATGGCCTTGATCAGCTTGGACAGAGCCGACTCATGCCCATCCAGAATGGAGATGTCGTCATCAGTGATCATGTCGTTGAGGGTGTGAACTGTTGGCCAGATTCATCACGTTATTGATCCACTCTGGAAGCTTGCCAGAGTCCACGCAGTCCACGGGGGCGGCCATGCGCACCCACCAGTCATCAGGGAAAACCTCCTCGAGCTTTGCAGCCGCAGCAGTTGCGAATGTTGTGCCTCAGCGTCATCAGCGCGTTCAGGACCGATCTCCGAAGTTGAAACAGGGGCGCCTGCGTTCGGAGCGGCTTGTCCACGTGTGCCTCACCATCAACAATCGCGCGGATATTTTTCAGCGGGCCCTCATCGTTCACGTAGTGCTTGACGCGCGACTCCTTGGTCCCCGTCCGTTGTCAACGGTGCTCTTGCACGGGGAAGGGGGCGTGTCAAGGGCGGCGGCGTGTCGGTCAGGGCGTCCATGAGGCGATCCTGAATATGCGATGCAGCATCTGAAGATGATGGCGAGCACCTCGTAGACATGATCTGCTTGACGCTGTCCTGCAGCTTTGGCCGCAGCAGGGGCCACTGGCAGAAAGTTTCGGTTCCGATCCCCAGCTTGCCGCAGAAGCAGAACTCGAGAGCCATCGAGATCGCAAATCCTTTGCGCTGCGTCCAATCTGTTTCTGGCGGCTCCGCTGGAAGCTGCGAGCGGGCCCAGCTCGAGCAGGCGATGACATCGCCCAGCCAGGACTTCCCCCGAATCTTGCACTTGGTTTTGCTCCCCGCGTCGGCGGGCCCCAGCTTGATGATCAGTTCAGCGGGCCCCTTGGCCTGGGCCGGCCGAGCCGGAAGACGGGCGATGCAGCCGAGGCACGAAACAAGAGGACCTCGGAGGAGGAGGAGGAAGAGGCAAGGAGGAGGAGAGGACCTCGGAGGAGGAGAAGCCGACGACGAGGAGAGGGCCTCGGAGGATGAGGAAGAGGAGGAAGAGCCAAGGTGGAGGAAAGGACCTCGGAGGAGAAGGAGCCGAGGACGAGGGGGGGACCTCGGAGGAGGAGATGCCTGGAGGACGTGGGAGGCGAGAGGTGATAGGGGGAGGTCTGAAGAGATTGAGGAACAGGATGTTGGCAACGGCCTCCTTGGTGATGGTGCTGTTGGCCTTGAGCTTCTTCGGCGTTTTCTTGAGGTTGTTCTCCAGCTGTCTCTGGGTGGTGGAGCCCTCCATCTTCGCAGTCAAAAATTTGATCTTCCCCTGGGTTCCGGGGGCCCCCCAAATTGCTAAACGCGACAGTGCCCCTCCTCAGGCTCCTCGGGGTCCCTCAGGAGCATCAGGGTCCATCAGAGTCCCTCCACCCCGCTTCCTCACTCCTCCGCCTTCCCCTTACTCCCCTCCTCACTTCCTGCTCGTCCTCTTGAGTTCTGCCCTCTTGAATGGGTCGGCAGGTCGGCAGACTGAGCCTATGAAACATTCGATCCCTGGTCCCTCCTCCACGAGCTCGCGAGTGTTGAGGATCAAGGGCGCTTCCCGAGAGCTGACGAACGCGTGGGGAAATGCCTTGTTCTTGGAAACCACCTTGTTGGCGGAGTCGTCTTTGCTGTCGAAGCTCGGGCGCGTCACCGTCGGGGCCATGAGCTTCGCCATCCGCCCCGACGGTCCTCAGCGTGGACTCGTCCATCGCGCCCTTGCACTTGGTCTCCAGGATAACAGCAATCTTGTGCACTGCCATCACGCCAAACTGATATTTGAGGAAGTCACAGACCGATCCGAACAGCGCCATGAACGCGTGTCTCATCTTGAGGCGCCCGAGAGCGTTGAGGCCGGCTTTCGCCTCATTGAAGACGCTGGGGCTCGGTTATTTGTCCAGGTAGTTCTCCTGCAACCATTTCTGCCTATCCGACTGGTTTGATACGTCCAGTCCCTTGGAGTGCGCGCGCGATTTCCATCGCGCCGCGCTCGTGTCCGTATGGCTGCAATACTGGATCAAGGTGTAGCCGCTGCCCTTGTGGAACTCGCTGTGGAAGTTTATCAGGAAATCGCGCGCGTCCTTGGGGGTGCGGGCGCTGTAGACTTGCGCAGTACGCAAGCCCTGTTGTACTGTGGCAATCACCTGCTCGTTCTCCGGCCCCCTCGTCTGTTGCGTTGTATATTGCACGCGCGACCGTGCCGAAGGTGAGCATGCGATAAGGTAAGGTGCCATCTGATTCTGCATCTCCATCTGGACTAGGGATCGCATGCGGTTTTCCACGAACTCCTGGAACGTTTCCCAAGCTGAGGACTTGCAGTGTATAGTCTCCCTCTACGGCTTCTTGATCACGGTGCTTGCCTTCGAACAGAACCCACTGTTTTGATTTGTCCACTGCGTGGAACAAAGGTAACACTGTGTCTTTCCTCACGCGATACCAAAGGTTCACCTTGTTCAAGAGCCGCAATCCAGAGATCCCAGGGAAACGCAACCGAATGTTATCGCGATGTCCGTAGAGAGCATCGTAATGTTTCTCGTCATCGGTGCGCTTGCCAGAGATGCGCTGCCGCTTGGCGGATGGCGGCGACTGAGGCTCGCTCAGATGTTTATGAGGTACTTGTGATTGTTCCGTCATGTCTGTGGTCTCTATTGAATCTGGTTCGAAGCACGTTGGTTGCAGGTGAGAGTCAGGACGAAAGGCTATGCTGAGCTGAGCGCGGGATGCTGGAGCCAAAATGGCTAAGGTCCCTAGGGCCCTTCGGCTCCTTAGGGCCTTAGGGTCATGTCCGAACCTTCCCTAGGGTCATTAGAATCATTCACTTGCCTTAGGGTCCTTAGGGCCCTTAGGGTCCTTTCCGTACCTTCCTTAGGGTCCTTAGGGTCCGTTCCGTTTTTTCAATGGGGTCCTCGCGATTTGTGTTTTCCCAACCATCCTGTGGTGTTGGGTCCTAGTTTTGAAGAGACAGCGCCCCGCGTATCCTCTCCTCTCCTCTCCTCTCCTCCTCCTCCTCTCCCCCCTCCTCCCTCCTCCCATCGCCGTCATCATACTCATCGTCATCATCATCATCATCCTCATCTTCATCATCATCATCATCCTCGTCATCATCACCACCAGCATCAGCATCGTCATCATCATCGCCATCGCCATTAGTTCCCAACCATCCTGTCATCATCACCACCAGCATCATCATCGTCATCACCACCAGCATCATCATCGTCATCCTCATCATCATCATCATCATCATCATCGCCATCGCCATTCGTTCCCATTTCCGCACACCCCTCACACGATTCGTGGCCCCATAGGGAGCTCCACCGAAGGCCCCAGCGGCAGGGTTCGCATGCCGCCCCCACCCCACTTTGGCACACCCCTCACACGTTTCGTGGCCCCATAGGATGCTTTACCGAAGGCCCCAGTGGCAGGGTTCGCATGCCGCCCCCGCCCCACTTTGGCACACCCCTCACACGCTTCGTGGCCCCATAGGTAGCTCCACCGAAGGCCCCAGTGGCAGGGTTCGCATGCCGCCCCCACCTCACTTTGGCACACCCCTCACACGTTTCGTGGCCCCACAGGGAGCTCCACCGACGGCCCCAGTGGCAGGGTTCGCATGCCGCCCCCACCCCACTTTGGCACACCCCTCACGCATTTCGTGGCCCCATAGGTAGCTCCACCGAAGGCCCCAGTGGCAGGGTTCGCATGCCGCCCCCACCCACTTTGGCACACCCTCACGCGTTTCGTGGCCCCATAGGTAGCTCCACCGAAGGCCCCAGTGGCAGGGTTCGCATGCCGCCCCCGCCCCACTTTGGCACACCCCTCACACGTTTCGTGGCCTCATAGGGAGCTCCACCGAAGGCCCCAGTGGCAGGGTTCGCATGCCGCCCCCATCTCACTTTGGCACACCCCTCACACGTTTCGTGGCCCCACAGGGAGCTCCACCGACGGCCCCAGTGGCAGGGTTTGCATGCCGCCCCCACCCAACTTTGGCACACCCCTCACGCACTTCGTGGCCCCATAGGGTGCTCTACCGGAGGCCCCCGTGGCAGGGTTCGCATGCCGCCCCCACCTACTTTGGCACACCCCTCACACGATTAGTGGCCCCATTGGGAGTTCCACCGACGGCCCCAGTGGCAGGGTTCGCATGCGTCCGCGCCACCCATGTCGACACACCCTTGATACGTTTCGTGGCCCCATAATGAGCTCCACCGAAGGCCCCAGTGGCAGAGTTGGCATGCCGCCCCTCGCCCATTTCGGCCCACCCCTAACACGTTTCGTGGCCCCATAGGGAGCACCACCGAAGGGGCCCCAGTGGTTGCGTTCGCATGCGTCCCAGCATATTCTTCGGAGCTGCGGCCAGCCCTCCCTCCGAGCCCCGAGGCGCTCTGCCACAGACACCTGCCAGAGACACCTGCCGCTCTGTCAAAGACACCCGCCGGCGCGACAAGACCCAGACAGCGTGCAAGGACACGCATTGGCGAAGATAACCGCGCTTTGTCGTCGCCGTCTCTGTCGTGATCTCTTTTTCTCTGTCTGTGGCCAGCCCATTAACTCTACTAGTTTATATTCACCTTGCAATGGCCCCCAAGAGAGCTCGTCCCTAAAGGCGCTCTGCCAGGGACACCTGCCAGAGACACCTGCCGCTCTGTCAAAGACACCCGCCGGCGCGACAAGACCCAGACAGCGTGCAAGGACACGCATTGGCGAAGATAACCGCGCTTTGTCGTCGCCGTCTCTGTCGTGATCTCTCTTTCTCTGTCTGTGGCCGGCCCAGTAACTATATTGGTTTATATGTACATTGCAATGGCCCCCAATAGCGTTTAACAGTTTTAACGCCGAACCCCGCCGGACGCCAGCATGAGTAGATAGCATGTAGCATGGCAGGCGGGGTAGCAGAGAGCAAGTGTGTTCCCATGGCGATGGTTCCATATATGGGACTGGCCGCGCAGTCACCAGGGACGACGGCGGCCGGGCGCAGGGGGAAACCCTTGCGTCCGGGCCGGGGGTGGTAACCCATCCTCGGCCGAAGCGGGGGCAGGGGTAACCCCTTGTCTCCGGGCCGCCGGTGGTAACCCATGGGCGGCCGAGTCGGGCGCAGGGGTAGCCACTTGCGTCCGGGCCGGGGGTGGTAACCCATCCTCGGCTGAATCGGGGGCAAGGGTAACCCCTTGTCTCCGGGCTGGCGGTGGCAACCCATCGTCAGCCGAATCGGGCGCCGGGGGGAACCCTTGCGTCCGGGCCGGGGGTGGTAACCCATCCTCGGCCGAATCGGGGGCAGAGGTAACCCCTTGTCTCCGGGCTGGCGGTGGTAACCCATCGTCAGCCGAATCGGGCGCAGGGGGGAACCCTTGCGTCCGGGCCGGGGGTGGTAACCCATCCTCGGCCGAATCGGGGGCAGGGGTAACCCCTTGTCTCCGGGCTGGCGGTGGTAACCCATCGTCAGCCGAATCGGGCGCAGGGGGGAACCCTTGCGTCCGGGCCGGGGGTGGTAACCCATCCTCGGCCGAATCGGGGGCAGGGGTAACCCCTTGTCTCCGGGCTGGCGGTGGTAACCCATCGTCAGCCGAATCGGGCGCAGGGGGGAACCCTTGCGTTCGGGCCGGCGGTGGTAACCCATCGTCAGCCGTCCACAAAAAACGCCCTGCGAGTTTGTGGGTAAGGGGCCACTAACCTAGTTTTTTGGGGGGGGCGTTCTGGTTTCAAGTTTCAATCGGTTTCTGACACCCCTGGGGCCCGAAAAAGGCACGGAGGCACGGCCCCGGGGCCCGGAAAAGGCACGGAGACATGGCCCCGGCGTCTGCGGCAGAATCTGGTCGTCGGCGTCGTCGTCGACGTCGCCGTCGCCGCCGCCGTCGTCATCGTCCTCCCTCCCTCTATCCCTCACGTCGACGAGGACCGACGACGACGACGCCGACGCCGACGACGACGACGACGACGACGACGACGACGACGACGACGACGACGAGGACGAGGACAACGTCGACGACGACGACGACGACGACGACGACGACGACGACGACGACGACCTGCTCCCGTGACAGGGACTTTATTGATTTCGGCACCCCTCCCCACACGTTTCGTGGCCCCCTTGGAAGCTCCACCGAAGGTCGTATTTACAACTGCGGTTCTCTGAAACGAGAAAGGCTGTTGATGCCACCGCGCTGCCAGTGGGAGCGCGTAAGCTCCTCTGGGCCCACCTGATGTTCTTCGCCTTTTGGCGCCCCGCGTTGGGACGTTCGTCGTTTTGGGATCTCCATGGATCCTTTGGCCTTCGGCGAGGGGTTCGCGTTCTTGATCCACGCTCTTGTGGCCATGTTTCGGTTTTCATTCACGCATCTATCACGCAGCTGATGTTCAACGGTGCCTTTCACTCATGCGGCCTCCCTGCTGCGAGGGCTTCCTGTGTGTCCAGTTCTGTATGGCCGGACAGGGAACCTGAAAAGGCTCCCTGTCCGGCGGCGGGAGAGGGGCCCTGAAAAGGCTCCCTCTCCCGCCTGTGCGTTGCCGGAGAGGGAACCTGAAAAGGCTCCCTGTCCGGCGGCGGGAGAAGGAACCTGAAACGGTTCCTTCTCCCGCCTATGCGTTTCCGGAAAAGGCGGGAGGGGGGGACCTGAAAAGGCTCCCTGTCCCGCCCGTGCGTTGCCGAACAGGGAACCTGAAAAGGCTCCCAGTCCGGCGGTGGGAGAGGGACCCTGAAAAGGCTCCCTCTCCCGCCTTTGCGTTGCCGGAGAGGGACCCAGAAAAGGCTCCCTGTCCGGCGGCGGGAGCCCTGACTCTCCACCTTCCACACCTTCCGCGTGGAAGGTTTTGATGTTTTTTTATGTCTTACTTTGTCTTGTTTGTCTTATTTTGTCTTGTTTGTCTTCTTTTGTCTTGTTTTACCTTGGTGATTGCTGCTGATGAAGATGAAGATGATGATGAAGATACTGATAATGATGATGATGATGATGATGATGATGATGATGACAATGATGAGGAGGAGGATGGTGGTGATGATGACGATGACGATGACGATGACGATGATGATGCTGATGATGACGATGCTGATGACGATGATGATGCTAATGATGGTGATGATGATGATGGTGATGCTGATGATGATGATAACGATGAAGCTGGTGATGGTGACGACGATGATGACGATGATGATGATGACGATAACGATGACGACGACGATTACGATGCGGAATATGATTATGGTGATGATGGTAATGATGATGGTGGTGATGGTGATGGTGATGGTGATGATGATGAGGAGTGCGATGGTGGTGATGATGACGATTGTGATGATGATTATGACGATGACGATGACGTTGGCTACGGTGATGACGATGATGATGCTGCTGGTGATGATGATGATGATGACGATTATGATGAGTTGCATGATGATGGCGGCGACGATGGTGAGGATTACGATGATCAGGATGATGAGGGCGATGAATCTGAGGATGAGGATGGTGATGAGAAGGGGAAGGAGGAGGAGGAGGAGGAGAAGGATTCGGAGGAGGAGGAGGAGGAGGACCTCGAGGGGAAGGAGGATGAGGATGATCAGGACCTCGACGGGATAATCAGAATGAAGACGATTAGGCTAAGTATGATGAGGAAGGTAACGACGAACGCCGACGATGAAAGACAAGACTGCGGGAAGGAAAACGACGAACACTATGAGGGAGGAGAGGGAAGCAGGACAAGGAGAGGGAGAAGGACACCACAGGCCCCTGCAGGCCCAAGCGCCTGCAGGCCCCAGGCCCCCTTCAGGCCTGCAGGCGCGCTCGGGGCTGGCGCGCCGCGCCGCAGGCGGCCATGAGCAAGCCCACGCGCGAGGGCTTGGCGCGGGCGCTGCAGCTGCTTCCCGAGCAGATGGTCCTCAGCGGCGAGCTGATGGCGTGGCACACGGGGGGCAGCAAAAAGGTCAAGGGCCTCCCCGAATACGCCCTGGGGAGCGGCTGGTGGAAGGTGCTCAAGAGCGCCATGGACGTGCATGTGGGTCTGCAGTTCGACTTATCGGACTGGGAGGTGGCAGTTGCGATGGTGATCGGCCCGCGCTTCAGCCAGATGAAGGTGTGCGAGGAAGCCAAGAAGATCCTCGACTTCGTTGCTGGGTGGAGGCGGCACATCAGGACTCCACGGGTCAAAACGATATGAGGAGCAGTATGGTAGGAGGGGAAGGATTACAAGATGAGAGACATGAGGATGAATATGAGGACAACGGGGAGGGATGCAACAAGGAGAATAATGGGGAGGATGAGGACGATGATGGGCGGTAGGCGGTAGGCATCGAGTGATAGAGCGGGGAGAGATAGAGAGAGAGAGAGGTAACGATATGACGAGGAAAATAACATACGATGGTAGCCCTTCCCCGCTCAAACCTCCATTACGCTGGTCATCCTCCCACTCCTGCTTACCATCGTCTCCAGTATATCCCTTCCGACCTCCTCCTGTGCTTGCTCGTATTACTCATCGTCCGCGTCGTCATCCTTATCATCATGCACTTCTACACTCCTCCTCCCAATCCCCCATCCTCCTCCTCACCCTGCTCTTCAGCATCCCCCTCCTTTTCGCTCGCCCCCTCCTCATCAGCATCATCATAATCATCAGCAGCATCATCAGCATCATCATCGTCATCGCCAGAATCATCCTCAGCAGCAGCATCGCCATCAACAGCATCAGCAGCAGCATCAACATCACCAGCGTCAGCATCATCGTCATCAGCATCATCATCAGCATCGTCATCATCATACGCATATGTCCATGTGTCGCTCTATCTCCGACTCCCTGTGTATATGTATATATATATGTGTCTAGGTATGCCGATTCGTATGTATACACACATATATATACCATAGCACACGCCAGGAACGGCTACAGCATGCCGACGGAGCTCGCCGAGCTCATGGGGCTGGAGGGCAAGAGCAAGGGCAAGGACAAAGACAAGAACACGGCCAAAGACGGCAACACTAGCACGAGCCACTTCCGCGAGTACATGCGGAGCAGCCTGTTCGAGTCGGACAGCCTCGACGACAGCCTCGACTCCGATGGAGCAGGCTTGCGCGGGGACTTTTCCGCCTCATCCTCTTGCTCCTCACCATCCCAACCCTGCTCCTCCTCGTGCTCCTCCTCGTTCTCCTCCTGATCATTCTCGTTCTCATCCTCAGGATCGTTCCTCCTGGCCATCCGCCCCAACCTGCGCATCATCGTTCTGATTCTCTCCGCTCCCCTTCCTTCTATGCCTCCTTATCCCCGCGATCCTGCTCAACATCCTGCTCTTCAGCATCCGTCCTCCCCTCCTCATCTCCTTCATCATCCTGGTTGTCAACATTCATGTCCTCCTCCGGTACCATTGCGGTACTCCTGGGTCTTGCGTGTCCTCGCCTGTTCCACGTCTCCCGCCATCCCTGTCTTACCACCCGCTCCCTCACCTCCCCGTCGCTCCTCCCCCTCCCCGCCCCTATCTCCGTATCACCGTCGCTCCCTCCCCTCCCCGTCTTTCCTCCTCGGCCTCCGAGGCGGCGGCGAGAAGGTCGACAAGGTCGACAAGGTCGACAAGGGCGGCAAGGGCGGCAAGGGCGGCCGCAAGGTCGTCAAGCCCGAGCAGGAGACGAGCGGTGAAAAGTCGGAGGGGGAGAAGGAGGAGGGGGAGAAGGAGGAGGGCGAATAGAAGGATGATGGGGATGCTGAAAAGCAGGATGATGAGGAGGATGTATGAGGAGGGTGAGGAGGACCGTTGATGCGTGAGCAAGATGATGGGAATGATGAGCATGATAATGATGAGAGCGGGGAGGCGTCGAAGGAGGGGAGGAAGGGAGATAATTGAAACGATGATGATCATGATGGGGAGGAGGGCCATGAGGAGCGATAGTGAGGACGATGACGAGGAGGGCCAGGATGATAATCAGGAGGAGAAGGCGAAACAACGAAAAGAGGACTACGAGGTATGCGAAGCAGGCTGAGGAGGATCAGGAGGAGGGAGGAGGACGAGGAGGAGGAGCAAGAGGAGGAGGAGGAAGATGAGGATAATGAAGGAGACGAGGCGGTGGACCAGCGCCCACGCCCCCGCCCCCAGGACGCAGCCGTCGACGCCTGTTCGGAGTCCGAGTGCAGCTTCAAGGAGGACAACGATGACGAGGACGAGGGCGCGGAGGACGAGGGCGAGTACGTGATGAAGGGCGACATCTGCGTCCGCTCCGAGGACGGCGCGCGCGCCACGGGCAAGTTCAAGATGGACAACGGGGCCACCTGCTTCACATGGCAGGACGGCGACAGGTGGGTCTCCACTGTTGCGTGGTCGGACGAGCCTGCAGGTCGTGGCAAGGCGAGCGCGCCCAAGAAGGACAAGAGCACGGGCGCTGCTTGCAAGGTCGCGATGGGCAGGGGCAAAAACAAGGACGGCAAGGGCTCGGGCAAGACTGGCAAAGGCAAGAAGCGGTTCAGGACCAAGACGCTTGCGGACGACGGCACCAGCAAGAAGGCCAAGCCCGAGCCCCACGCTGACGGCGGCGCCAGCAAGAAGGCCAAGACCGAGCCCCACGGCGACGGCGGCACTAGCAAGAAGGCCAACACCGAGCCCCACGGCGGCACTAGCAAGAAGGCCAACACCGAGACCCACGGCGACGAGGCCGACGCGAAGATGACCGAGCTGCAGGCGGCGATCAAGGAGGCGAGGAATGGCTGCGAGCGGCACGGCGACTACAGGGTGGGCGTGGACCAGCGGCCCAAGTGGCCTGGCGGCTGGGAGGTGTGGGTGAAGTACAACGGCAGCCAGCGCTGGAGCAGCTGGCAGTCCAAGTCAAAGAAGTCTCTGCTGGACACGGCCCGCGATGCTAACATGGTTGCGGCCAAGATGCACGAGGGAAGGGATATGGGCCCTGGTGATGATGCTGGAAATGACGAGCTGGCCGATACGCTTGCCGAGATCCTTCCCGACGGCCTTGCCGACGCCGACACGCTTCCCGCGGGCCACGCCGATCAGAGCTCGGGCCCCGACCCTGCTGGCGGCCACGCGGCTGGCGAGGCCCAGAAGGGCGACCAAGATGAGGATGCGCAGGAGTGATCCGACGCACGAGGCAGCATGGCGAACCTGACTCTGAGGATTGTTAAGGGATATCTGGAATCATGGAGGGGATAAGGCACTGGGAGGAAAGGAGGGAGAGAGAGAGAGAGAAATAGCGAGAACCAGAGAGAGAGAGAGAGAGAGAGAGAGATAGAGAAAGAGACAGAAAGAGATAGAGATACATACAGAGAGAGAGAGAGAGAGAGAGAGAGAGAGAGAGAGAGCAACATCACGGAGTCGCCATTCTGGAAGAAGTACGCGTTCCGCTGGCTGCAGGCTGCTAGCATTTTACATGTTTCTATTCGTGCGCACGTTCGCACGCTGGCGCAGCCGCGCCACGCTGTTTGCTCCCCCTGCTGTTCGTGCAGGGGAGCACCGTTCAATTTTACTCGTGGCTGGGAGGAACAAGTTCCAGTCGCATGAGCAAGACACCCGTATCCTACTTAACCTCCGCACCTCATCACCTCAAATACGCCCGCCCGTATCCCTGCGCACATCTCTTGCTATAAGCTTGAGCTGGATATTCCGCCCCACCGTGGTGTTCCGCCCCACCGTCTGCATTCCCACCGCTCCCTTGCCCCTCGCACTATTCACCCCTCTGGTCATGCCCCTTCCCCGCCCATCCTCGCCCGATCCACTCCTGACCAACTCTCCCCATCACTCCCCAAATGCGCCTCCCTCAATGGCCCGTCTCATGCGCTCAATGCGCCATGCATATGCGTGTCCTCCTTACGGGTGTTCCCTCAAATTCCATACTCCCCTCCCTCCTCCATCTAACGGGCTCGGCCTTGTCCACCTGCTGACGCTGGCCCCATTGGACGGCTCTCTGCTCATCTGGTTATCCCCTCTGACGCAACCGCTTACCAATGACCCTGGCACGCCTGTTTCGTCGTCGTAGGCGTCCGTCGCCCCTCGCATCCTCACCATCGTTCTGGGAGCACGCCTCCTCGTCGTCGTCGTCGCCGTCGTCGCCCGCCCTGCGCTGGACGCCCGTCGGCCGCCACGTGTCCGAGCTGATCGATACAAGTGCGCCCGCGCTGCAGCGCGGGAGGGCTGCCCCCCCGACACTGACAGACGGGTAAGGAGGGGGAGAGGATGGGGGGGCGAGAGCCCTCCAGTCGACTCAGGCAAGCATAGGCAGACACAGGCACGCACAGGCCGACACAAGCAGATAAAACATAGAGGCAGACAGCATACACCCATGCAAACAACACCAGACACGCATACAAATACAAGCAGGCATGCGCAGGCATAAGCAGACATAAGCAGACATAAGCAGACATACTCAGACATATGCAGACACAATCACACACGATCAGGCAGACACACGCCATCCAGACATGTGCAAGCACATGCAGACATACGCAAGTATAAGTACAACTGCCGACATAGACAATAGTGACCATACGCAAGCAGACAACTAACCATACAGCCGCGGGCATACGCAAGCACACTCGGATCTAAGCAGGTGTAAGCATACATAAACAGACATAGACATACGCGTGCAGGCATAACCACAGATAGGCAGCACTGACATTAGCACATGGGGCCAGACGCGCATCTCATGACAACACAAAGCACGAATACGTAGGCAGACGAACGCGCGCGTGAGCACACACTGGGCGGATGCCCATGTACATATATGAATATGTGCACACGCACATGTAGACAGACACGAGACCTATGTATACACCATTGTTGCTATACATCGTTTATTGCAACTATACATCTATATCTGAATACGGACACGCACGTATATAGCGCCCCCGTTCTCTTCATACATCGTCGTTGTTCTCCCCAGCTCGGGTTATGCGCCCCGTTTTCTCTGTGCCTCTCTCTCTCTCTCTCGCGATCGCTCTCTCTCTCTCTCTCTCTCTCTCTCTCTCTCTCTCTCTTCCCCCCCCCGTTCTTTGCCAGTATCCCCCCATCGATCTCTATATGTGATTGTCGGTATCGCTCCCTCTCTTTCCCTCTCTTTCTGTTATGTCGCTCTCTCTCTCTCTCTCTCTCTCTCTCTCTCTCTCTCTCTCTTTCTCTCCCTCCACTGTCTCTCTCTCTCTCTCTGCCTCCGTCTCTCTCTCTCTCTCTCTCTCTCTTTCTCTCTCTCTCTATGTGCGTCTCTCTCGCTCTCTCTCGCTCCCCCTCTCGCCCCCAACCTCTCTGATTATGTAACGTGTTCCGTGCTTCTGCCGTTGTTCTCTCTCGCGTTCTCCATCTTTCTCTCTGGTTCTCTCGCTCTCTCTCTCTCTCTCTCTCTCTCTCTCTCTCTCTCTCTCTCTCCTCTTACCTCCCTCTCTCTCTTCCCCTCTCTCTCTCTCTCCTCTTTCGGGCTCTCATCTCCGACTCTCTCTCTCTCTCCACTCTCTCTCTATCTCTCTCGCTTTCGCTCTCTCTCTCTGCTCGCCTCTCTCTCATCTCTCCTCTCTCTCTTTCCCCCCTTCACACTCATCGCCATCTCGGCTATGGCTTCATCGCTCCGATCCTCTCTCTTTCCTCTCTCTCCGTGTTGTCTTCTTCTCTCTTCTCTCTCTCTCTCTCTCTCTCTCCTCCCCCCCTCTCTCTCTCTCTCTCGCTCCTTTCTCTCTCTCTCTCTCTCCCTCTCTCTCTCTCTCTATATATCCCTCTCTCTCTCCCTCCCCCCCCTGTCTGTCACTACGTCCACGTCCTCCCCTTTTCTGCCATTCTATCTACAGGTATCCGCCCCCTCGCCCTTGCCCTCTGTCTCTCCCCCGCGTTGTTGTTGTTGGTGTTGTTGATGTTGTTGATGCTGCTGTTGGTGTTGTTGTTGGTGTTCGGTTCTCTCGGTCTCTCTCTCTCTCTCTCTCTCTCTCTCTCTCCCTCCGTCTCTGCCGTCTCCCTCTCTCTCTCTCTCTATCCCCCTCTCCCTCTCTCCACGCATGTGTATATATTTACACACCTCCTTCGCCCTATCCATAGTTCCCTCTCTCTCTCGCTGTCTCGCTCCCTTCCTCGCGCGTTCGTTGGTCGTCCTCTCTTTCCTTCAGACGTACCTCTCCCCCCGTCCCTGTCCTCGAGCTCGTGTCCCTCTCTTGTTTCCATCCCCCGCCCCCACCCCTCCCTCCACGCCTCCACCCCCCCCCCCCATCTCCCTCCGCCCACCCCTGCCGAACTTCCCGCCTGGATCGGACCAAGCGCTCCTCCTTCTGCACATTCCCCGTCATCCTCCCCAGTGTCTTCTTCTTCCTTCTCCTCATGGCCCCCCCTCACCGTTTGAAGCCAGACTGGCAACATGTCGAAAGTTCTACGCCCGGGAGCGCAACAGAAACGCATGTGCACGTCAAGATCGAACTGGTCGCTGCTAAATGCCAACGCCAGCCCCCAAGCCAACGTAACTTCTTATCTAATGGAAAAAAAAAAACATAAAAAAAAAAACATGCTA
>CAUYUJ010009890.1:65000-115000 GCA_963575745.1 Prorocentrum cordatum
TATGGTTCCCCTATGTTTCTTGCGGCCCTGGTGGTTTGTTGTGGTTCCGTGGGGTTTCTATTGCGTCTGGTGTGTTCTCGCGCGTGGCGGGCGCGCCCCTGGCGTTCCTGCGCCGCGCGTCGCGTTCCTGGGGGCGCGGGCGGTTTTCCAATGGGAAGTGCGCGGCGAAACGCGTTCCTGCCGCGTCGGTTAGGTTTCTGAATGTTCAGGCAGGCGGCTGAGGGTTCTGCGCGCATGCATTGCGATGTCGGTGAATCGCCCGCGCGCCCCTTAGTTCCCTCCGCGTCTAGCTGGATTCCTAGTAATGTTGTGGGGGTCGCCCCTGGCGCCTTTGCAAGTCTCCCCCGACACCGACGGGTCTTGGCCCCGCGCGCCCTGGCGCATTCGCACGCGCCCCCCCCTCCCCCTCGCCCCTTTGCACGCCCCCCCCCCCCCTGCGCGCGCCCTCCACCCCCCGCCCCCTGTTCCGTCGCGCCCGCCCGCGACGCCGTTTCGCGCGAATTCGGGGGCCGCGCGGGCGGGGGCGGCGCGGCCGCGGCGCTGCGGGCAGCGGGGGCAGCGCCCGCCTCAAGCAGACAAGCGTAATTCACACTTCGACGCCGCGCGCGCCGCGGACGGCGCGGGCGCGGCGACGCGGCCAGTCGCGATGCGAAGGCGCCGAAAGAGGCGGCGCTGGCGCTCGACGCGCGGAGCGCGCGCGGTTGAGCAGGGCTCGGGCAAGCGCCCCGCGCGTAGTTTGCGGCGGGATTGGGCGCGCTGGCGAGGCATCGCCCCCTTCGGGATAGGCGCCGCGGGCTGCGGGCGCTGCAGGATTTGAAGGCGAAAGCTGCGCGATCTAACCCGTCTAAGCTTCCTCGGGAGAGCGCGCGCGCGCGGGCGAAGGGGGGGGGGGGGGGCGGAAGGGGGGGGCGCGACGCGGGGGGTCGATGCGCCCCTCGCCCTCGCGCGCGACAGCGGTGCCACTGCCGCGCCCCCACGCCCATTTTGCGCGCCTGCCAAGCTGCCGAAGTAGCCGCGCAGCCGTTGCTGGCAAGCGGGCGCCTGGGCTGACTGCGACGCTGCAGCGCTGTTTCGGCTGCAATTCATCTAGGCTGCACCTCCTTGCGCACCGACCAGCTGCCGCGCCGCGGCGGCCGCGCGCGGGCCTGTCGACCTTGCGCGGCGCGAAAGCGGGGCCGCTCCCGCCCCGCGATCGGGCGCGAAACGGCGCACGGCACCATCGCGGTCAACGACGGAATCGGGGCGCCGATGTCACGGGGCGCCGATGCCACGGGGCGTTGGGCGCAGCTTGCCTTTCCTCGCCACCCCCTCCCCATCACCCCTGGCTCCCCCCATCGCCCTTGCCCCCGTTCGCACTCTCGCGCCTCCCCCAGCGCCTCCATCCTCCTCGCCCTTCGCCTCCCTGCCCTTCGCACCAGTCGCGGGCAAGCCCCGCCCCCTTCCCCCCCCCCCTCCCCCCCCCCCTCCCCCCTGGCGCGCACCTGTCCCAATCGCGAACACGGCCGCGGCGGCGCTGGCGCGGCGACGAACGCGAGAAGGCGCAGCTGGGGGCAACTGAACGCCGCGCGGGGGCGGCGCTGCGGCTGCGCTGAGACGGCGGCAATGGCGCGAAGCAGCCGATCGCAACTCCCACTCCAACGGCGCGTTCGCCGTGGACGACACGGGCGCGGCGACGCGGCCAGCCGCGAAGCGATGCCCCGACATGGGGCGGCGCTGGCGTTCGACGCGCAGCTTGCGCGCGCGGTTGGGCGGCACACAGACGATCGCACCATCGCGATTGCGAGCAACGCCGCTGCGTGCGTCGGCAAGGGGGCGCCCGCTCGGGACTGCCGCAACGGGCCGCGGGCGCCGTCGCGCCCGCGCCGCGCGCGTCCACGCCGCCATCGCGGGCGAAATCAGCGCTTTGTTTTGTTCCTGCGCTCGCCCTTCCCCCCCCCCCCTCCCCTCCGCGCCCCCATCGCGGGCGGCTGCGCTGGGGCCGAGTCGGGGCGGCCGCCAACGAGGGCGACCTGTTGGGCGCCCTGCGCGGCGCCGTCGCCGTGGCTGGCGGAGCGCTCCAAGAACGCTCGGGCTGCGCGATCGAGCTGTCAAGATCAGACGCGGCGGGGGTGCGCCCGCGGCGCCGCCGAGCTTGCGCGGAGCGCCCAAGCGGGCACCCCTGCACCTTCCCCCCCCCTTCCCCCCTCCCGCCCGCCCCACCTCGCCCCGCCCGCCCACCCACCCACCCACCCACCAACAAGGCTCCCCCCCCCCCCCTTCCCCCCCCCCCCGTCGCCCACCACCCCCCCCTCCGCCCCAAATAATACGCGCAGCTGTGAGAGCGCGCTGGCTGCATTTTCGGGCGAACTGGTTCAGCCTATCGGGTTTTCAAATGGCTCCAGCAATACATGAGCATTGCGCTGGGATTCCGCGCGCTGCGCTTGGTTCTCGAGGGTTTCCCGCGGTTGGGGCGGAAACCGAAGCGCGGGGCTGGTTTTGTTAAGATGCGGGTAGATTTCCTGCGTTGCGGCTGGTTTGGGCCAGGTACGACAAGATTCGCGCCATTGCGGCTGGTGCTGGCCAGGTGCATCAAGTTTAACTATGTTGCCGCTGGTTTTGGCGCGCACCCCAAGCGGACCACCGTTGCTCAAATTCGCGCGCGCCTGGGCGAGCACCCACGCGCGTGCAAATCTGGTCAAAATGGTAGTGACGCCCGCGCAGGTTCTGTCGCGCCCACCCAATGTTCGCCCGCTGTGTTTGCATCAAAGACCTTGCGTGCACGCGTGGTGTGTGTGTGTGGGTTTGTGTGTGTGTGGTTGTGCGTGTGTGTGTATGTGTGTGTGTGAGTGCGTGTCTGTGCGTGCGTGTGAGAGAGAGAGAGAGAGAGAGAGAGAGAGAGAGAGAGAGAGAGAGAGAGAGAGAGTAACGCAATATGTGGGCGCGCGGGCAACGCTACTGCGCGCGCGAGGGCAATGCGCCATGTGCAATTAATTTCTTGTAGGTTTTAGGCTATGGGCGCTAGGCGCTGCACCTCCCAGCGGGTGCGCTATGGGCGCTGAAGGAAGCGCCCCGTGCCCCGAGCGCCTAGACGGGTCCCATGGCCACGGGAGGCTAGGCTAGCGGCGGGCGGCATGGTGCATCTCAGCCCGCATGTTGGTTAATTCTGCCATCCACAGCCAGTCGCCCATAGCCCGTGGGGCCCAGGGTGCGTCCCCCATCGCTGGTCGCCGTGGCCCAGCGGCCCACGGCCAATTCGCATCGGCCCACAAACATACGCGACCACCCCATCGACGCCAGCCCGTAACCCGTAAACCCTCGTATAAAACGCAACATCACAACAACGCGGCGCGCAGCCTGGGAGCTCCCGTTCGAGTTCTGTTATGTGATTGTGCCTGCGCCCGCTCAAATCTCCAATGGTGCAAGGCTGTGTTCTGGGTCCCGCTGAATGCCCAGATGCATGATTTGATGTCTGCTTTCGCGGCTGCGAAATCAGACGCGCGCAGTCGCGTGTCTGATTTCGCGGCCGCGAAAGCAGACATTCGACCTTTCATGTCTGATTTCGCGGCCGCGAAAGCAGACATTCGAGGTCTCATGTCTCATTTCGCGGCCGCGAAATGAGACATTCGACCTTTCATGTCTCATTTCGCGGCCGCGAAATGAGACATTCGACCTTTCATGTCTCATTTCGCGGCCGCGAAATGAGACATTCGACCTGTCATGTCTCATTTCGCGGCCGCGAAAGCAGACAAAAGCAGACAAAAGCAGACAAAAGAAGACAAAAGACGACAAAAAGGAGACATGAAAGAAGACAAAAGCAGACAAAAGCAGACAAAAGAAGACAAAATCAGACATTCAATGTCTGATTTTGTCTTCTTTTGTCTTCTTTTGTCTGCTTTTGTCTGCTTTTGTCTGCTTTTGCCCGCCCAAATGTCTTGTCTTCTTCTTTTGTCTCTTTTTGCGTCTTCGCGGCCGCGAAAGCAGACAAAAGGAGACAAAAGAAGACAAAAGCAGACAAAAGAAGACAAAAGAAGACAAACAAAATCAGACATTTAATGTCTGATTTTGTCTTCTTTTGTCTGCTTTTGTCTGCTTTTGTCTTCTTTCATGTCTCCTTTTGTCTTCTTTTGTCTTCTTTTGTCTGCTTTTGTCTGCTTTTGTCTGCTTTCGCGGCCGCGAAATGAGACATGACAGGTCGAATGTCTCATTTCGCGGCCGCGAAATGAGACATGAAAGGTCGAGTGTCTCATTTCGCGGCCGCGAAATGAGACATGAGACTTCGAATGTCTGCTTTCGAGGCCGCGAAATCAGACATGAAAGGTCGAATGTCTGATTTCGCGGCCGCGAAATCAGACATGAGACTTCGCATGTCTGATTTCGCGGCCGCGAAATCAGACACGCGACCGTGCGCGTCTGATTTCGCCGCCGCGAAAGCAGACGTCAATGCAGAGTTGGGCGGGCAACAACATACAAAAGATGAGTGGCTGAGTTTGTGTTTTTTTGTTGCCAGGCATGGGAAAGCAATGCACATGTGAAAACATGCATACGTCCGTGCGCCGAGCGCAGTGGGAAATTGCGGCGCAACAGAAGTGTGAGAGAGAGGGGGGGAGAGAGAGAGAGAGAGAGAGAGAGAGCGAGAGAGAGAGAGAGAGAGAGAGAGAACAAACAGCACACAAAACAATAATCAAGTGCCCGAGCAGCCTTCCCATCGGCGCAAACACACCCCCACCCCCGCGTGAGCGAAACAACTACGCGTTGAAGAGCGTGGACTTCAACAACATAACAAGTACATGATGCTCACAAAAATCAGAGGGGCCCACTGGATGAGGGGGGCAACAACAAAGAACGGTATTGCAGGTATTCCCATTGGAGGTGGAAGATCGGCCGCTCCCGCCCACCTGCTCTCCACCGCCCTGCTCCCCCTCCCAACGCCAACGCCCCAACCTCAGCTCACCTCCGCTCTGGTTCCGGAATAGGGGCAGGGGGGGGAGGGGGGGCCTGAGGAGGAGAAGGGGGATGACGGAGGAGGGGAGAGGGATGCCCATGAAGCTGAGGATTTGCAAGAACGACAGGAGGGGACGACATAGGTAGGATCTGGACTTGGAGGCGGAAGGCAACCGCGCGCGCATGACCGAAAGTGCATACACACCCCGACATAAGCATATGGCAAACAACACGTGCAGACACGATAAAACAGAAGCCGACAAAAGCAGACATAAGAAGGCATACGCAGACATAAGCAGACAAAAGCAGACACAAGCAGACATAAGCAGACAAAAGCAGACATACGCAGAAATAAGCAGACATAAGCAGACAAAAGCAGACACAAGCAGACAAAAGCAGACAAAAGCAGACATAAGCAGACATAAGCAGACAAAAGCAGACATAAGCAGACAAAAGCAGACAAACGCAGACATAAGCAGACATAATCAGACATTAGCAGACACAAGCAGACATACTAAGACATAAGCAGACATAAGCAGACACAAGCAGACATACGCATATTCACGCAGACATAAGCAAGCATAAGCATATCTACTCGGACATACGCAGACACAAGCAACCACGCTCAGACATACACAAGCACGAGGCGACATATACAAACATAAGCGGGCACAGGCAGACGCAACCAGGCAAATGCAGTGATACCCAGACATGCATATCTGCAAACTTGCAGCAACGAGCGGGCAAGCACCCGCAGGCACACGCAACTCTGGGGAAACAGCGCCAGACATCACAATGCGTAGGCACGCGTTCTGGATCCTTGGCCCGCATGTGAGTGGCGCTTCTGCATCGCCCAAGCTATCCAGCACCCGCCTCTCCCACTCCCCCTGCCCGAAGCCACTTTGGCTCAATTTAGACTTCCCATTTCCAATCAACTATTTCGTTCATATTGCTTCAAGTCGCGGACGGTCTGCTGTGATGTCTGGCAATGCGGATGGCCAGGAGAGGATTTCCCACATGAACAAATACCCTAAACTTCACATCCGTCTCAAGGAGCTCCCCGCAGGTTTCCGCCGACGTGAGATCCTACAGATACCGCTCATGATCGAGATCACTAGCAAGAAGGCCGATACACCGACGGACAAATCAGCAGTTCAGGAACACCCAGAGCCAGCTGCAGCGACGGCCAAATCAGCAGTTCATGAATGCCCAGAGCCAGCTGCAGCACCGCATCCGCAGCCAGCTGCATCGTCAGGCAGCGCGCCAACTGTTTCAGCGTCGGTCAAAAGTGGCATCGCTGACGTGGTTGATGTGGTCGACGTGGACGCTCAGACTCTCATGGAAGGCCAGTCCCAGGCCATTGACATGACGAGGACTGTGTGGCAAAATACCAATGGGCCGCCAGCAAAGAAGACCCGCGCAACTCCGTCAGAAGATGCCGACGGTCCGCCAGCGAACAAGTTTCACCTCCATGTTGCCCTCGACGTTTCCAGTGGCTCGGATGGCAATGTGCACAAGGCTCACCCGCCTCCGCGTGGAACGCTGGCTGGAGGGCACACAACTTTTCAGTCCGCCATAGAGGGGCTTGACAAAGTTGATCTGTTTGCTGTCCCCGATTTTGGCTGCCGCCAGCAGCAGCGCTCGCAGGGCAGCTCCGATAACCCACAGCCTTCGTTATAACTGCGGGTGATCTTCAATGATGGGGACTCCTGCGGGTTCGCTGTCTTTGATGTGGCACGGCAGGCGTGTTGCGATGCGTGCTGGTTCACGCATGTTCCCACGAGCAGCGACGCCCCGCGCCCAGGCAGGTGCGAGGTGCGACACAGACAAAGGTTGATGTGATGCGGGAGGGGGGGACGGATGGGACTAGGGAGGGGGAGGAGGACCAGACCACATGAACACGGATTATGACATAATGATTTGGGGTAGCCCTGACAAGCATGGTCTGTGGCACCGCCCCTTCCAACCTCGCCCCTCCAAGCTGGCCGACGCAAGCGCGACGGTGGGTACAAGATATTCGAACCCAAAGGTTGTGCCAAACTATGTCAACCCAGCAGGGGCGCCAAGATAGATCAAGCCAAAGGGGATGCGCGCAAGATTTGTGAACCCAGATGGGAGGCACATATATGTCAAACCATAAAGGGCGCCAAAATAATTGAACGCATGAGGGCCATATGCAATCGCAGCCTCGCATGCGCATACATACACGCACCGTCAAGCAGAACAGCCACACGACACTGCCCGACGTGAGCGGACATATGCAGCCATATGCAGCCATAACCAGACATAACCATACACACAAGCATAGACATACACAAACAGAACTAAGCAGAGACACGAAACCATACGCATACCTAATAATACATACTCAGTCACAAGCAGGCATACACCGACATAAGCACACACAGGCAGTCACGACACGGCAAACGCAGGCACTCTCAGGCAAAAGCATACATAAGCAGACAACAACAGACATAAGCAGACAACAGCAGGCATACGCAGACATAAGCAGACACACTCAGACATACGCATACACAAGCAGACAAACTCAGACATAAGCAGCCGAACTCAGACACAAGCAGACACAAACAGACAAAAGCAGACAACCGCAGACAAAAGCAGACAAAAGCTAAGCAGACACAAGCAGACAAAGGCCGACAAAAGCAGACATAAGCAGACAAAAGCAGACAAAAGCAGACACAAGCAGACACAAGCAGACACAATCAGACATAAGCAGACAAAAGCAGACATAAGCAGACAAAAGCAGACATACGCAGACAAAAGCAGACACAAGCAGACAACAGCAGACAAAAGCAGACATAAGCAGACAAACGCAGACAAAAGCAGACATAAGCAGACAAACGCAGACAAAAGCAGACATAAGCAGACAAAAGCAGACACAAGCAGACATAAGCAGACAAAAGCAGACAAAAGTAGACATAAGCAGACAAAAGCAGACAAAAGCAGACATAAGCAGACATAAACAGACATAAGCAGACACAAGCAGACATACTCAGACATAAGCAGACATAAGCAGACACAAGCAGACGTAAGCAGACATTAAGCAGGCGCCCGCACGCAGACGCATACGCTGCCCTACGCATGGGAGCCACGCGTTGGCACCCGAACGCGTTGGCGCCTGACCCTGCGCAATTGCGCGTGCCACAAGTTGCGGCCACCCCTCCCGCAAGCTCCCCCAGAGGCCACCCCAACGGCTGCCACTTGGGCTCACCCATGCGCTCCTCCACAGGTTCCCCACAGGTTCCGCTCTGGACCCACCAGTAGGCACACGGGCGCCAGAATATTTCCTCGCCTTATGCACCGTCCCCCCCTACGAAAAAAAAAGCTCACCGACGACCCCCCCCCCCCCCCTCCCCCTAATGTGGGCACCCCACCAGCGCCCCCATAGCTCCACCCCCCATCCCCCGTACGCATCCCATGGGCTCACTCGCAGGCTCGCCCGTCGGCTCCAAGCGACATCCAGCTGAGCTGGCAGAGCTGCGCGCGCGTTTGGCGCCGCAATGGCCGACGGGTCGATGCGCGCAGCCTTGGAGCTGGCAGAGGCAGAGCCCCGCAAACGCCGCGGCCCCATGAGCAAGAAGGATAAACTGAGGATCAGGAACCGCAACAGGATGTTCCTGAGGCACTGGGACGAGGCTGGCAGGGGCGAGCGGCAGCTCGACAACGACGGCAAGGCGTTCTTGGAGCGCTACGCCAGCGCGACCACCCGACAGGTGCCGAGAGGGGAAACGAGGGCGGACGGAGGAGAACCCGCATCCCCTCCTTCCCCTTCCCACCCCCATAACCGACCTCTCTCCACCCTCACCTCGATCCTGTATCACCGTATCTCGCTCATATTATCCATTTCTCTCCTTCTCCCTCTCTCCATGTCAGTGTGTCCGTCTCTCTCTCGCTCTATATCGGTCTCTCGCTTCTTCTCTCCCTCCCTCCTGCCTCCTCGCTCCTCCCTCCTCTCGGCACTCCCTTCCTCCCTCCATCCTGCTTCTCTGTCTCTCTTTCTCTCGCGCTCTATCTCTCTCTCTCTCTCTCTCTCTCTCTCTCTCTCTCTCTCTCTCTCTCTCTCTCTCTCTCTATCTCTCCCTATACATCTCGGTGTTTCGGTCGGCCCCCCTCCCTCTCACACTCTCTCTCTCTCTCCCCCTCTTCCCCTACATGTATGCATATTTACACACACCGCCCTCTCACGCCCTCAGAGGGGGATGCGAGGGGTGCGAGCTATGCGTGTATATATATCTACATGTGTATACATATATATATATATGTGTACACACATACCACTTAGCGGGGGATGCGATGCTGATGAGGGGGTCAACGCCCCGAGGTTCGGCGCCAATTGAGAGACGCCTGGGAGAAGGCGGAGAGCGACTTCAACCAGGCGGGCGCCGTCTTGAGGATCAGGAAGTCAATGTGGTCACTGGCTGGATGATGGCGATGTCGACGATGACGGTGACGATATCGTCACCGTCATCACGATGACATGTTCGTTGCCGCCATATGGCGGCAACGAACATGGCTACGCCACTTGAGATTATGAGGATGGGGATGCGGATGCGGATGAGGACGGGGATGATCACGAGGATGTGACTGCAGGTGACGATGCAAATGACAATGGTGCTGAATGCCCTGATGATGGTGATGAGGATGATGATGAGGATGAGAATGAGGATGAGGATGAGGATGATGCTGATGCGGATGATGATGATGATGATGATGATGATGATAATGATAATGATAATGATGATAATGATGATGGTGATGATGATGATGATGATGATGATGGTGATGGGGTGACACTGATGATGCTGATGGCGGTGGTGATACTGGCGACGATGCTGATATGACGATGATATGATGCCACTGATGCTGATGATGATGGTAGTGATGGTAACGATGATGATCATGCTGGTGGTGGTGACGTTGATGATGCTAAACATGACGATGATGCATGTGATGAGGATTGTGAAAATGATGGTGATGACGGGGACACTGTTGATACAGGTGATGAGTATGATGGTGCTGGTGACGGTGATGGCGACGGTGATGCGGATAATGGTGATAATGAGGTTGGCGATGCTGATGCTGGTGCCGCTGATAATGAAGATGTTGGTGATGATGATAAACATGATGATGAAGATGATGATGATGATGATGATGATGATGCTGATGGTGATGATGATGATGATGCTGATGATGATGATGATGATGATGATGTCGATCCTGGTGGTGACGATGTTGAAGATGATGATGAGGATGATGCCGATGAATGATGATGCTGCTGTTGATGATGCTGTGCATGGCGACGGCTACGCTGAGGGCGATGAACACTACGACAATGAGGATGGCGACGGTGATGGACGTGACTATGTCATCCCACCTTCTCTATGCTCGTGCTGCCACTTCTCATGCGCAACCAGGTCAGCCGTTGAGACGGAGGGCACGTGGCTCTCCAGGTCCCAGCTGGACGACGAGTTCAAAGACCCTGAGCAAGGCGGCAACTACGCAACGTGGGCTTGCGCCAACGGCCTCGCCAAGTATTGCGGGAAGAGGCGGGCCAAGGTCTACTACTTCGAGAAGCGGTTCGAGCGCCACGGGTCGAGGACATTGGGCGCAATCACCGAGGGTGGAGTGCGAGGGCACGGAGGTGAAGGACAGGGATACTGGCCAGCAGGGTGGGAGCGAGGATGATCAGCGCCAGGTCCAGGATTATGTAGACCGATCAGTTTCTATGGTCCCGCAGCCTATCCCACCTCCTTCTCATACCCCCTCCCCCCCCCCCCCCACCCTCGCCAAGTCAATCCCCGCACCCCTCGACCGACGTCGTCATTGTTACCCCCAAGCCCCATCTTCCTCTTCCCCACCCATCCCCAGCCCACGCAGGAAGTCGGCGGACTACGAGATCGAGGTGACTGACCGCGGCAAGCACAACGACATTGGCACCGATGCTGCTGCTGACGGAGAGGAGGAGCACCATATTGACGGAGAGTCGGATGCCGACGTTGAGGGCAGCAGCGAGGTGAGCAGCGACAGTTCGGTGAAGATGAAGAAGGGCGCCAAGAAGAAACGTCGCAAGGCGTCGAGCAGTTCGGAGTCCAGTGCGAGCACCACCAAGAAGGGCAAGCACCACTGCAAGAAGGTGAAGAGCAGCACCAAGAACGGCAAGAGCAGCACCAAGAAGAAGAAGGACAAGGACTCCAAGAAGGAGAAGAAGGGCAAGGACAAGGACTCCAAGAAGGAGAAGGACAGCAAGGACAAGGACGCCACCAAGCCCAGCAAGAGCGGACGGAAAGACAAGGACACGGTCAAGTCTGGCAAGCAGTCCAAGAAGAAGAAGAAGCACAAGAAGCACAAGTCGGTCAGCTCATCCGACTGCTCGTCCAAGCCCATCAACCTCAAGAAGCCCACCGCCGCCACGCCCAAGATCACGCCGAAGCCGAAGCTGAAGGGCAAGGGCAAGGGCCTGCAGACACCCGCCAAGAAGCAGCCGACGAAGCACGTGGCGTCGGACACCAGCGGCTCGAGCAGCTCAGCTTCCGACTGAGGACGACGCCGCAGTAAACAGCTGGTGTGGAGGAGGGAGATGCGAACATGGGAAGGGCGAGGAAAAGGGGAGACGGGTCACGACAAGGAGGAGAGGGATCAGTCGCAATGGGACACGCGGCCTGCCCTACGTTCTTGGCTCTATCCTCCTCGTGGCTGTCATATTTGCATTGTCCTCATTATTCCCGCCATCACCATGCATGTTTCTTTACCAACCTAATGCGAATCATTGCAATCGAAATCCGCACCCGCGTCATCCGTAACAGCATCATCCGCATCCTGATCGCAACCTTCGTAATCACGATCATGACCACAAGGTCATGACCATGCGCGTCAACAGCCGTATCATCGTCACAAGATTCACCCTCGCCCCCATTACCTCAGTGCTGACATCATCGCCCTCGCTATCCTGATCAGCCGCAGCATCATCACTTTCGCCATCACCATCAGCGTAATCATCCTCCTCAACATCATCACCATCGTCAGCAGCAGCATCGTCCTCATCATCAGCAGCATCAGCAACATGAGCATCGACATCGTCACCATCGCCATTAACACCAGCATCACCGCCGTCATCATTAGCATCAGCATCATTAGCATCAACATCGTCGACATCACCATCATCACCATCAGTAGCATGACCATCCACATCATCATCGTCATCATCAGCATCATCAACCTCATCAGCATCACCACCATCATCATCGTACTTACTATACTCAACATCGTCATCATCATTCGTATCGTCACCACCGCCATCACCATCATCGTCACCACCATCAACATCACCATCATCGTCGTACTCATCGCACTGAGCAACCTCATCATCATCACCACCAACATAATCAGCGACATCATCACCAGTATCATCATCAGCATTACCATCACCATCGACATCCTCATGATCACCACCTTACCCACCACATCAGCGTTATCACCGCCATCATCTCACCATCGACATCGTCATGTCCACCCCGTTGCCGCAATATTCCTGATACAATGGTACTCCTCCCCGCCTCACCCGTCTCGTCACACCTCCTCTGCAAGGCTCGGCGGGGACGCGCCGATGTGCGCTTAAGATGCTGCATCGGCAACTGCACGGGATGAAATTGCGCCCCCGCTGTCTGAAGGGAGGGTGATGCGGAGAACGAGGGGCTGAAGATAATAATAACGATGGCGAGGATGACGGTACGGAAGAGAAAAAGGATCATGAAGCGGAGGCCGAGTAGGATGAGGAGTGGCGGGACAAGAACCAAGAGGAGGAGGAGGAACTATGCAACGTGAGGACGAGCCTCGTCATGCAATCGGCTGATCTGGCCTCACCCCTCCTTCCCTCGCCCCCGCGCCGCGTGGGAGGCTGGCTCGGGGTAGAACCTCAGCCCGACGGGCTGCGGTGAGAAAGCTAGACCAACCGCGGGGCGCGGGGGTGAGGTGGGGGACGGGGTGGGTGTGGAGGCAGCCGACAGCACGGCGCAGAGGGGAGGGGGGGTGGCGCGCTTCTAAATGCCCAATGCTGTCAGGCATGCCGAAGGCGCCTTGGAGGTGCGTGTGGTCGGTGCGATCACGGTTGCTCCCATGCCGCGCTGAAGCCATCGGCCCAACGTGCTCAGAAGTTGTGCTCCAAGACGTCGCTGGGTTGAAATGTGGGCGGTCTCTGAGTATAACCTCCTTTGCTTGCCCTCTCCTGGACCCCCGCAACGCAATACCAAGGCACATGCAAAAACAATGCACATACCACTGCAAATCACTGCATCACAATATCATGGAATGCCCTGCCAAACGGCATTGTCTGGGATACCTTGCTCATGACCCTACAATAGCATACAGTCCTACTTTCGCCACCCTGGGCGTACACAATCTACGGTTACGCGTCTCTTCCCTGGAAGCCTCCTCGAGGTCATCTGTGCGGTTCGAGGAGAGGACACCGAGGTCTCCTTGAGGTGCTAAATAGGGTTCTACATTGGGGCCCGAAGAGATGCCACCAACTGGCCCCAACAAAACGCACTGCATAACACGCAACCTTGACACGCAAGTTGATTTCGGAACTGTCCCGTGGGACCACCTAGCTGGGGCTCCTTGAAGCCATCGTGATGCCTCGCACAGCCAGTTCAAATTCGTTGCCCCCCCCCCTGATGGCATGTCGTGGCTGGCTTGTGTCTGATTGTGTATGAGTGGATATGCTCATGTCTGTGTATGCCTGAGTGTGCCTGTTCATGTCTGATTGTGTATGTCTGTCTCTGGTTGTGCCTGCGTATGTCTGGATGTGTCTGCGTATGTATGCTCGTGTCTGGGTATGTCTGCGTGTATGCCGATTGTGCATGGTTAAGCTTAGTTATGTTTGTATAGCTATGCGTATGCCTGACTGCGTATGGGTGCGGTTGTCTGCGCATGTCATTGTCGCCCATGCCAACACGTGCACAATGACAACACACAGCATGCACACAACCGAACCATGACGGACCGACGACGGGGGTGGGGGATCGTTTGTTGTGATCGCTCGGGCCCACCCTGAGACACTCTTGAAGCCCTCCCACGTTACTCTTGGAACCACCTGGTGCAACCTTGGACGCCTCGTGGGTCCTTCTTGAGGCTCGTCTAAAGGCGCGCGGCGACTCGTGGGCCCGCGCTCCATACGGGCTCCCGTTGTTGCACAACGTGCTGCTGAGCGTCATTGTTCAAAACACCTCGCCTGGGCATTTCTCTGGGTGAGTTGGCGGCGGCACACGGAATGGCAAAACACCGCACGCTCGCCGATGTTATGTTGCATAACGGTAAGTATGGACAAGCGTTAATCCACCTAGAAGAGCATTCGTAGGTTGTCCAATGTAATGCAGTCTATTCAGATGAACGCATACATCTGCAATCATAGTCGTGTGTAGTGGTATGGTTTGAAGCGGTAGCATCGTCACCTGTATAATGGCATATACTGCCCAATTGGTTGTTATAATTGTCATGGTCAATTGTGGCTGTAGTTCATAGCATGTGAATGCGGGTCATCTCGCTTCCCCGCTTATAATCACGATGTGAGATGTTTCTCGTAGACGGGGCGGTGCAATGCATTTCGCATGCCCCCCATTGCAATCCTATGTGTTGACATGTTTCCTACGCTTCCCCGTGCAACGACGGGCGTGCCATATACTTGACATTTGATATTGTCTGATCTAGCGCGCGTGAAGAAAACTGTACGTACTAACTTCGAAACACGTGGCCTGTCAGGCCTGAACCATACGAACAAACATGCCACCGTGATCGTCAACATGACCCCCCCCCGCCATACTAAAGCCACGGGGCACCATACTGCACTCGTATCGCCAGCCCCAGGAAAACAAAAGGCTTGCCCACGATAAGATAAGACTTTAAATCAACACATATGTAGACTGCAGTACTATCGCCCAACCCAAAGGAACTACACTACAACAATAATCAACGCCCTATGGAACGCACCTGCCGCTAGGCACCGCAGCCCTAACAAACCGAACTGCCTACAAACAAACAAAACCCTATGACTGAAAACTGCCCTCATAGTTTCAACCCTCCGAGCACAAACTACAGTCATGACCCAAACCCCAGTGACACAACATTTTCTCAGAGACCCCTCACCCAAGAAACCAACGTACCCTTACACTTTTACTAGCCATGTCAAACTACCCTCTATGTCTCAGACAACACGCTTACCCAACTACCCCCGACCCCCCAAACTAGACACTACCCTCAGATCGACAACGGCGAGACCCCATGAACTACCGAGGAACACAACACTGAAACAACGAACTACCTTCAGGAACGGCAGCTTGAAAGAAACCAACTACCACCATGACGCCACCTACGAACCAAGTTGCCCTTGCTGGGCGGTCTTTGTGCCCTCTTTGGGCCCCCGGACAGCCCTCTTAATAGTTCTCGGGTGCCTCGGGGGAGGGGGGGGGGGGGGGCGCGACGCAATGGAGTGCGCCGATCGCAGGAAAAGGGGTCCCAAATTGCGTGTTCGAGATCGCCGAATTATGCTGTTCAAGGCAATCCGATCTGGGTCCACATAGATCACGTGTACAAGCTTGCGGACGATGCGACGCTGATTCAGGAAAGCTACTACACACCAACGTGGTGTATGTTCTACATGTCTTGGGGGGGGCGCGCTGGGTGCAGTAGCATGGTATGATCTGCGCGTGCGAGCGTTAATCTGAATGTTAGAGGGTTAACACGTCGGGGGGGGGGGGGGCAAACGCAACGACGGTAGAAACAACTGGAAGACCGACCGCAACAAATGCAATCACTGACGGCAACAAGACACAATAACGTAACAATCGACAGCCATAACCAACGCCAACTATCCGTAGCCATTCAATTGTTCAAGGTTCGTGGTTGCGCTTGCTCCGCGGACAGCGGGCTCAGGTCGTTGCTTTAGCCCCCACGCAGGGCCAATCTGGCATGGTCACGGTTGTGGGCGGAGGCAAGTCTGCGGCCACAAAAACTGCAGAACGGCGTCCCCAAACGTTGGCCGCAATCAGAGCCAATGCTCGGCATCGACTTGCTGGTTTGGCTGCATCGCCTGGCGCCCGCAATTCTCGGCAGACAGTGCAGCCATGTGGTGGTGAACCTGTGATTGACCACGGTGCTCTGCTCAGGGACACGATGATTGGCTTGTACTTGTCAGGGGGACTGACGGCATGTATGCTTGTGCGGCTGAGCCAGCTCATAACTAACGCTGGCGGTGCAGGTTTGGAAGATTTGGCGCGAGATCTGGTTCATTCTCGGAATAGTACGAGGGTGGTGCAGAAAGCCTTGGGAACAGAAGAAGTTGCCAACGAATGTATATTATATGTTCCAGTCCCGCAGCGCGTCAAGAAATCTCGAGACAAGAGAGCAGAGATCATGCCACTGCCAGTGCTTCCCTTTTACGAACCTCTTGCCATATTGTACCGTACAAAACGTGATGAGTTTCTTGCGCACAGGGCCGACCCGTCGATACTGTGCGAATCGTTTTGGGGGCACGATGTGGTCAAATTATATGGAGGTAAGAACTGCATACCGATCCGTTTATTCATCGATTACGCGAGAATGGATCTCCACAACCCCGCTTTGAACACACAATGGCTGTTTTGCCTTTTCCGCCTTGCCAACAATACTAGACGCCACCCGGGACTCCCAGGAGGTTACGCGGTTTCCTGTCTATCTAGGGGCAATGAGGGCATAGGGAAACGAGCGAACATTCGAATGTAAAAAACGAACGACGGTCATCCTCTTCCGCCCAGCTTCCCCTCGGAGCGCCTCGTGCTATCTCTGTCTCACTCCCTTCGCCCCCGTCCCGCCTGCCAGATTCCCATGGCTCCCTCCGCCCCCGTCGTGCCCATCCGCCACCACCCAGATACAGATATGCACGTACACTTACATGTAGATGTGGAATGCGTTTAGGATTACGTACATGCACACACATACACATACACACATACACACATACGTACATGCATGCATGCATGCATGCATGCATACATACATTCATACCTGCATACAATCATACATACGTACACACGTACATGCATACCTACCTACAGACCTACCTACCTACCTACATACATACATACAAACGTACACCCACACAACACATACATGCATACATGCATACATACATACGTACACACGTACGTACGTACATACATACATACATACACACAGACATGCATACATACATGCAATCATACAACCATATAAACATACATACATACATACATACATGCATACATACATACATACATGCATGCATGTATGCATGCATCCATGCATACCTATATATATACATACATACAAACACACCCATCTATGTTTTAAGTATGTATGCATACGTACATACATGCATACCGACCTATCTACCTACACACATACATGCATACACAGACATACATACATACGTACGTACATACAGACGTACACCCATACAGAAATACATGCATGCACGCATATATACATACATACACAATTACGCATGCATACATACATACATACATACATACCTGTATGTGTGCTTCCTCGTGCCCGCCGTCTCCGCGCGCGCCTCTATAGCCCACGGCCGAGGGCACGGGCAGTCGGATATTCATATCTGTGATTGGGCAACGGCAGAGAATCCCCGTCGGATCCTACCCGAGCAAGTTGCTCTGCCGTTGTGGCTGCAGGGGGGGCCACACCATCGCCCCAATTCTCCAGATAGTTGCTTGGTTATTTAATGTAGGGGCCAGTGGTACGTGGCCCGAGCGCGACGCCCTCGGCAGATGTTGGCCCAGAGGGTCCCGTCGCGAATTTCTTGCTAACTCGCCCTTGTTCGGCATGGGCGAAAACGGTCACTTGATCCGTTTGGTGTGCTGCGAAGTGTCATGTGGTTTAGATGAGTATACCAAGACTATGGGACTGCCCCACTACCGCAGCGCATACGGTTGCCTCAGTTGCTTCATTCCTCAGAGCAGGTTGCATGATATAGATACACAGTACCGCCTCCGCACGCACACGTGGTACACAACTACGAGCTTGACGTGTATTTCTTGTCACGATATATGCGATGCGCAAGTGCCATCTCTCATGTCGGTGTGTGCCAGGTCTCGCGTCAAAGGCGGTTTGTACGTGAAACGGCACCACCCTGCTCTGCCCAGCGTCCGAAGGGGCGCCAGGATCGAGCCCGCGGTGCTCGGCTTCCCCGATTTCGTACACGGCGAGCGCGTGGATACGTTTCCCCCCGATAAGAGACGGTTCTTGACGTACCAACGCCATGAGCATTCTGTGTTGTTTTTGAATGCGTTGCTGGATTTGCCACACCAGCAAGGAATCCGTGGATTAACATCCAAACACTTTTTATTCGATTCCATGCACTGCGTGGAATTGGGCATTGTCATGTATTTCATGGGTGTCACACTCTCGGAACTCTTGAAAACAAAAATGTTCGGGGCGTGGTCGGAGAATGAACCAGATGGGGCTGATTTTGAGCTCGACCGTTGTTTGACACATTACTACACTACTCGTGGTGTGGATCAGGGTCTCAGGACCCACATTACAACTGGAATGGTGGACACAAAAACAAACAACCCGATACTGAAACTTAAAGCTGCCAAAGCTAAAGCAGTTTTGCCTTTTTTTGTGAGCCTCTTGGTTGACAAGGGAGGCGCTCAGCTTCTTGATTCCGTTTCTGCAGGCTTCGGTACCAATCTTGCCATTTGTGGCAATGCGCTGGTGGAGTATTATGCCCTATGTGCGCGGGAGCCGCGCAACACGCCACCGAACGCAATTGCCCATCTTGGCCATGTGACGAGATCGTGCGTCCGAGCCTGGGCGAGGACAGGGCAGCCATGCACAATGAAGTGGCACGTATTCGCGTGCCATTTTGAGGCGCAGGCAAAGTTTGCAGGCAACCCATGTTTCAGCCATAACTATGCCGACGAGTCGGAGAACTATGGGTCGAGAGTTCGTTCGTTTGGTTTGTTCCGCCCCATGTTTGCACAGACATGGCTCACAAAGTGGGCGACGGAATTTCTAATGAAGCTGAGTGCTCATTGAGTTTCACACTCTGGCATCTGCATCACCGCCATCATGAATACACTGCACGATGAAACACCAACATCATCACTCATCATCGTCAGAATGCAGATGCCCTGCAACGCTTGGAGCCTCATGGTTCACCCGATGTTTCACCGTGCGCTGTACTGGTCCCCTCGGCTTCGGGACGCACTTGCCCAGGCAGGAACCTAAAACCACACATGCTAAACATATGGATGGGGAGGGACGCATTCGTATGAGGGGGAGCAGGACTAGGGGGATATTGTTGAGGACGCTAGAGGCGAGTCTGGTGACGAGGGCTCTGGATGAAGGGCGCACTGACAAATCGAACCGCTCTTATGATCTTACGACCTTAAGGACTTAGGACAATATGGTATTACGAAAACTGTACGGCCAATGCCGCCGACCCTGAAGACGGCGACAACGAGGACTACGAGGATGTTCAACACCTCTTGGATCCGCCTGGGCGCCTCTTGGGGCCCTCTTGGGAGCCTCAGGGGCGCTCGTGGGGCCATCTTGTAAGAGATCAATCAGGTCTGGATCAAAGTCTTAGATTCTGAGTGCCTTTGAACCCTAGGCCCTGAGGTCCCAGGGTCTTGGAATCTGAGGATCTCGGGACCTCGGGGTCTCAGGGCCAGGGGGTCATACATGGGCCTCACGGTCATATGGTATCAGGGTCCTGGAGCTCGCGCGTGAGGCCTTCGGATCTTAGGTTTTGTGCTGGAAGTCTTCGGGTTTGAGGGGCTTGTAGTCAAAGTCTGAAGGTCTCAGGTTCTGAAGGGGCCTCTAAGTAATGGGATCATTAGGTTAACCTGTTCGATGGCCATGGGACCCTAGGGTGCGATGGTCATTTCCAATGGTCTTTGGGTTTCGGTGCCCCTGTAGAGCTTCAGGGTCTACGGGTTAGTGCTAGGGAGGCATCAGGGTCCAAGGGTCTTGGGTCTCAGAATCAGAAGCACTTGAATATTGGAGTGTACATACGGGCGTCAGGGCGATTCGGTCTTAGGGCCCTGTAGTATGATATAGGGCTCGCGTGCTCTATGGGGGTTTTGTTGTCCTTTGCATGGTGGCTATTCGGATCGGAGGGCCTGCCCTGACTCTATCCACGATGAGGACGGAAACTACGCAGACAACATTCACACGAACGCCCGAACAACTGTCCAACACGCTTGCCTGAAAACGTGTGGAATGATGAGCGTTACCAATGCGTATTTTGCAATGATGACTTACTGTTACCGTTGAAACTCCCCAAACCGTCAGAAACCTATAAGAACCCTTGGAAACCCCAAAGAACTTGAGCGAAAAATGACCATGTGAGGCACCTTCCACGCGGAAGGTATGGAAGGTGGAGAGTCAGGGCGAGAACAGCAGAATTTTACAACTGGATTCTCACCTGATTCTTAAGGGAAATGCTTCCAGATATGCTTATACACATCGCTGTCAGGTTGCTTTGCCAGGATAATGTTTAAGACATGTCTACCGCGCGGAAGACGCTTTAGCAGACACCCTGGCCACCGTCCCCCCTGACAGAGGGCGCAGGCGAATGTCACAACAGTGTTTGGCAGACCCCGCCCAGACATACACGCATTTTGCGAATGTCATAGAGTTTCGATGGCGGAAAATCAATTTTGCGGCAGCAGCGTGGTACACAGAGGCGGAGGTCACCCCCAGCGTGTGGCGCCCTTGGACGGTTTGCTCCCACTCACTACCTGGTGCCACGAGCACGACGGTAGAGCCCGTAGCGGTTTTTAGCCGACGTGAATTATGATAAATGCTCGTAGCAGTCACCGCTAGAAAGACCCTTGTGCGCTGACCATTTATTGCGCCCTTTCGGGACAGGACGGCCCGCGCAAGAGGTATCGTGCAAGTTTGGAATGGATATTTTGATTCCGCGGCCAGTTCCAAACCTGTGATCAGATCCGTCACAGTTTTCTGTGTGAGGCACTTCGCGTTTTCGTATGCGGCACCAAATTGCCGCTTTTGTGCTCATGGCGGCGAAGGGTCCCAACGTCTGTTGGGGCCACGCAAGCCAGAGTGGTCATGCCGTTCATGCACCCGCATGCACAACAGGGCGTCCAGGGTCATCAGGTGTGCACGTAGCAGAAACGCGCCGTGGGCGGTCAAGCACAAGGCGCTCCAAGCCCACAAGGGCTGCCGCTTCAAAGGCGCTGCAAAGGTGCCAGCAAAGACGCTGAAGGCGGGGCGGCTCAGGAATCGCCGAAGCGGTTCTGGAGAAGAAACTCGGCGCCTTGGCCATCGCCATGCGGGGCCCAGGGCTGGCTACGGCAGAGGAATTTGACAAATCCAGGGCCGCGCGGGCGAAGGACAAACGACAGGCGTGGAGGAGGCGGCCCGCGGGCCATGCCCAGACCCTGACAATGGTAGACGGGCTTAGATCGCGTTGCACATCTCAGGGCCGCCCAGGAGGCGGAGCCGCAAAGGGCGCCGCCAGCAGCCAGGGCGACAAGCGGGCGCGCGTGAATTCAACGCCGAGGAGACCAAGCTGAACTTCGCGAGCCGCAGGGCACTCGAGGAGCCCGCCGCCAAGATGCAGCCGGCCTGCGAGACCAAGTGGACGCGACGTTCCTAATCCGTGCGGTAGGGGCGTTGAAATCAAGGGGCGCGCGAGCGCGCTGCGGGCGCTGCGCGAGGGCTTTGCCGGTGGCGCGGTCCATGGGCGCGGCGCCAACCCCAAGTCATAGCGCGGGTCCGGGGTCATATCCGAGCCACGGCCCCTCGACGTCGCCAGTTGTCTCTCCTCCAGGTCAGAGCGCGTCGGCGAAAGTCAACCAGAGCGCGACCCTGAAGCGCGCCTCGAGCTTCAGGGCCTCAGCGTCGCCAGCTGTTCCTCCGCTAGGTCAAAGCGCAGGTGTCGGATCGAGTCAGATCGCGGGTCCGCGCCTCGAGCCTCGGACCCTCAGGGTCGACGTGCTCTGGGTGCGGGATGCCCCAGCAGTCGCTCGCGGTGCTAGGTGCGCTATCGCGGGGTTCTCAGACCAGTCAGCGATAGAACGGGGTAGTGGATCCCACTGCGCGTGGCAACAGGTTGCCTGCTGTGATGTGAGCGCAGTAGATTAGATGGGGTTTGCCAGCTAAGCTTGCTGCAGCTCAGAAGTGGCGTTCGAAGCGGCGCAATGGGCTGGCTTCTGGCACGGCGCGCAGCGCGCGTGCGAACCCGCCCGGAGCTTCGGGTGTAAGACGTTGAGTTGGAGATTGCCTGGCCTCGACTTCGGCAAGCGTTGAAGGTTACGCAGGTTGTCGGAGCCGAGTCGCGGCCATCCCCCAGCCATTGGCCCCCGCACTTGCAAACCGGCAATCCCGCGATCGACGGGAGAACCGACGCGCTCCGCCCTTCACTGCTGCAGCCGCCACCGACGGTCAGGCGACCTTCGTGCGTGGATCGAGAACTTCCTACCGCCGCGCGCCACGCAGCCCTGCGCGCCCTGCATCGACGTCGCGAACCACGCCGTTGCAGGCGACCTGGCCAGACGCGCCACTGGCGTCGCCCACAGGACCGGCCAGATGCGCGACGGGAGAACAGCGGCCACGGTGGCAGGACCGCCTCGCGGAAAGAAAGCGCAGCCGTGTCGCGGAACCTCGACCTTTCTCTCAGCACGGGGGCAATCTTGAGGCCTCTACTATTTGAAGGGCAGCGAGAACGGCCAGGCCGACATGGGCGACCAGCTCCCCGCGCGCGACGACGTCCACGCCGCGCGTCGCCCGCGCCGCCCGGGCCCCAGCCATCGCGGAGCTCCCCGGGGCCGCCCGCGACTGAAGACAGTTACCCAACAGTTGGCCACCGACGGAAATGCCGCATCTGCCCCGACGACCTGGGGCACGAATCGCTTCGCTCGACCAGGGCGCGATGGAATTAATGTCACGGAAGCCGACGTGCATGCTTGCGCGCGGCGTTTTGGGGTCGCCAGCTGCCCGCGCGCGCCGCCCCGAGCCCCGCCGACGCAGGCGCGCGCGTGGACGCCCAGGAACGAAGACGGGTCGCGGCGCAGCGTTGCTGCCCAGAAATGCACCGCGGAGTTCCGCGGGACATCGGTGGCCGCCTTATCCGAAGCAATGGGCGCCCGATGGCCCATTCGGAACTTCGCCGACCGCCGGGAGATCGAGGGCGCCCGCGCCGTTCGACTCGCCCCTATGCTTGTGCAGAGATTCCCGCGGGGGCGCCGACTGCATGGCGCGCGGGCGCCCTCTGCCTCGACGGCGCGCAAGTTCCGCGGCTCGAAACCACGATGATCAGCGAGGAACAAATTTCAAGGACATCATCGAGACGCGATGCGCCAGCAGTTGTCGCGACATACGCCCGCAAAGGCGACCTCAAATGGGATAGTGGGGGCGTTCAGCGGCGCAATGTAGACTTCGACGTCCGCTGTGCCGCGACATCCATATCGGCGAGCCACGTTGCAGCGGGCCGGGGGGCTAACGGCCGCGCGCGCGGCCCGCGGCGCTCAGGGCGCGTCTCCGGATAGGCCCTTCCTCGAAGCCCATCGAGTTGCGACAGCAGGGGGTCCCGGGTGCGCCTGACCAGAGAGATGACTGCGCCCTCCGCAAACCACGTCACGGAGCGGTGGAGCCTCGGGCCAACCAAACAGCACCACGTCGCGCAGTCCGCCTCTTCCTACAGGGAAACCCAGATCTCGAAGCCCACGGGCCGCAGACATCACCTTCGCGCGCGCGGCAGCGACCCTGCCAACTCGACCCAGCCATGGATCAGCCCGCAATGGGGCCGTCTTTCGACAGACAGCGGGGCAGAGCGCGCGCCGACGGGGATGGCCCTCTCGCCCCTGCGATCCAAGACTGCGCCCTCGATCTGCCCCCGAAGATCGCCCCCCAGCGAGGCGGAAATCCGGATGATCGTGGGCGCCGAGGACCGCGCTGCTCAGCGCGCCATAATCGCGCTTCACGTTGAACCGCGGGCGGGCGGGCCTCGCGCCGAACGCGGCCCCCGAGTTCCAGCGGGGAAATCGCGCGAGAGTTGTCTACGGGCAACGCATCCGAGACGGAGCCGACCTATTCGACAACGCCCTTCCCGCGGACATCCGACTGGGCCGGCGATTCGACCGGCCCTTCTTGCGCGCGCCCGACAGATTGCAACGTGGAACCGCGTCAGACATCAAACGCATTAAGCGGGGAGTGCATCCGCTCCGAGAGGGTCCGAGAGGATCCGAGAATATAGAAGACGCCCTATAGCCTCCGCTGCACGATGGGGCGCGGGCGCGCCACCCAGAACGCGCGGAAAAGGAACGGCTCAGAGAAGGCCAACGACGCGACCCGCAGTTTCTTGGACAGGAGCGGCACTGCCCGAATATTAACAACATCGGCGGTCACTACACACCGACTGCGCCACGCGACCGCTTCGCCGCGTGGGCCGGGGCACCCATCGACGGCAACGTTCGCGACGCAGAACTACGTGCTCTCATCGCGGCGCAAGTGTGGTCGCGGGCTAGACAGTCTGCCGAGGCCGGCAAGATCCGCCTCGCCCCACCACTCAAGGGACTAAGGGGGGCGCAGTTGACCAACCTTGATCCGACCCACAGTGTCCTCACCGACCAGGTCTACAGGCGCGCAGACCTGCAAGAAGCAGAACGAAAGGCATTCCACCCGACGAGCCGCAGCTTTTCCTTCCGATTACAGACAAAGGACTGGAACAGAAACCATCAGCATCCGAGCGAAGCTCTACGGCTTTTCCTGTGCCTTGCAGATGCGTTGACGACCGAAGGAGCAGGGGCGGTGAACCCTCACTGCGTCAACCTCGTCTCCGAGCAGAGGAATTTCCATCTCGCGCTCAGACTCGCTCAGGCTTTCACGCAGCCGGAGGAGAGCCCAGTTGGGACCTCGTCTCTTTGGTCGAATCCACCGACGAGGAGCTCATCGACCTGCAGTGCAACGACAAGGCAGAGTACAGGGCCCTCATCAACCACGTCAACGCGATCGAGGTACGGCGCGACTTCCAACTGGGACCATCCACCAACGGCAACCCACAGTGGCCACAGATAGCCACCACGAGGCAGCACCCGCCAGCCGACGTCTCATACAAAGAGCACAACAACGGATATCACACCGGGGCCAGCACGATGCCGCCACACAGGGCCATTACCGTCGCGCGGCCGCCCCCTCAAGAGCCAGCCGCCTCAGTGGAGCCGGTGGACATTCTCGTCAACCCCGCCTGCGCCGCGCGCAGCTAGCGCGGAGAGCACGCTCGCGCCGCCTCCCGCCGGCTACCACAAGCACCCCAAAAACGACGAACGAGGTCTCGCCCACGGGCGTGCACGCAAGGTGCGGCGACTTGTTCTTGAAAGTAGAGAAACGCATCAACTTCAAAACGACGAGCCAGGTCTCGACCGCGAGCCCCGCCCACAACAACCATGCCGACAGCGAGCCACCGCCGCCGATCTGCACGCCTCCACCAGAGTACCCCCCAACAACCAGAAGCGAAACGAGCGCGTGCTAGGGCGGTGGCTGAGTCAAGCAAACCTTCCCGCCTAGCTTGCCAACCGCTCCCCAGCACAAGCTGCCAGCGCCGCGGCCGCGGGTCGCATGCGCCGTCGCGAAACCAGTGATTTTGAAAGCGCAGGTCTACTACTAGAACCTCGAGGTTCCGCGTTGCGGAATGGGGCGGCGACGTGTTTCTGCGACGCGGATGGAAGCACGAGCGCTCTTCCGACGTCAACCACAACGCGACCAGCAACCCACGGATGGCAGATAAAAAGCCAGCAGCCGCCACTTCCTCCTCCCGCGGCAGCGTCGCCATCATCACAGGCAAGATCACCCAACGTTGACATATATGCCCTGGCTGCCAGCATCGAAGGGCACATCGCCGACCCGGCCGTCAAGGGCGCAGTGGGCACCCTCAGGGCGGATACGCAGCACCTCGTCAACGACAGGCAGCGCGCCCACTTGTTTTGCGACAGCGTCCGCAACCAAGTCTACACCATCACCATTACAGAAGGTGTAGTGGGGGTCAACGCGGAGATTCAGACAGCAGCGCCACCCGCAGCTAAAATCTACCAGTCTCACGACCAGCACAGACCGTGACCTAGGCAAGCAGCTCTACGCATATGGACAAACCCAACCGCCATTGATCACATAACGCCACGCGACCAGTCCCAAGACAACCACCTCTCCTATTGCTCGGTCGGTGGATTGGCCGTTTCCAGAGGATTGGCAGCATATCCATCCACGACCCAGTCCGACATGCAAGGCATCGCCGAACGACGGGTCGCGCCACGAGGCAACGCCGACGCCAATCGCATCAGCGAAGGCGGCGCCGCCCCCGCAAGGCGACACCGCGGGCTAGCGGGCGACTGGAACACGGAGCTCGCGGGGGCCAGGCCGGGAGCGACCCCGCCATCCCACCCGGAGTTTCTTCCAAGCTTCCGCGCAGGACATCTTCGCGCGCACGCGGCGGGCCAGTGACTCCGAGCAGCAGCGGCGCGCCTCCGATGAAAGTGCCGCGCAAGCCGCCGCCGATCCAAGCGAAGGCACTGACCGTGCCGCACACGTGGACAGCGCATGGGCGGGCCACCACGCCCATCGAGCAACCGCGCATTGGAGTGATACCAGGATCGCCAGACGGACAGCGCCAACATGAAGCCTTTCCGCGCTTGACCGACACCATCAGCATAATACACGAGCGGAACGCCCACCTGCGAGATCCACGTCCACAGGATGACATCGGAGTATATATCTGGCATCCGCGCCGTTGCGAATGACCGCTACTTGGGCCAGAACCCCAACAACCCAATGCGGCACGAATACGACGTTCTGATAACGTGAGCCGAGGCGCCCCTCAACTGCCACGCCCGACACCGTGCACCCCAGCCATTCGATTTTACAAGGCGGCCCACAACCAGGCCATCCGCGCCCATGTCGTCGACCACCAGCTTGCCGCGACGGTGGCCTGCCCGATTGCCGAGAATTGCGACGACCCACCGACGCCAGCTGGAATCATCCAACAGCGCCGAGGCTTCCTCGGGCACATCCAGCTGGGCATGCGTTCCAACCCTTCTTCCGAGCCGGCTCCATTCGCGATCGCGTTTTCCCCGAGGAACGAGGCCAACGTGGCCGTCGCCGAGAGCCAAGATCAACGATGATCGAGGCCCAGGGAGGTGCCCCACCAGGCCGCGCCGCTGGGCAGCCAGCGGCCCGCGGCGAGGACGACAATCAGGGGCCGCCCAACATGGGTGCTGCGACGGACGCAACCTCGCCGACGCCATCAGCGGGCCTGACCGCATCGCCGCGGATCTTGCCCAGATCTCGCCGCGACGTTTGATCGCGGACACTTGCCCATGGCTGGCAAACGCCACCAACGCCCCGCAGCAGCCGACGGCGCCGACCCGCAGGATGATCGCAGACGCAGGCATTACGACACTTGGCCAAGACATCGACGACGTGATCCACCGTCTGTCGAAAGCAGAAGCCGCGGCAGACATCCAGGGAGAGGAGCTGGACAAAGCCACGACCCAGGCTACAGACGAGGCCAACGCCATGGACGCAGCCGTCCTGCTCGGGGCAGAGACAGCGCGGCAACCGCGGCCATCGTTTGCAATGGCGCCCCAGCTCGACCAGTCAACCTAGTCGACGAATCAGGAGCCCCCCTGATCCCGCAGGCCTCGCAGCAGGGCCAGCCGACAGGCGGCCCATCATTATGGCGCCGATCCACCTCCCACACAGTTGATCAGATTTGCCCCGCCAGAGCGACGGCGGCCGCCGCCGCTGGCTTGCTTCCCCTCTCGCATCAACTTGTCGGCGCTGCTCTTCGACCAACCAAGCAGCGGCGCCCTTTCGGCGTCCAGCAGCAGTGGCATCTGGTGCGCACCGACCGCTTACCTTCTCCGATGCCATAGCCACCACCACGCGGCGACGGCGCCTCCTTAGCACGCGAGCATCTCCGGGGCCATCGCGCAGCACGGCTCCACGGCGAGCACAACCACAACGGGCTATGCGAGCCAGTGGGCCCACGGTAATGCAGGGCCCAAAACTCGCCGCGGCTGTCTCATCCACGCATAAGTCATTTTACCCACGAGCCGCGAGAGCGCAAGCAGCACCAGACAAGCGTATATAGCTCCTTCGTGCGTCTCTTTGGCGGGGACCTTGATCGCCGGCTGACTGCTGGGGCCTCGAAGGTGGATTTCCAGCCCACCAGTCCTGAGCGGGCCCCTGCCAGCCCGGACCCCTTCTGGCCCACTGCCCTGCAGCCCTGGCTTCCCCTTTCCCCCCCCCGCCCCGCCTGTCGCCCGCCCAACCTACTCCTCCGCCCTCTGCGCGGCGGCGTGATGGGCAGGGCTCGGACGCGGGCGCGGGGGCGACGCGACACCGCTGGCCCCGCTGGCCCTTCCAGCGAAGGCCAGGGCGGCTCTTTACCGACCACTGGCCCTTTGCCAATGTTCCGGCCGCTGCGCCTCCGCCACTCAGACAACGAACTGGCGGGAGTGGGACATGACTGCGCGAGACTGCAGGGGGGGGATACTGCACCAGACTGGCCACCGCCACGGGAGGCGCAATCCTCCCCTCTGCGCTCAGTAGAGCCCCCGAAAAAGGTGCCCACCCGCCCTGCGTTCGGGAACCCGGCGCACGCTTGCCGGCGAGGGTCCCCGTCGTAGGAGTGGTGGACCCCCTGCGGTTGCTTCCTGCCGGCAGGGGGAAACGCCTTTGCGCCTCCCGCTCCGTAGGGTGGCCGCCAGCCACGCCTCTCAGACGGCGCTGCCGCCGCCAGCCACACCGCCGCCGCGGAAGGCTCAAACTTCCCCCGCGCTCGGTGGAACCCCCTCAGGCGGCCACGGGGTCAGCAACTGGGAACCTTGCGCCTGCTTGCAGGCGAGGGATCCCGTCGTTGACCCAGGGGGGAGCCTGTGGGAGGTGCCTATTAGCAGGGGCGGGGCCTTGATCCCTCCACCCCAACCAAGCGGCACCCAACGCGGTCCCGCGGTGTGGTCTGGCCATCGCCTCGCACTGACGCGCCGTCCACAGCCGCCGCAACCACTTGCCGCTCAGATTCCCCATCCCCCCCCTCCTCCCTTACGACGCGTATTCCTTTCCCTGCTTCCCTCTCTCCCCTCCAATTCTCGGGCCGGGCGAAAGGGGGGGATTGGGAAAGGGGGGGGTACGAAATTTGCTGCATGCAGCTGATTTTCGATACATAGCCGCCTCCGGCGCCGGGAGGCGCCGGGAAAATCAGCTACGCGAGCTGATTCTGAAACCCCCCCTTTGCTATCCCCCCCTTTCGCCCGACCCGAAATTCGTCTGCTGTCGTGCACCCTCTGCAGTTCCTAGGATCACCTCCCATCCACAGATCGCCTTCGCGAGGCTACTCGTCCGATCGACCTCCCCAGGGCCGACGGGCCCTGGGGGGGAGGGCAACATTCAGGAGGGACGAAAACACACAGACACAACGAATCGTCGATCCCCAGGAAAATACCGGAAAATATGGGAAGTGGGGGGGAAGACGGAAACCCAGCAAATATGAAAAGATTGGGAATCTTGTTATTGGTGTGTATTTATTTGTGTGTGTCCTTGGGCCCCTTCAAACATCCGACGGAATGTCCTGCTTCCGGCGCACCAGCTCACTGGGAGGAGGAGGGGGAGGCAGGAGAAGGAACACGATTTGGGCGAGGAGCAGCCGCAGAAACAGTTGCAGCAACAAAAGCAGGACAAGCTGCTCGAGGGCGACCGGGACGCCGTGTGCCGCAGCTTGCGGGCGGCGGGGGAGCCGCTGACCCTCCGAGGCGCGGGCCGTGGGCACTGCTCCCGGCGTTCGCCCGCCGCCCGGGAGGGTGGGATGGAAGGAAGGGGGGGGGGGGGGAGCAGAAGGAGAAATGGGGGGGGTGGAGGGAGGAAGGAAGGAGGAGGGATATGTCCAGGGAGGAGTGGTCAACGATGCCGCCACCCCCCTTCGCCACCACGGTCGGATTCGCCTCGACGTACTGGTCAGAATCGGCCCCGGGAAAGGCCCATAGACAAACGGTCGCGTTACATTTTGTTTTCGCAATATAGAGGGACGGAAAGAAGGAGGGGTGAGGAGGAGGAGGAGGAGGAGGAGGAGGAGGAAGAGGAACGGAGGTGGCGGGAGGAGGGGGAGGGGGATGGAGGAAGAGCGGGATGGAGGGAGGGAGAGGAGCAGCGGCAAGAAAGCAGGAGAAGGAGGAGGAGGAGGAGCAGGAGGAGGAGGAGCAGAAGGAGGAAGAGGACGAGGAGGAGGAGGAGGAGGAGCAGGAAGGAGGAGGAGCAGGAGGACGAGGAGGAGGAGGAGCAGCAGGAGGAGGAGAGAGGAAGAGAAGGAAGAGGAGAGGAGGAGGAGGAAGGAGGAGAGGAAGGAGGAGGAGGAGGTGGAGGAGGAGCAGGATGCGGAGGAGGAGGAGGAGGAGGAGGAGGGGAGGAGCAGGAAGGAGGAGGAGGAAGAGTAGGAGGAGGAGGAGGAACAGGAGGAGGAGGAGGACGAGGGGGAGCAGGAGGAGGAGGAGCAGGAGGAGGAGGAGGACGACGAGGAGGAGCAGGAGGAGGAGGAGGAGGAGGAGGAGGAGGAGGAGGAGGAACACGCGTCACATCCCCTCGTCAGGCTTGTGGGGACGGCGCGCCCAGGCGCGTGCTCTCGCTGGCCAGATCCCACCCTCGTCAGCCCAGCACCCGCCTCGTCGGCGCCCCGGGGGGGGGGGCTTTCCTTCCAGTCCTCCACCCCCACGCCGCGCCCCCCTCCAAAGGGGGGGGGGGAGCCCCCAAGACGCCCAAGCTGGCCTCCAAGACGGCCGCGATGGCCTCGGAGGTGCCTCCAGGCCGCCCCAGGTGGCCGGCAAGACGGCTCGAGATGGCCCGAAGGTGCACCCAAGACGGCCCAAGATGGCCTCAAGAGGGCCTCGGACGGCCCAAAAGGCCCTCAGGAGGGGGGCGTCGCGCGTCGCATCCGCGGCAGCCGTGCTCCACGATTGGCGGGGGGGTCGCGTTCCGCGTCACGCGGCGCCTCGTGGCGGGACTGGGCGCGCGCGCGCGCGGGCGGGGCCCCGCGCGGCCGCAGACGCAGACGCGTCGCGACGGCGTGGGTCTCGCTCCGCGACCGGCGGGGGGGCCCCGCTCCACGACCGGGGCGTCGCCCCGACGCCGTCGGCGAGGGCTGCTCGACGACGGCTGTGCGCTCCACGACGGCGGCGCTCTCCACGACGGCGACGGCTGCGCTCCACGCCCGACGCGGGCACCGCGGGCACTGGCGCCAGGCTCTCGCGGTTGAGCTGCGTCGCATCGGGAGGGGCCCTCGGCCACGCGCGCAGGGGGGGCAGGGCGAGCCAGGCGCGCTCGCGCCTCGTCTGACATCCTATCCCTCGCCCCCGTCCCTTCCCATGGCGCTGATGCGTCTCTACCGGCAGGCGCGCGTCATGGCGGCCCTGCGACTCACACTGAAAGACCACTTCGTGTGATGCGCAGTCGAACAGAAAGGGGAGCTTCGTGCACAGGAGGAGGAGGAGGAGGAGGAGGAGGAGGAGGAGGAGGAGGAGGTGGCGGGTGAGCAGGAAGATGAGCGGGGGGAAGGGATGTCGACGAGCAACAGCAGCAGGAACTAAAGCGGAAGGACCAGGCGGGTAAGGCGAACCAGGGGAAGGTGGAGGAGGGGAAGTGAGGGGAGGGGAGCGACAAAGCTGAATAATCAAGGGCTCCCTCGAGGGTGCGAAGTTATTCGCGCTTCGTGGTCTGGACGACGTCAGAGCGAGGCGCGAAGTTATTCGCGCTTCGCGGTCTGAGCCTACGACGGCTTCCAGAGCGAACGTAGACGCGCCTCGCATCCTTGGGGCTAGGCCATTGAGGGATTGCATCGCGGGCTTCGCGGTCTGGGCGACGTCAGCGCGAGGCGCGAAGTTGTTCGCGCTTCGCGCGGAGCCCTTAGAGTTTGGTTCAGGTTTTCTTAGGGGGCCAGTGAGTTACGATGAGGTTTTCGGAGGCGGACCCAGGGGTTAGGATCAAGTTTTCGAGCTGAGCCCACGGAATTCGGAGTAGGTTTTCGCGCGCAACCCCTGGAGTTGGGATGAGGTTTTCGTAAGGGGGCCAGGGGTTAGGGCAAGGTTGTCGCATGGAGCTCAAGGAACTCGGATCCGGTTTTCGCTCGGAGCCCATGGAGTGTGGATACGGTTCTCGTAGTGGGGCCGGTGAGTTAGGATAAGGTTTTCGCAGCGGGCCTTGGGCGTTTGGATAAGGTTTTCGCGCAGAGCCCTGGATGTTTGGACTAAGTTTTCGCGCGGAGCCCAACGAGTTTGGATAAGGTTTTCATAGTTTGGCAGTGAGTGAGGATCAGGTTTTCGCAGCGAGCCCTGGGCGTTAGGATAAGGCTTTCGCGCAGGGCCCAAGGAATTCAGAGTAGGTTTTCGCGGAGCCCGTGGGGTTTGGGTATGTAATTCGTATGGGGGGCAGTGAGTTTGGATAAGGTTTCCGTAGCCGGCCCAGGGCGTTAGGATAAGGTTTTCGCGTGGGGCCCAAGGAATTATGAGTAGGTTTTCGCGCCAAGCCCTTGGAGCTTGGACAAGGTTTTCGTAGGCAGGCCAGTGAGTGAGGCGACGTTTTTCTTACGGGAGCCCAGGGAATTTGGATATACTTTTCGCGCCTGGAATTCGGATTAGGGGTTCGCGCGGAGCCCGCGGAGTGTGGATCTGGTTTCCGCAGGGGGGGAGATGAGTTAGACGAAGGTTTTCAAAATCCATGGGCTCCGCGCGGAACCTAATCCGAATTCCAAGGGCTCCGCCCGAATTCTCTATCCTAGCTCCCAGCCCCCCTACGAAATCCTTATCCTATCTCACTGGCCCCCCTACCAAAACCCTATCCGAACCCCACGGGCTCCGCGCGAAAACCTACTCTGAATTCCTTGGGCTCCGCCCGAAAACCTTATCCTGACTCCCAGCCCCCCTACGAAATCCTTATCCTATCTCACTGCCCCCCCTACGAAAACCATATCCGAACTCCATGGGCTCCGCGCGAAAACATAATCCGAATTCCTTGGGCTCCTTCCGAAAACCTTATCCTGACTCCTGGGCGCCCCGACGAAAACCTTATCCTAAGCCGCTGGCCGCCCTACGAAAACCATATCCGAACTCCATGGGCTCCGCGCGAAAACCTAGTCCGAATTCCCTGGGCTCCGCCCGAAAACCTTATCCCAACTCCTGTTTCCGCCTTCGGAAACCTTATCCTAATTCATTGGGCCCAGAGCGCGAAATCCAAATCGGAATTCCTTGGGATCCGCCCGAAAACCTTATCCTAACTCTCGGGCCCCCGACGAAAACCTTATCGTAGCTTATTACCCCTTGCGAACCTCCTTCGAATTCCTTGGGCGTTGCGCAAAAACCTCATCATAATTCTTGGGCCCCCCTGCGAAAACCTTCTCCTCACTCACTGGCCCCCATGCGAAAACCATATCCGAGCTCCATGGGCGCCGCTCGAAAACCTAATCCGAATTTCTTGGGCCCTGCGCGAAGATCTCATCGGAATGCTTGGGGCCCTCTACCAAAACCTTATCCTAACCAACTGGGCGCCCTACGAAAACCATATCCAGACTCCTGGGGCTCCGTGCGAAACCTACTCCGAATGTGTTGGTCTCCGCTCGAAAGACTTCTCTTGAGTTTACGAAGACCTTATCAGAAATCACTGGGCTCCTTACGAAAAGCATTCCCAACTCCGAGGGCCGGCGTTCCTCCCTTATCGTCCTCTGTCCCCACGTCCACCTCAGTCCTCATCCTCTGCATGCCTTGCGGGCCTCGGACTCTCCCATCGCCCCACGCCCTTGTCTTGTCCCCCGGGGGGGAAGCGCGAAAGGCTCGAAGTTATTCGCGCTTCGCGAGCCCCTCGTCTTGTCCCAGGGTGGGGTGGGGGGGCGCAAAAGCGCGAAGTTATTCGCGCTTCGCACAGCGCGAAGCGCGAAGCTAGGAGCCCTTGAATAATTCATGGGATTCAGAAAAGCAGCCCGCGCTTGGGCGAGACGAACTGTAGCAGGAACTGGAGTGCAAGCAGCGGGAGGAACAGGAGGACAAGGGGGAGGCGGAGGAGGGGAAATGATGGGGGGAGCCACAATGAGGCAGGATTCGGATCCCCAAGCAAAAAGTGGCCCGCGCTTGGGCGAGAGCACCGTTCTGAACGATGAGAGCAACGCGCCGATCCGAACATGAGGCCCACGCTGCAGCGGGAGCACCATTCTGCAACACCGAATACAAGTGGATGGTAAAAACCATAAGAACATACATGCGTGAAACCCTGTGTGTAAAAAAGCCCCCGAACGGGGGCGGGAGATCTTCAGGGCAACTTCAGGGGAGGAGGGAGAGTAGTGAGCAGTATGCATCTTGTTTAGCTGTGGAGGGCGAAGGCTTCTTAGAAACACCCCTGCGTCTTAGAATGCGCGGGCCTTGTCTAAGAAGCGGCCTCCTTCTAAGAAGCCGTCCCCCCTCCCCCTACCCCCTCGTGCGCACCGCCAATGCATCTCTCCGCGTTTGGCTACCACGTCGCTCAGTCACCAGCGTTGCGGCGCGATTTGGAACCCGGCCTTCTCCATCCTGACATCGCCGACGCACACTCTGCGAATCGTCTACGTCTACGCGGTATGGTCTTGGGGATCCACTGGAACGCCCCAGCCCTATTCCGGTTTCCTTTCTCCTCCTCCTCCTCCTCCTCCTCCTTCTCGTCCTCCTCCTTCTCGTCATCACCATCATCATCATCATCAGCAGCAGCAGCAGCATCAGCATCAGCATCAGCATCACTAGCTTCATTATCATGATAAGCGTCATCATCAGCAGCATCATCATCACGCTCCTCGCTCTCAGAGACGACGGCGGCGGCGGTGACCACGAACGGTGGCTGTCGCACGGAGAGCCGACGTCACGAAATAGCTGCAGCATTCAAACCACCCGACAAGACTCCTTGGCCCGATCTCTCCGTTGCATGCTTCGAGCCGGATCGCTCTGTGAGGGTCTCAGGATCCCCCTACAAAAGGGGAGCTGCGAAGCATTGGCACTCCTCCTCCTCCTCCTCCTCCTCCTCCTCCTCCTCCTCCTCCTCCTCCTCCTCCTCCTCCTCCTCCTCCTCCCCCTCCCCCTCCTCCTCCTGTGGTCTCAGAGCAGGCCCGGGGCCTGCGGCGCGGGCAGCGCAGACGTCGGCGGCGGCGGCGGCGCCGGCGGCGGCCTGCCCCTGGCAGGGGCGGCCTCGCTGCTCCAGCGGTGCGTGGACGCCTCGCCGCCGCTGCTGCTCACGACCGCCACGGCGCACGGCTTCTGCTACGAGGGCGCCCAGCGGGGCCAGGCCGGCCGGGCCGGCCTCGGGGGCCTCGCGACGGGGGTCAATGGCGAACGCCCGGGTCGGCCAGAGCGCCCGATCTTGCAGGAGCCTGCAGCGCCAGGGTCGCACTGACCCGGGTGCGGGTGCAGGGTCCTGCAGGAGCCCGCAGGGTCCTCCGCGTTGACCCGGGTGCGGGTGCAGGATCTGGCAGGATTCTGCAGGGCTTGGCTGACCCGGGTCTGGATTGACCTGGGTCAAAAGATCCCCGACGGCCCTGCGAGGTCGGCCGGCGCCGTCGTTCGGGGCGATCGAAGCTGGTACCGAAGCAAGGGGTACAGAGCAGTCCGGGAGCAGCGCCAGGTCCTTCTGAACAGGGCTCGTGGTCGGCGTCGCCGTGGCCGTGGCCCGTCTGAGGCAGAGGGCCGCCTGCCCAGCAGGGGCGGCTGTCGGTTTCGGACGGCACTCGATGTTGGGCCTTCGGAGCGTCAAGGGTCCCGTGCCGTAAAAAGGCATCGCTTGGTATCTCTTGGAAGCGAGGGTGGTCAAAAGCGAGGTAGGTTTGTTTGCCCCCTAACTACGACGACTACTACGACTACGACCTCGTGCCATCCCGCCCCCAGGGGGCAACGAAAGGAAGGGGGATAGGCTCGGTGGGGGATGCATCGACCCCACTCGCCCATTCGCAGGAGGAGGGAGGGGGAGGGGGAGGAGGAGGAGGAGGAGGAGGAGGAGGAGGAGGAGGAGGAGGAGGAGGAGGAGGAGGAGGAGGAGGAGGAGGAGGAGGAGAGGAGGGAGGGAGGGAGGGAGGGAGGGAGGGAGGGAGGGAGGGAGGAGGAGGAGGAGGAGGCTGGATGAGGAGGAGGAGGAGGAGGAGGAGGAGGAGAGGAGGAGGAGGAGTAGGAAGAGGAGGAGGAGGATAATGAGAAGGAGGAGAAAGGGAGGGAGGAGGGAGGAGGAGGAGGAGGCTTTGTGGAGGAGGAGGAGGAGGCTTTGTGGAGGAGGAGGCTGGATGAGGAGGAGGAGGAGGAGGAGGAGGAGGAGGAGGAGGAGGAGGAGGGGGGGAGGAGGTTTTAGGGAAAGTGCGCCAGTGGATCTCCCGGGCATGATGAGGGCCGGGGGTTATCGGAGGGACATGAGGAGAGCGGGGCCGAAGCGAAGGGATATTGGGAGGCGGCGGGGGATGGGGCATGAGCTTGAGGCGGGCGCCGGCTAACGATTAGCTGAACACTGTTCTGCGTGTCCGTGCGCCCCCCCCCAGACAGAACGCAGTGACCGGCTGCAGAACTTCATGATGTGGGTAATCGTGCGCTTCGTGCTTCCAGGCTAAAGGCTCGAGTCCACGACGCCCACTGGCGTCGCGTTGATGCCGCCCCGATTTGCCAGACCGCACATGCACAGATACGCATTATATGTGTTTCAACGTTTGTTTCACGACCCTTTTTATAGTAACAGACCCACGTTGGAAACCAATCTCCATCCAAAGGTGTACGTCGGCCAGTGAGGCCCAGGCCAGCCCAGTAGTGGGCGTAGGGATCGCCCAAACAATGCTCAGAGGATCGAGGTCCCAAGGTTTATGATGTTCCAAGCTGCTGTAGCCTTCATCCCCAGGAAGAGTTTCGAGCACCAGGGAACTACCGAAACCGGAGGGTTTTCACCTGACGGGCCCCGAGAGGCGAGACTGGTTCGATGCTTCGCCAGCGTGTGGGGCACAACGTGTTTCGATACTGTTCTGCATGCTCTGAATTACTCATGAGATGTGGTCCTCAGCCCCGGGCACACTCCCGGCGTTTCTCCGAGAATCGCAGCAGGCAGCTAAAGGCGTCGTTCGCTTCTCTGCGCCTGGAGGTCGTCGCTGGGCCCGGGGGCCGCCAGGGGGCGATGCGGAATGAAGAAGTGGTACCCTCGACGACAGCTTGGCATCTGTTGGACGTGTGCATTTTTTCGGCGAGGGCCATCGAGAAGCAGATTGGGCCATCTAACGAACAACACAAGCGCACGAAGTCGAAGCATCGATCGAACACTACGACGCGTAAGCAAACCCACGACGACATTCGGGGACTCGTAAGGCTCGAGTGCGCCAAAACTCGGGTTTTGCGACGCTGTTTGGCGAGTGCGCCCTGGATTTTGATTGTCCAATTCTCGTGGGATGTCTGCAGCGGCAGTTCGCGTCAACTTTCAGACTGGGTCTCGTCATCTTCACGATGGCCCCGTGGGGCCAACCCGAGTCCCCCGAACCCGCGTCGTACGTCTCCCCGAGACATGCGTCTGCCCTCTTGCATCCATACGTCCACGCCGACGTCTGCGCGCCAGCGGCCCAGGCAAGGTTGCGCATAATTAGGCGCCCCCGTGGCCAGTGTGGCGCGCCGCGCTGGCGACCCGCCTGCAGTCGCACCGAGGTATAGGATCGAGGTCGGTTCGGGGAGGGTGCCGTGGTGTTCTTAGTGCTTGTTGGATACTGTTGAACATCCCTGGGAGGGTACTCCAGATTTCGTAATAAAAGGGAGGGGGTCTGGACCCTCCAAGACAAACCATTTAATCTGTGCTGACTTACTCGTGTCTCTCTGGGCCCGTTTTTTAATGCTTGCCCCGACAAATAATCCGGGCGGACAGGACTTTTTGGATCGGCGTAGGTGCCTCCGGCGCCGCCCCACGCTCCGCGCGCCAGGGAGGGGGTCTAGCGCCAATCTAAAAAAGTCGCGCGGACCACCAAGAAATTATAATCATGCCGTTATTGGATATTTCTAAAGAAGTTTTTGGGTCCCAGGGCTGTCAATAAGCGATTCGGGATGAGGTGATCTTCTCGATCATTTACGCCTTTCCCTGATCAATGCTTGCACTGAAGAGGCCCCCGCGGATATTGAAAGGCTTTTGCGAAAGCTCACCGCCGTTTCCGGTGGGCGTCCGTATGCCCGGGGCCTTGGGTTCCCGATTTCGTGGCCCTGGGCTTTGGAGGAATCCCTTGGGTGACATCAGAGTGAGGGGGCCGAACGGTCATTCATTGTCCCTGGGTGCGTGGCTGAAGTGCGGATCCGAGGTGGGGATTATGCTTGTTGTTGTTGTTGTTGTTGTTGTTGTTGTTGTTGTTGTTGTTGTTGTTGTTGTTGAACTCTCATTCTTGAAGAAAAATTATTGTTGATCCCCCCCACCAGTGCACATTGATTTTTTTCGATTGAAGTGCCACCCCCGGGGCTCGCACCTTGTTTTTTCTTAAGGAAAGTATTCCTGCTCAAACTGTGCCCCTGCCCCCCGGGCTAGAACAACAACGGCTCCCGCCTGAGACTTCCTCGATTTTTACTCAGGACCCCCGCTCCCGCCTGAGACCTCCGCGCAATTTACTCAGGAAAGGCACTCCCGCCTGAGACTTCCTCGCAATGTAATCAAGACCCCCGCTCCCGCCTGAGACTTCCGTGCAATTTACGTGGGAACGGCGCTCCCGCCTGAGACTTCTTCGAATTTTACTCAGGACCCCCGCTCCTGCCTGACATTTCCGCGCAATTGACTCAGGAACGGCGCTCCCGCCTGAGACTTCCTCGCAATTTAGTGAGGACCCCCGCTCCCGCCTGAGACTTCCGTGCAATTTGCTCAGGAACGGCGCTCCCGCTTGAGACTTCCTCGCAACTTAGTCAGGGCCCCCGCTTCCGCCTGAGATTTCCTCACAATGTACTCAGGACTGCGCTCTCGCGTGCGACGTTCTCACAAATTATTCTGGAATTGCGTTTCGGCGCTCAGGAACCACGCACGCGCCAAGGACGCCTTCACAACGTGGTATCTTCCCTCTTTCCTTCGTCCTTCCCCCTCCCCTTCCTCCCACTCTCCCTCGTTCTTCCCCTCCTCCTCTTGCAGGGCCCGCGCCAATTCCAATGGCGGGCAGAGAGATGTACGCCCCCGAAGGATTGTCCGCCCGTTCCGGTTTGCCCGTACGTCTAAGCCCGCCGGCCCCAGCAAAGAGAAATAATCCCCCCGAAAGGGGTGTGATCGAAGACGAAGAGGGCGGGCATCGAGGGTGTAGGGTATACGTGTTGAATGACTCGCGGGCAAGTAAGAGCGTACAGCCTTAAAATGGTTGTTGTTGTTGTTGTTGTTGTTGTTGTTGGACCCCTGGTGCGCGACCTCTGCGCCGCGCCTAGGCCGCAGCTACATTTTCATCATTTGTTCGCGAAAGCTTCAGAAAAGTGGATGAGCTCCGGATCCGGTTTTTTGTTGACGCTCGTTTTCCCTTGCAAAAAACAATAGAAAATGAAAATTCTTGTTTTTACTTGATCAAATTGCAAGAATCCCTTGCAAAAAATAAGGTAAAGTGGACATTCGTGCGCGCAAGACGAAATCCTTCCAAAACCTTAGGTTTCGTAACGATTTTAACATAAAAACATCAAAAACCCAATGGTTTTCTCAGAAAAAATTGTCAAAATGTCCTTCCGCGCGCTCTTGCGGATTCCTAGGAAACCCACCAGATTTTAAACATTTCTGTTAAAAGGGCCTTTGCGAGGAACCTTTTCAGGTGCTTCGACCTTCTGCAACAACGGTTGCGAGCCTACGAGGGCCACCATCCCTTGCAAAAAATGACACGAAGTGCACATGCGCGCGGCCGCCGCGCGCGCGTGCCGAAATCCTGCCAAACATAATGTGATTTCAATAATTTCAAGATGCGATGTTCCGAAAACATATGCAAACGCAAGACTTTCTCATCCGAAAAATATCAAAATCCACCCGCGGGCTCTTCATGAATCTTTAAAACCCAAGATGGCCCCAAGAGGCGCTCAAGATGGCCCCAAGAGGCGCCCATGAGGCCGCAAGAGGCGCCCAAGATGGTCCCAAGAGGCCCCAAGAGGACTCCAAGAGGCCCCCAAGAGGACTCCAAGACAGCCCCAACAAATGCACCATGCGGGGCACATGCGGGGCCCAAACAAGTGATCAACCTCTGCGGGTGTGTACTCCACGCCAGTGTAGTATCCACGATCGTCCGCGCGCCACGAAGTGAAGTGTCCTGACGTCATAGGGCGGGAAGCTGGGTGTGGGTGGTTCCCGAGAGTCGTGTGGATGTTTGGTAGAGCTTGCATTGCCCCCCCACGAAGTGGGGGTATTGGCTGGCGTCGCATGAAAACCCTGGCACTGGGGAGAACACTGAGCGTTCGGGTAAAATGATTGTTGTTGTTGTTGTTGTTGTTGTTGTTGTTGTTGTTGTTGTTGTTGTTGTTGAACATTATTTATTCTAAAGAATAATTATTGTTGGGCCCCCTGGTGCGCGCCCCCCCTGCGCCGCCTAGGCCGCAGCTACATTTTCATCATTTTCGTGAGGAAGCCTCAGGTAAGATGTGATCCAGATCCGGTTGTTTTGTTGTAATCCGTTTTCCCTTGCAAAAAACACTATAAAATGACATTTCTTGTTCTAATATAATCAAATTTCAAGAATCCCTTGCAAAAAATAAGGTAAAGTGGACATTCGCGCGCGCAAGACGAAATCCTTCCAAAAGCTTAGTGTTCGGAGCGATTTTAACATAAAAACATCAAAAAACCAATGGTTTTTCAACAAAAAAATGTCAAAATCTCATCCCGCGCGCTCTTGCGGATTCGTAGGAAACCCAACACTTTTTAAACATTTCTGTCAAACGGGCTTTTGCGAGCAACTTTTTCGAACTTCTGCAACAACGGTTGCGCACCTGCCAGGGCCATCATCCCTGTCAAATAATACCATGCGGGACACATTCGTTTTTTCTTCGCGCGCGCACGCCGTCGTCGTCGGCCGCGGGGCCCTGAATAGTAGCCACGGTCGTCCGCATGCCACGAAGTGAAGTGTCCGAACGTCATAGGGCGGGAAGCTGGGTGTGGGTGGTGGCGAAGAGTCGTTTGGAAATTTGGTAGAGCTTGAACCGGCCCCCCCACAAAGTGGGGGTATTGCCCGCCTCCTATGAAAACCCTGGCACTGGTGAGAACGGAGTGTCCCCACGTGCTAGTAATTGTTGTTGTTGTTGTTGTTGTTGTTGTTGTTGTTTTTGTTGTTGTTGTTGTTGTTGTCGTCGTCCCGCCCTGGACCCACCCTTGACCCACCTCGCGACCCACCTGCGACCCACCCGCGACCCAACCGCGACCCGCTCGCGACCCACCAGCGACCCACCTGCGACCCACCCGCGACCCACCCGCGACCCACCCGCGACCCAGCCCGCGACCCACCCGCGACCGACCGTCGACGCACCCGCGACCCACCTGCGACCCAACCCGCGATCCACCTACACTGTTTTAGCAAGAAAATCGACGCCTGCGGCGGGCTCGTTGTATAGTTTGAAAAATTTGCGCTTGCGGCGGGCTTCTTCAAAGCCTCGCAGACTGGCGACGTCCCCGCCGCCCCCTCACTCTTATCCGCAACTGCGAGGTGCTACGGTATTCTCGTCGATTTCGGTCGGCGGCCGGTTCCTCTGGCTTTCGGTCTGCAGTGTTGGGTTCCCAAATTCCAGAAGATCGTGAACGTTGACGTCCATGTCCGCGACGACGACCCTGAACCTCGAAGTCCGATCAAACGTCGTCCCCCGCGACACTCCCCCGGGTCCATGCTCCTCGTCCGGGGTCGATTCTTGACGGCCTTTGGGGCCCGAAGCGGGCCCCAGAAGTCCAGAAGAGGAGATCCAGGAACAAATTCTACCGCGATCTTGCTCGAGCGGCGACGACGATCGGGGGCCCCAAAACGGTGCGGTGACCAACCGCGTGGTGAGTCAGTCAGTGCAGATTCGCGGTCGCCACCCGGTTTTAGGACCGGGGTCGTTCTCATCTCGGGGTAGTCTGGGACCTCCAGGGTTCAAGACCGTGCGGTGACGGATCGTGCGGTGTGGTCGCTGTGGATGTCAGGGACTCCGCGCGGTCTATCTCCGCACTGTTTCGGGATACCCGAGACTACGACGACGACGACGACGACGACGACGACGACGACCACGACGACGACGACGACCACGACGACGACGACGACGACGACGGCGGCGGCGGCGACGACGGCGACGACGACGACGACGGCGACGGCGACCTGGACGGGCCGCCCGCAGGCCGCCGCCGACGCCACACCGTCGCTGGAGGCCTCCCTGGAGGCCGCCGAGACGTGGCCATCGGCGCAGCAGGCGCGGCCGCCTCGAAGCCGCCGGCCGCCGCCGCGGCCGTCGTCTCGGGCCAGACGGAAGCCCAGGCCTCCCGAGAAGACGCGCCGTTTTCCAAGATGGCCTTCGCCTTCTCACTTCCCCCTCCCGCTCGCCGCCAAGACGAGCTTGGTGTCTGCCGGCCTCCAGCCTTGGCGTAGGCTGGCGGTCTGAGGTGGCCCAGCGCTGGTTGCGGCCTGCAGGGAGGAGGGGCGAGCTTCGAGGTTCTGTGGGGAGGGGGAGGAGGAGGAGGAGGAGGAGGAGGAGGAGGAGGAGGAGCAGGAGGAGGAGGAGGAGGAGGAGGAGGAGGAGGAGGAGGAGGAGGGAGGAGGGAGAAGGGAAGAGGAGGAGGAGCAGGAGGAGGAGGAGGAGGAGGAGGACGAGGAAGAGGAGGAGGAGAAGGAGGAGGAGGGGGAGGGGGAGCAGGAGCAGGAGCACGAGCAGGAGCAGGAGCAGGAGGAGGAGGAGGAGGAGGAGCAGCAGGTTTTTATGTTCGTTGTTCTTACTTTTTCTGGTCTGTGGGAGCCGCTTTCGCCGCCGACCCGCGCCCCCCCACGGGGCCGGGCGGGGGGCCGGGGCACATGGCACCCGCGGAGCGTCGTAAAACGGTGGGACTACGCGCAAGTTTTGCAACTGTTCCGCAGGACGCGTCAGGACGGCAGGATCGTAAAGCTCGGTCTTCGCAACCGCGTCAGGGCAGCAGGTTTTTCGCAGAGTTCGGACTTCGCAACCGCGTCAGGACAGCAGTTTTTTGTTTTGTTTCAATGTTTGGCCCCTGGGGGCCCTTGCCGGGCCCCCGGACCGTGAAAAAACGATGCAAGATGAGAAGCTGGTCCTGGGGAAAGGGTCGGGACTTCCGTGGACCGCGTACAGTCAGACCGCATAGTAAGGATGGGGCAACCTCCCCAAGGGCACCTTTGCATCCTTGCCTCCTCGGTCACCTCGGTCCATCCTTCGCCGCTTTCGCTGGCCGCGCCCCGCTCGAAAAGCTTAGAAATGGGCGTCCAAGGCCCGTGCATCCTTATCGCCCATCCTTACTACACTGGTTGACTGTATTCAACAGCATCAGAACGCCGTCATATCTGGGAAGGAGGGGTCGGCCACGCTCTCGGGGGCCTTGAGGCGGGGGTCACAATGCAGACGGGGGGGTCCGCCAGAGCGCCTGGGCGCCTGCAGGATCCTGCGGAACCACTGCGGCACTGGCCAAGGGCCAGCGCGCAGGATCACGCACGATCCTGAAGGATGCTGGGCAGGGGTGGGCCTAAACGGTTTTTCGGCGATTTCGTGGGCCGTTTTCGTTTCGATGTCGTTTTTTTACCAGTTTGAAACATATCCCTATCCCTATGCTTGACATCACCTCACCTCGATGCCGATCTTAAGGATTCCCTCAGTTTATGAGGGCCTATCCCTAAGATTATCCTCGCTTTTTGCTCGCCCATCTTAGGGATAGGGATACGTTCGAGGCTGGTTATTTTTGCGGCGAAGGCGGACGGAAGACGAAGCGAGGGAGAGCGAAAACGAAACGAAAACGAAGCACAGCGTTCAGGTGCAGCCCTGCTGCCGCAGGATCCCGCAGAGCCGGACCGACCGGGGTCTGCACCGACCCGGGCCAGTGCGTCCCCGCCGTGCACGGGGGTGGCCTCGCGCCAGCGCCAGGGTGACCTTTGGGTGCGGGCGGGCGCGCCCGGTGGCCGGGGGCTCGCAGGGCGAAGGCGGGCGTGGTGTCCCTCCACAGGAGGAGCATCCAAGAGCAGTAGGGAAACAGTCGGGGGACGATTTTTGGATTCTGTTTGACCGTTCTGTTTATTTTTCACTGTTTTTTTCATTGGTCGTCCAAAATCCGCCTGTAGGGGGACGTGCCCGACCTAATCGTGGAGGGGCGGTTTAGGGAGCGAGAGCAGCGGGATGCTCACATCGTCTTGTCCCACGAGCCGTTTCGAGCCGGTCTCTTGTGACACCATCTTTGCCCCTGCGCCACCCGTGCGTCCCCCCGGCAGGGGGCACCCCGATCGCCGAGTGCGATGCGACGGAAGCGGCGCCTGCGCGCCTGGTGGTGTCCCCAAAGAGGCCCCCTCCCGAGGCCGCGCACCACAGGTCACTCTTGCCCGGGGTCACTCTTGCATGCGCAGTGGAGGCTCACGCCAAGAACCACCCTGCTCGTCTCCCCGGTGCCCTGGGTTTCGTGGGTTTCGATGGTTTTGCTGTGGAAAGCCTGACGCTCCCACGCCAAAAATCAGTGGACGCCGTGGGATCTCAGGGTCGAGTTTTCTTGTGGAAGGCTTCTTGTGGTCGGGCCCCTACTGCACCCGAAGGGGATGAAGGCGGGGCGCAGTGCAGGCAGCAACTCCCTGGAGTCTGGCCGGTCCTCGGAATTCTGTCTTTAGAGTGCGCTGGCGTGCGATAGCGCTTGGCATCGGGGGTGGAGAGACCTCCTACCCTGACACGTCGATTGAGGAATTGGCCGTCTTCGGTTCGCGAGAGGGTGTCGCGGCCGTCGTTTCTGCCGGTCCAGGCCCGTCGGTTTCGGTCCCAGGCCGTGTTCATTAAGGGGAGGTCTATTAAAGGGAGGTTTGTCCACCGCCGAAGGAAGCGCCGATCTAGCCTGGATTAGGCGTCGATTTAGCGCCGATTAGCTTCGATAAGCGTCGGTAGCGTCCGTTCGAAAGAGCCGCCGCCTCTGCCGTCGTCGAGCCGGATCGAAGGGAGGGGGCAGCGTCCATTTCGGTCCGATCGATCCGGTTCGATTCTGATTTTGGCTGGCCCGATCCGATTCGATTCCAATACTCCGACGATCCAAATCGGCCCGGTGTTTGCATGGCGTTGTTGTGCATCTTGACGCAGCCGATCCGATTCGATGAGCAACTCATAGAAGCATCGTATGCCCTAGGAATTCCGTTTTCAGAGTGCGCCAGCGTGCGTTAACGTTTGGCAAGTGATGAGAAAGCGGCGACAGTGTCGATCAGCGTCGATTTAGCGTCGATTAGCGCCGATTACCGTCGGCTGGCGTCGACTAGCAAGAGCCAGCAAGATGGCACGGGAGGCTCCCATGAATTGCCACAGAAAGTGAAGTATGCAGCGAAGCGTTCAATCAACCTTCACCTTCATCCCTCCTTCTCCTCCCTTACCCAGGGCTCGTTTCGGTTCCTCCGATTCGATTCGATTGCTATGGCTTCCGATTCGATTGGATTTGGGATCCCGATTTGGAGTCCGGTGTCTCAATGGAGGCCCACCAGCCTGCCGACGTCCGCCGATTCGACTTCTCCCGACTTGGCTGCCGATTTCCGCCGATCCAGTTCATTCAAGCAGTGGCGAGGCGTCCTGGTTGGCCTGCAGTCCCACCAAAAAATCACCTTCTGTGGTCTGCACGAGAGTTCTTAAAACATCTCTGGCAGAGACTGTCTTGTTTTAACACATCGGGCGTATGTCCTAAGAACAGCGTTTTTGTGATTCGAGCATTTTTGGATTCTAAGCAAAATTTCGTGGTAGGCCCACGGGAATGGCAGGATCGGGCTCTGCTCAATTCGTTTCGATTGCTGATCCGACGTATCGATTCGATTCTGGGCTCCCCTGCCCCTCCTCCACCTTCTCCTGCTCCTGCTCCTGCCCCTGCGCCCTGGGGGAACTTGAGCCTGCATAAATCTACCCTTAATTGGGGGGGTAGTGGGTGCTGTTCGCTTAACGGCCCGGGTTCGCCGCCCGGGCGCCAGTCTCAGCACTCGGGTCACCCCGCACCCAGGGAGGTCGGGGGAGGCTCATGGCGCGTGCCACCTGGTCTCCCTTGGGCAAGGGGACTTGTGGGGGTGGTCCTGGGCACCACTAAGTCTCGCGCCAGGGGGCCCACCTGGCGGCCGAAGGTGTTCCAGAGTCCCGACCTGCAGCGCAGGTGGAGGCTTGGGCGGAGGTGGTGGCATGGCTCGGCGCAAGGGCGCCGACCTGAGGCGGCCAGAGGACCGTCCTGTGGCTGAGCTGTGAGGCGACGTAAGACTTAGCATCTGTATTTTTCTGCTGGGGGCGGCAAGGCCCGCCGTAGGTTCCCCCAGAGAAAAGCGGCACGTGCTGAGGCCGCTGGCCCACCTCGCCTCGGGCGCGCCGCTGCGCGCTTGGCGAGGTGCCGAGACCAGGGGCATTCACTCGTGCGCGCGTGCACGCGGGTTTAAAACTCGTCCGCTCCTTCCGCGGTGACTCCCTCTCCTCGGCGCCAACTCTGTTGTCGTGCCGGGCCTGATGGAAAGGAGAGGGGTGAAGGAAGGGGAACGGAAGCAAGGGGGTTTCCGAGTCCCCGGGCATGGCCTCTCCTCCCCCATCATCGTCCTCGTCGTCGTCGTCATCATCATCATGATCATCATCATCATCGTCGTCGTCGTCGTCATCGTCATCGTCAGCATCAGTTTCCTCCTCATCATCAGTATTCTCCTCCTCGTCCCTCCTCACCCCCTCCTCATCACCGCCATCGTCATCATCACCGCCATCATCATCATCATCATATTCATAATCATCATCACAATCATCATCATCGTCATCATCATCGTCAGCATCATCAGCATCATCATCACCAACATCAGCATCATCATCACCGCCATCATCATCAGCAACATCATCGCCATCATCATCATCATCATCATCATCATCATCACCATCATCATCATCATCATCATCGTTTTCGTCCGTCCGTCCGTCCGTCCGTCCGTCCATCCATCCATCCATCCATCCCTTCGAGCCGACCCCGGCGCCGGGAGGCGCCGGGAACAGTCCACAAGCAAACTCGTGGGCGTGAGCATCTTCTCGGGTCGGACGTCAACCGGGGGCAGCGTCAGGGGGCTCGAGACTCGTCACTGTGAAGGCCTGACGGCCGGTGGCGCCGACCCTGAATTACATCGACGACGACCGGGAGGGGGTAGAGGAGGAGAAGGAGGAGGAGGAGGCGGAGGAGGAGGCGGAGATAAGGGGGGGAGGAGCAGGAGGAGGAGAGCCCGTTAGAGGGGGCTCGAGGTTCGAGGTCTCCGCGCGTCTCCGTCCTGGCTCCCCGCGGCCTTCGCGGCCGCGGGGTGCCCTCGAGGCGGCGGCGGCGCCTCCCCGCGGGGGCGCCCCCGGGGGGGGGGGGGGGGCTTGCCGGGGACTCGCCCCCCGAGCGGCCGCCGGGGAGCCGAGGCATGGCCCGAAGATCAGCGTGGCACGGGTTGCGGGAGTCGATTCATAATTAATAAATGATTTCCACGAGTTCTCCTCCTCCTCCTCCATCTCCTCCTCCTCCTCCTCCTCCTCCATCTCCTCTTCCTCCTCCTCCTCCTCCTCTTCCTCCTCCTTCTCTTTTGCCGCCAGCCGGAATGCACTGGGGAGGACGCGCGCTGCCAAACAATTTCCATATGTAAAAAACATGTTGCAAACATGTTTTACAACTGTAAAAACATGTTTGAACCATTTTTTGAACGTGTTTTACACATTTAACACACACACACACACACACACACACACACACACACACACACATCTTTAATTTAGTGACAGGATTGTTAGAGTGTCCATTGCCATGGCATCCACAAGGCACGGGCTCAGGTCGGGGAATTTCTCGCAGGATCCCCCGCGGCTACTTTATCATAGGACCCCCCGCGGCGGGTCCAGGCCATCTACGAGTAGTCACCTTGCGAGTGGTGGAACGCGCTCGTCGAAGCAAGAATCGGAGCAGGCGGTTGTCGACGCTTTCGGCCTCCAGGGGCCCTCGCCGGGCCTCGGGAGCGTCGAGAAGCGACTCAGGACGAACAACCTGCCCCAGATCGGCGAAGGGTAAGACTCGAGGAAGCCGGAACTCGGGTTTGCCGACGCTTTTTGACGAGCCCCTCCCGGATTTGGACGGTCCAGTGTTCGTGGGATGTCTGCAGCGGGAGCTCGCGTCAAGTTTCAGATTGGGTCTCGTGGTTTTCGTTGATGGCCCCGTCAGGCCAACCCGAGTCCCCCGAACCCGCGTCGCACGTCTCCCCGAGACATACGTTTGCCCTCCTGCATCCATACGCCTACGCCGACGTTGGCGCGCCAGCTGCCCAGGCAAGGTCGCGCGTAAGCGCCCTCGTTTCCAACGTTTCCCGTATCCGAGTCTTACGTCTCCCCGATCAGGGGGGATGCCTCGAACCCGCATCGCCGAGTGCCTCTCGGGGCTGCGAGATCCGTGGCGTGCTCGGCGCGGGCTGCCTGGAGGCCGCGCCGTGGCCCTCGGCGCGGCGGGCAGGGCTCTCCCGCCCCCGCCGCCGTCTCGGATCCTCCGCGGCTCCGGGCTGGAGGGTGCCAGCGGACCACACGCAGCAGCACTTGACCGAAGCCTCCCATGAGAGTGGTTCTTCGCGGTTGCCTTCGGCCCATTCGTGGGCAAGATGCCCTTTTGTGGGCTTCGGAGCTTCTCGAGGCCGCCTTGAGCCCGAGGGGCTATTTCGGGTCCTCCTGGGTCCCTCCTGGGCCTCTTTGGGGCGTCTTGGGGAGCTCCTGGGGGCCTCTCGGACACTCCAGGGAGCATCTTCGGCGTTCGGGGGGCCTCTCGAGGGCCTGCTGGCTGCTTCGGGGGGCCATGTTGGTGTGGAGGACGGAGGCATCCACATGACAGTTCAAGTTCCTCTGTTGGGACCTTTCGGGGCTGCCGTGACGACGGCGACGGCGACGGCGACGGCGACCCACCGGGCCTCTCCTGGCGCGCGTTCTGATTATAATTTCGAGGCGGATCCAGCCGTGGCGACGGGGGACCCCTCTCTGCGGCTCGAAGAGGCCCAGAAACCAAAACAAAAAACCCATCCGCCGATTCCGACTCGGAGTTTCCGAGCCTCGACGACGGCATCGACGACGACGGCGAAGGCGGCGCCGGCGGCGGCGGCGGCGACTGCGGCGGCGGCGACCCCGCGCGGGAGGTGCTGGACGACGTGGTCCTGCCGCTGTGCAGGCGGCGCGGCCTGCCCCTGTCCCTGCGCATGGGCACGCGGCGCGCGGCGACGCCGCCGCCCGCCCCGTGGAGGCCCGAGGAGCGACGAGCGATCGAGGCTCGAAGCGCCCCACTCCCCGTCCTGGGGGTCGGAGGCTCGAAGCGATCGAGGCTCGAAGCGACGAGCGATCGAGGCTCGGGTGGTCCTTCCCTCCCCCTCGCGGCCGCGCCCGTGCAGCGCAGGAGCACGGGAGCCGGGGTTGGGCACGTCCGCCCCCCTCCCCTCCCCCCGTTCCTTCTGTCCGTCTCCTCCCTCCTTTCCTCCTTTCCTCCTCCTCCCTCCTTTCCTCCTCCTCCTCCTCCTCCTCCTCCTCCTCCCCCTCCTCCTCCGCCTCCTCCGCCTCCTCCTCCTCCTCCTCGCTCTCCTCCTCCTCCTCCTCCTCCTCCTCCTCCTCCTCCTCCTCCTCCTCCTCCTTCCCCTCCTCCGCCTCCTCCTCCTCCTCCTCATCCTCCCCCTATTCCTCTGTTCCTTCCTCCTCCCTCCTGTTCCGTTGCACCTGGAGCGGTGTGCAGCTGCAGCAGCAGCAGCTCCGCCTCGGTGCTGCGGGGTCGTCCTGCGGGCGGCTCCGCTTCGGTGCTGCGGAGTCGTCGGGCGTGGTTGCTTCGTCCTCGCCGTCGCCCAAAGAGCGGCGGGGGCCGAGGCTCCAGGGTCGGAGTTCGAGGCCCGATGAGTTCGG
>CAUYUJ010009890.1:122500-172500 GCA_963575745.1 Prorocentrum cordatum
CCGCGGTTTCTTACCGAAACAATGTGATCAATGATCGCTGCCGTCGCGGAGCTTTGGGATCTTTCGGAGACAGTGTGGTGGGAGGCAGGAGGAGGGAGGCGGGAGGGTCGGCCTTCGGCCCGCGGCGATGACTATGCTGAGTGGTCTGCCCACGACGCCCCCCTGCCGGGAGGCGCTTGGGGCGGCCTGGGGTCGCACCCCCGCCGCTCCAGATTGTCAGCGTTCGGGCTTCCCCTGGCCGCCCAGACGGCCCGGGGGCCCACCCGAATTGCATGCCTTCCGTGGGCCGCGCACATCGGGTCGTTGAAATGGCGAAACTACTTGTTCGCCCATCACCCCCAAGTTCTTATCTTCATCGTTTGCCAACACTGTCTGTTGTAAGCTCGAAAACGGATGTGCACGTCATTGCGGCCAGAGCCACATTTTGAACACCCCTTCCATTCGTAGAATTGTTGCTATGAAGAGCAGGGGTTGACGATGAGAAGAGGAGGAGGAGGAGGAGGAGGAGGAGGAAGGATAGATGGATGGACGGATGGATCGACGGATGGATGGATGGATGGATGGATGAATGGATGGATGGATGGATGGATTGATGGATGGATGGAGGAGGATGAAGGAGGATGTTGTTTAGAATGCCCATGAGGCGCAGAAGGCGTTTTCCAACCCGTACACGATTTCAGCAGGCCCGCGGGATTCCCCCTTTTCAGGAGCGACCCTGGCTGCGGACCCGTGTGCAGACACAGCCAGGCGATTCATGCAGAGACAGGCCTGCACCGAAACCAGCCGCGAAGCGGTGCGAATGCATTCGAAGACGTCGACGCCATGATCTAGGTCGCAGAACGTACATGCAAACATTCATGCACGTGGCGGTCGTTGTTCTACTCGTGGTTTTGTCGATCGAAGCGGGCCCCCTAACCTGTCTCGAGCGAGTGCCGTCCCCCCCAGAGGCAGCACTCCTGCAGACAGTCGCACTATAAGCAGACTGTCTGGAGCCAGACGCCCCCCGTCCCCCCCTCTTTCCGCTTAGTGTCGAAACGCCGCCTGAAAAAAAACGCTCACGTGATGATCGACAAACAAGTGGATGGCTTCGTCATCACACGCGTCCGTGGAGCGGTGCAACAACTCTATCCGGAGGCACCGAAACACGGCACAGCTACTTGGAGTCATGCGTGTGTTCCCCCGTTGCGTCAAGGGACCACGTCTTGTAGCATAGCGCTGCAGGGCATTCAGGGATGCCGAGGTCGCACCGCAACTGCTTGAATCAAGCGCCCTCCCCCGTTGCGCGGAGGATTAGAAGGGTGTCCCACACATGAGCATGTCGCAACAGGACTGGAATAATCCCCCATTGCGCAGAAGACGAGAGGTGCGTCCAACTGACAGGATGTGTGGACCATGTGACACAACACAACACCTATCCTCACAGTGTGTGTGTGTGTGTGTGTCCCCATTGCGCTGAAGACTGGGGGTGTGACCAGCAGAGTGTGTGATTCGAAGCGCTCCCCCGTTGCGCTGAGGACGTGGGGTGTGCTCCATGCAACATTTTGCCTGCCGCATAGAGGCCGAATTTCTTCGTGGATACCGACGTCACCGCATAGGTCGCAACAAAAATTGCATACAACCGCAAACGCATCACAAACTCTGAGTATCCCATTGCGCTGGGGCCACGGGCGTTGCCAGAATTGAAACCTAAACGACTGGTGGGAGAAGATGGATGGAGGAGGAGGAGGAGCAGGAGGAGGAGGAGGAGGTGGAGGAGGAGAGGGACCAGATGGACAAGAGTCAACCCAAGATTCACTAGCGATGTTGGAATAATCCCTCCCTTCAAGCGCTCCTTTTCATAGGCCCCTAAACGGATCCATCTCCATTGCAGGAAGTGCCCCGTTGGGAGACAACCGTTTTAAGATCCCGAAGCGTGCCAAACCACCATTCTCGGGATTCCAGCGCCAACCTGACTGTTGCGTCTTGACGATCTTGAATCGTTCCAGCACGCCATCCCCAGGAGTCCGACACCGCGACTCAACGTATTTGCTGCGCCCTGACAATCCTGAATTGTCCCCAAATTCCATTTCTAGTATGTTACCCATGGGAAAACGTGACATGGTGGCTAATCTTGAAAACGAATGTGCGCGGCGCTAAGGACAGAGAAGTTCTTGCAGTGTTTTAAAATGATGTTGCGCGGCGCTAAGGAGAGAGCCACATGTTGCAAGCCACCCGCTCTCATTCCGTGAAGCTCTTACACATTTTTTAAGAACCAATGTGCGTGGCGTTTTGTCGAGAGCCACCTGTTGAAAGCACCCCGCCCCCAACCTGTGAAACTTTTGCAATTGTTTAAACAAATGTGCGCGGAGCTGGGGCGAGAGCCATATTTAAAAAACGGCCCGGCCTCATCCGTGAAAGTTCTCCAACATCTTACGAAGAGTGCGCGCGGCGCTACGGCGAGAGCCACATTTTTCAAGCTGTCCGCCCTCCATCTGCGAAATTCTTGCCAACTGAAGCATCAGGATCATACATTTGAAGGGGGCCTCAGTCGAAACGCCTGTCCCGCGCTTCCGATTGGCCTCGGGGTGCGACGGGGAGGAGTTGTTCACCAGGAGCAATGAGGGGGGAGGAGGGGGGGAGGAGGAGGAGGAGGAGGAGGAGGAGGAGGAGGAGGAGGAGGAGGAGGAGAAGGAGGAGGAAGGAAGGGAGGGCAAAGAGAGGAAGGGAGCAGGACGAGGAGGAGGAGGAGTAGGAGGAGGAGGAGGAGGAGGAGGAGGAGGAGGAGGGGAGGAGGAGGAGGAGGAGGGGGGGGAGGAGGGGGGAGGGAGGGGAGGAGAGGAGGAGGAGGAGGAGGCAGGGGAGGAGGAGGAGGGGGCGGGAGGAGGGCAACGGGAGGAGGGAGGAGGAGCGGGCGAGGGCGCAGGAGCGGAGGCGGGGTGGCCGGCGGCGGCCCCCACGGCGGCCAGGTGAACCCCGCGCTGCGGCTGGCGGGGGACGGCGCAGGGCCCGCGGGGCTGAGCTCCCTAGGCCCCCCTGCGCGCGGGAGGGGGAGGAGGAGGGGGAGGGGGAGGAGGGGAGGAGGGGAGGGGGAGGGGAGGGGGAGGGAGGAGGAGGGGAGGAGGAGGGAGGAGGAGGAGGAGGAGGAGGAGGAGGAGGAGAGAGGAGAGGAGGAGGAGGCGGAGGGGGAGGGGGAGGAGGAAGAAAATTTATTTCTCCTCCTCCTCCTCCTCCTCCTCCTCCTCCTCCTCTTTTCCCTTTTCCTCATTCAACTCTGGCTGTCAGCAAGCCCTCCCTCACAGGCTCCCACCTCCTCGCGCTGCGGAGAGAGCACGGCGCTTTTTTCCTCGCTTAAAAAAATAAAACACGATTCGGGACGAGAAGCCGGTGTCCTGGCAAGATTCCAGATTCCGGGGGGTCCACGTTGTGAGAAAAAGTGCCGGCGTCGGAGATTTTTGGGCGAGTAGGTGGGGTAATGGAATGGACACCTCGAGCGGTCAAGGCAACACAAGCCAGCATGGGACCCGAAGGGTCCAGGAAGGAGCCAGGGGGGAAGGGCAGCATCCAAGGGTCCATGCCAACCTGTGCTGTCTCAGCTGCTGAAGCGGTTCTCAAGACCAGCAGCTTCCAAGCACGGATGCGCCCGTATCCCCCCGAGCTCCTCCATCTTGTTGCATTATATCGATGGGCACCCCCAGCGGATCAGCAGCAGCAACAGCGCTTTCAGCAACAGCGCCTGCAGGAGAGCGCCATCAGGTGTCGGCGGCAGCGGGGGCGCCATGCATGGCACTGGCGGGGCGGGTTGAGCAAGCACGCTTTGATCAGCGCGCTCTCGAGGATGAGCTTCCCTGGAATCACCTTCAAGATGGGGGGCACGACCGAGGTCGTCAGGGGCAGCCTTGCCCGATGAACTGGATAGGTAGCAGCAGCCGCAGCTCTGAACGAACTTGACCTAGGACTAGCGCCTCGATCAGCTTGCCCAGAGTGATGACTAGCAGCCGCCGACGAACCGAAAACGGCATAAGTACAAACTGTCGACGGTCCGCGCGGATCTCTCGGATCTGCGCTGCCCCCCCCCTCCCTGGCGGGCGCGCCAGGGGGCGGCGCTGGGCGCCTCCGGAGGCGCGGAGGCGCGCGGAGCGTCGAAAGTTTATGCTTTTGTTCAGTTGTTTCTTTCTCCAGGCTGGCCGGAGCTCGAAACAGCGATGCAAGCCACTCCGCGGTGCGCCTACTGCTGCGGTGGCGGTGCTCGCGTCGTCGACGCGCAGCGGGGCCCGCACCAGCAGGGACGTCAGACATGGCACCGGCGGAGGGCGCGATGAGCGGCCAGCTCTGGAGGGAGAGGGGGAGGGAGGGGGCCACCTCTTTCCTCTCCCTCCTCTTCCTCCACCTCGTCAGGGCGAGGAATAGTGACTAGTGGGAGTAGGAGGAGAAAGGGGAGGAGGAGGAGAAGGAGGAGGAGGAGGAGGGGGAGGAGCAGCAGGAGGAGGGGGAGGACGAGAAGGAGGAGGAGGAGGAGGAGGAGGAGGAGGAGGAGGGACGAGGAGGAGGAGGAGGAGGACGAGCAGGAGGAGGAGGAGGAGGAGGAGGAGGAGGAGGACGAGGACGAGGACGAGGAGGATGAGGAGGAGGAGCAGGAGCAGGAACAAGAGCAGGAGCAGGAGGCGGAGCAGGAGCAGGAGCAGGAGCAGGAGCAGGAGCAGACGCAGGAGGAAAGCAGGAGGAGGACATGAGGACAGGAGGAGGAGGCGGAGGCGGCAAAGGAGGACCATATCGCCTCGTGTTACGTGCCTGGAGGAGGCGGGCCAGAGCAAGCCCAGCATGTACCAATGACGCTGCCACACACCATCTCGTCTCAAGTCCCATCACCCGTTCCCGCAAGCATTGGTGTTGTTCGCTGCCGGAAGCGCCCCCGCTGAAGGGCGAGGGCCCCGCGGGCCCGCTGTTCGGGCGGGGCCCCGCGTCGAGGAAGACGCACGCCCCACCTCTCGAGCTGCAGGAACGCGGCAAGGCAGGACTTTCAAGTTCAGTTCTGGCACCCGTGCCGCTGGGTGCCCTCGTGGCGTCCCAGACCGACAGTCAGAGCCTGAATCATCAGGGGTAACTCGGGTCAGGGATAACTCGGGTTCGTGTTTCGGGAATCCAAACCCGAGTTACCCCGGACCCGAGTTACCCTGGATAACTCGGGCGTCCAGAGCCCCGAAATCATCAGGGGTAACTCGGGTCAGGGCGAACTCGGGTTCCTTTCTAGGGAATCCAAACCCGAGTTACCCCGGACCCGAGTTACCCCAGATAACTCGGGCGCCCAAGACAGGCGGCTTGGCAGCCCGATCGTCACCACAGCCCGACGGGGAAGCTGGAAACCCTGTGGCTTGCCAGTCACAGCAGGTGCGGGCCCGCCGTGCCACCCCTGAGAGGCCCGATGGGGTTTCTCGAAGGGGTCCCCCGACGGGGGGGGGCGGTTAAACTGAAGTCTTCGGGCAGTGGGGTCTCCGCTGTTTGAGGGCTGCGGCCAAGTGGGGGTGGTGCTGGTAGTCGTGTATCGGGGTGGCATCTCGAAGCACCTCGCAACAGCGGCGCAAATGTGACGCCTGGGGGCGTCTGTGCTGCCATTCATGTTGCGAGGTCCGACTGCGTGCGAATTATGCAGGCACCTTGGGCACGTCCTTTTTCGGGTTGTGTCGCCCATGCGTTTTGCCCGGGCACCAGTGGCAGCGCCCGCACATGCGCGCGCATGGCACCGCCGCATCCATGTCAGCACATTATTCACTTTTTTCGTGGCCCAACATGGGGTTTCCGACGATGGCCCCAGTGGCAGTGCCCAAACGGCACCGCCGCGCACGTTTCCGCACATCCCTCACACGTTCCGTTGCCCCACAAAGAGCTCCACCGAAGATTCCAGTGGCAGCGCCCGCATGGCACCGCCGGACTCAGTCCGGCACAACCATCACACGATTCGTGGCCCTTTCGGGAGCTCCACCAAAGGCCCCGATGAAGGTGTCATTGGCAGCGCCCGCATGGCACCGCCACGCCTATTTCGGCACACCCCCGGCACACTTCGTGGCCCCATCGGGGGCTCTGACGAGGGCCCCTGAGGCAGCGCCCACATTTCACCGCCGCACCCATGTCAGCACACCCTTCACACTTTTCGTAGCCACATATGGGGTCTCCGACGATGGCCCCAGCTGCAGCGCCCACATGGCAGCGCCGCGCCCATTTCGGCACACCCCTCTCACGCTTCGTGGCCCCATAGGGAGCTCCACAGAAGGCCCCAGTGGCAGCGCCCGCACAGCACCGCCGCACCCATTCCGGCACAACCATTACACGATTCGTGGCCCCGTAGGGAGCTTCACCAAAGGCCCCAGTGGCAGCTCCCGCATGGCACCTCTGCGTCCATTTCGGCACACCCCTCACACGCTTCGTGGCCTCACAGGGAGCTTCACATAAGGCCCTAGCGGCAGCGCCCGCGCACCACCGCCGCACCCATTTCGGCACAACCTTCACACGCTTCGTGGCCCCTCAGGGAGCTTCACCAAAGGCCCCAGTGGCAGCCCCCGCATGGCACCGCCGCACCCATTTCGGCATAACCCTCACACTCTTCGTGGTCCCATAGGGAGCTCCACAGAAGAGTAGATTCACAACTGCGGCCGTCACAACTGTATATGATTGGGCCCTTCGATCGCGCGGAGCGCGCCAGGGGCGGCGCCAGAGGCGCCGCCGGGGGGGCCCCAGCGCCGATCCGAGAAATCCGCGCGGACCTCCGAGTTTTTATGTTTATGTCACTTTGTGTTCCCCTATTGTCGTCCACGTCGCATGATGCGTGGCAGGCGTGAGGCGGAGCGCACATCTCACGCGAAGGGGTGGAATGCCGTTTTCGCCACGGCGCCGCACCCATGTCTGGGGGGCGTTGGGTTCCCGCCTGGGCGCGGCGCGCACCGCTCGCGCGCCAAATCGTCAGCGGACGCGCTGGCGAAAATCCCGGTCTCGTTTTGAGCGCCGCGCAGATTGGTCTTTTGAAAGTGGCGCTCCAGCTTCGGCGCGGCGCACATTTGTTCGGCGTCACCCCAACAGAGTACTGTGTGTGCGTCGCCCCCCCCCCCCCCCGGGGCGACGCGCGCACCGAGAAGTCTTATAGCATATGCGTCGTGTCGGGCGCGTTCTGGCCATACCGCTCGGGCAACGATCTACTACAATATGGATGTACTACATGTTCGGATCGGACACGCGCTTCCAAGAAGGACATATAGTATTAGTGTGTTTCTGAGCGTCCCATTTGTCGCCCGTCAAGACTGGGGGGGCCAGCGCGAGCGAGCGCCGCGTCGTTTGGCCTGAGCCGATTTCGCGTGCACGCGTCGATGGGAAGTGGCCTTCCCGCGGATGTTTCATGGCGGATGTTTCATGGCGCCAGCATCGCAGAGCCGATTTCGTTCGGAAAACGATAGGATGGGCCAAGAGTGCCTTGGACAATGTCGTTCTGGATTTCGATGGAATGTCGTGCGGATTTTTTTTTGGCGCCCGGCATGAAAACTCAAAATAATTCACGCGAAATTCATTGCGTGTTTCACTCGCCGCTTCGGGTTTTACATCGACAGAAATCCACGCAAAAAATCGCTGCACTACGTCTGCAAGGTCGGTGCAGTGACATCAACATTCATGGGCGGCCTAACCGACCCCTAGCAAACCATCCCCTTCCGTGACGTCCCCCTCGCCTCGACCCAAGACGTACGTATGCGGCCGCAGGGGAGCCCAAAAGGCGAGGATGACGTCACGGAAGGGGATGGTCTGCTAGGGGTCGGTTAGGCCGCGTCCGAAGCATAGTAATTCTTCTGAGGTCCGCGCGGATTTGTTGGATCTGCGCCTGGGCACGCTTGGCGGCGCCTCCGGCGCCGCGCGCCAGGGAGGGGGGTCCAGCGCCGAGCCAAGAAATCCTCGCGGACGCCCAAGCGCCGCGCAGCTTGCGCGCGAGAGCGGCAGTGCTGTGCCGGCGCGGCGCACGCTTGCTCTTCGCCGCGCTTGCTCTTCGCCGCGCTCATCGAAGTGTTGCTGCTCCCCCGCCCTTGCGCGGCCCGCGTCGTTTTTTCTTCCGCCAAGACTCAGGAGGGAAAAATACACACAGACACAAGTAATCGTCGATCCCCCAGAAAATATAGGAAAAGATGGGAAGTGGGGGGGGGAAGACACAAACCCAGAAAATATGAGAAAAAATATGGGGAATCTTTTTATTGGTGTGTACTTCTTTGTGTGTCTTGGGGCCCCTGCAAAGACGTCGGCAGCGGGCCCGCGCGCGAACGCCTGCCGTTCGCTGGGCGGCAGCGCGGTCCCATCCGATACCGAGCTCAGAGTGTGGAGGCAGGGCGGGAGTGGGCGGGGGCCCTCTGGCTGGCCCGAGTCGGCCAACTTGCCCACCCCCCCCTTATTGAAGGGGCCCCAGGGCACAGGAAGAAGGACACGAAGAAGAGGATTCCCCCTATTTTCCGGGTTTTCGTCTTCCCCCCTCACTTCCCATATTTTCCTACATATTCTTGGGAATCGACGATGAATCGTGTCTGTGTGTTTTTGTTCCCCTCCTGACCTATTCCCAGTGCCCCGAGAGCATCAGAGAACGCGCAACATGAACCGCTAGCCTGAAACTCGTTACCCCGTGGCTTTCCCCCCCCTCTCCTCCCCAACCTCCCCCCGTGACCTCGCCCGCCCCCCTTCGAGTCCAGACCCGAGGCCAATCCACACGTAGTGACGAGCGGGGGGGAGGGGGCGCAAGGGGGGGGGCAATGGGGCGGGGGGCGGGGGAAGGGTCGTAAAAGTAGGAACTCGAGTTCAGATCCCCCTCCCTGCCCCCCAGGGCTGGCCGCTGAGTTGCTCGTCGCTCCTTTTCCCTCCTTCGAGCTTCGAACTCTGGGCTTCAGTGCCATCGTTGGCCTCCTCATCCTCCTCCTCGTCCGCATCCTCCTCTCCCTCCTGCTCCTCCCCCTCTTCCTCTTCCTCCTCTTCCTCCTCCTCCTCCTCCTCCTCCTCTTCCCTCCTTCCATCCTGCCCGCCTCCATCCCGTATCCAGGCGACCTTTGCCGGTCGAACGCGGACGTGAAGTTCCTCGCCACGGTGCTCGAGCGGGGGGACCAGCACGGGCTGGCGGTCTTGGCGAGCAGGTCAGGGGCAGCGTCAGGGTGGGATTTGCTCGGGGGGGGACGCGTCGGCCCCCGAAGCGCCCATTCATCACCGCTGGGGGCCCGAGATCGAAGAAGGCGAAGAAAAGGCATCAACGTACACGCTTGGCGCTCCGCGCGGATCTCTTGGATCCGCGCAGGGCCCCCCCCCCTCAGAAGTGAACCCTACCCTCCCCCAGAAGTCGTGGGGGGGGGGTGCAGGGGTGGGGCTCGCATGTGCCCCCCCCCCCCCTCCGCGACGCTGCCCCCCCCTCGGCAGGTTCCGGAACCTGCACGCCTGGGGCTGCTGGTGGCACTGCAGCAACCCCTCCGTGGTCTGCGAGGCGTGCCGCGCCACGCGGCGCCACACGCGCACGCACACGCACGCGCATGCGCATGCGCACGCACGCACGCACGCGCGCGCACGCGCGCACGCGCGCACGCACGCACGCACGCACGCACGATCGCACGCGCACGCACGCACGCACGCACGCACGCACGCACGCACGCACGCACGCACGCACGCACGCACGCACACGCACGCACTCACACACACACACACACACACACACACACACACACACACACACACGCACGCGCGCGCGCGCGCACGCGCACGCGCACGCGCACGCGCACGCGCGCGCGCACGCGCGCGCGCGCACGCGCACGCGCACGCGCACGCGCGCACACACGCACGCGCACTCGCACACGCACACGCACACGCACACGACACGCACACGCACACGCACACGCACACACACACGCACACGTACACGTACACGTACACGTACACGTACACGTACGTACACGTACACGTACACGTACACGTACACGTACGTACGCACGCACGCACGCACACACACACAGACACACACAGACACACATACACACACAGACACACACACACACACACACACACACATGCACGCACGCACGCACGCGCGCACGCACGCACGCGCGCACGCACGCGCACACGCTGGCACGCACACGCACACGCACACATCATGCCTGGGTTATACACCAGTAGTGCTCGGGTTAACCCAAAAGGGGGTGCATCGACAAGGGGGTGGTACAATAGAGTTGGTGCAATCTATTTGCGGGGTTGTAATGCATTGGGGGCGTGCTATACATCTCGGGGCGCACATGAATTGCTGTACTTTCGCGTTCGGTACACTACTTGCAGTGCAATGCAATACACATTGCCGCGAATTTATTGTACCACCCCCTTTCAGTTAGACCCTTTTTTGGGTCACCCAACGGTGCCCTCTGTTTGACGTGTGATCTCTACGCGCAGAAGGAGCCAAGAATGTTTGATCGAGGGCGAGGTCTCAGCAGCGAGCTTCAAAGAGACGCGTTTGTGGCAGAACCTGTTCACAGAGGTCTTGGCAAGGCCTGGAACAGGAAAAAACAATCCTTATCCAAGCAAAGCAACCAAATAGCAGCAAAGGTGCAGAGGCGGGACAGGGGCGAGAGCAGCTGGGACAGCGGTGACGGCACGGCCATTTGCACCTCGGTGCATTTATGCTAAGGTTTTGTGGCCGGCCAGACCGCAAATGTGGCCGGTGCGAGAGCACGGGCCTGTGTATCTTAGTCGATTGCTGGATTATTCTCTTCCACATGGTGTTTGGAACTCCGACCATTTTATTCCGCGTCGCACCCCCCCCCCGAGTCCCCAGCGCCAGAGTGGGACCCCCGCGCCGTGGCTCTCTGCCTCGTGCTCCCCCTCGCCCCCAGCGCCCCAGCGGGAGCCCCGCCCACTGACCCTCCGCCACGAACGCTCTATTCCGCGTCGCACCCCACCCCCGCCCCGCGTCCCCAGCGCCAGAATGGGACCCCCGCGCCGTGGCTCTCTGCCCCGAGCTCCCCCGCGTCCCCAGTGCCCCAGCGGGAGCCCCGCCCACTGCCCCCTCCGCCACGCTTTATTCCGCGTCGCACCCCCCCCCATCCCCCCTGCGTCGCCGGCGCCAGAGTGGGACCCCCCGCGCCGTGGCTCTATGCCCCGAGCCCCCCGCGTCCCCAGCGCCCCAGCGGGAGCCCCGCCCACTGCCCCCTCCGCCACGAACGCTTTATTCCGCGTCGCGACGCACACCACCTCCCCCACCTCCCTCCCCGCGTCCCCAGAGCCTCAGCGGGGCTCCGCCCCGTGCCCCCTCTGCCCCAACAATTTTATTCCGCGTCGCGGCGCACGCCACCTCCCCCCCTCCCCTCCCCGTCCCCAGCGCCCCAGTTGGACCCCCGCCCCGTGGCCCTCTGCCCCAAGCCCCGCCCGGTGCCCCCTCCGCCCCGACCATTTTGTTCCGCGTCGCGACTTACACCACCTCTCCCCCCTCCTCTCCGCGCCCCCAGCGCCCCAGTGGGACCTCCGCCCCGTGCCCCCTCCGCTCCGAGCATTTTATTCTGCGTCGCGATGCACGCCGCCTCCCCCCCCTCCCCACTTGGGATTTGGGCCCCGTTGCTGGGCCCCGAGGGGCGATGTCTTGCCCCCTCTTCCTCCCTCCTCCTCCTCTTCCTCCTCCTCCTCCTACTCCTCCTCCTCCTCCTCCTCCTCCTCCTCCTCCTCCTCCTCCTCCTCCTCCTCCTCCCCCTTCCTTTTTGTGCAAGAGCCATGGCACGCGTGCCACTTGCTGTTGCAAAGGATCGTGGCCGTCCTGGCCAAGGATGTAACCGGCATTGAGGCGAGAGCACGATTCCCGACTAAGCTGTGAGGAAGTCTGAGGAGAAACAGCGGCCAGACAGGGCGGTCTAGGGCTTCCGCCCCCCCCCTGTGGGACTCTTCTTGTTTTCCTTTGTAATTCTCCATCAGAACACTGAGACGGAAAACGCCCGTAGGGGAAGATCGGCCCCGCGGCGTGTCAGTGTCGGACGGAGCTAGGACGAAGATGAGTCCGTTCCAGAGCGTTCCGGGACGCTCTCGGAACGTCCCAGAACGCTCTGGGAAGGCCGCGGCGCCCGAGGCATCCTCCAGAGCCGCCGGGTCCTTGAGATTCTCGACGCATCCCCACCTGGCTTTCTCCTCGTCCTGGCTTCGTCTTATACAGTGGGGCCTTGGCGCGCCCCGCGCCAGGCCCGGCCTTGCAAGGGACCGTCCGCAAGAGACGAGCATTGCCGCCAGACTGGATTTTTAGCCGCATAGTCCAAAAAACATGAAGATAGGTCCGTTGACCTACCAACATGCTTCGTATTTGTTCGTAGACTCGTTGAGAAAATCCAGCTGGGGGGGAATCTATTATGTAGTCGATCCCCTACTCGAGTCCTGGAGACCTTTTTGGGGCTTCTTTGACCGTCTTGGGCCATCCGGAGGCCATCTCAGGCCGTCCTTTGTGCATCTTTGGCCGTCTGGGCCGCACATCTCTGCCATCTTGGGCTCCCTGGGGCCATCTTGGCCGTCTGGAAGGCCATCTTGGCCGTCTTGGCGGCCATTTTGAAGCCTTCTTGTGCGAAGAAGCCCACGGGAGATGGGTTGCCTGGATCTTTCCGGGTGGCCAGCGGGCTGGGCCGAGACCCCACTGGGATGTCTTTGGGAGCCATCTTGGCCGTTTTGTAGCTCTACTCTTAGGTCGGGCCATGCTTTCCTGCAGGCAGATGTTTGGGGAAGAAAGTAAAAGTAGCAAAACATGTTTTACATGAGTCAACAGGAATCGAAACATCATCCCGAGACTACGTGCGAACTATTCTTGGAGATCCGTCCTGTAGAAGGACATTCGGGTTGACCCAAAGGGGGAGCCAGCGCCAAGTGGGTGGTGCAATATATTTGGTGCAATCGATTTGTGGGGTTGCAATACACTTGGGGCATGCAATACATGCTGGGGCGCAAATGAATTGCTGTACTTTCGCGTGCAGTCCACTACTTGCAGTACAACGCAATACAATTCTCCGGCGCATTACATCTGCAATACACTTGCCCAAAATCTATTGCACCACCCCCTTTCAGCTGGACCCCCTTTTGTGATGGGCCCGTTTTCCACCGCCATCACCACCACAAGTTGGAGGGGGGAAGGAGGTAGAGGACGAGGAGGAGGAGGACGAAGAGGAGGAGGGGGACGAGGAGGAGGAGAAGGAGGAGGACACTCTCCCCCTCCAACTCGTGGTGGTGGTGGTGGAAGACAGGCCCATCATTTCGGGCCACCCAAAGACATGGCCGCCTGAAATCTGCTCGCAGGAGGCGCCCTTCGGCCCCCGCGCCGAGGCGCGCCGCGGGCTGCGGCCCCCGCCGCGCGAGGGGGGGCCTCTGCGCCCCCCCTCGCGCGCGAGGGGGCGCAGACGCCCTCGCGGGCCACGGTCGGCTGGACGCGTTGGGCCCTCGTCGTCGTCCTCGTCCTCGCCCTGTGTCTCACCCGCCCGTCTCACCATGTCTCACCATGAGAGCGAGCTCCATGCCTCACCTGCCGCTCGGCGCGGGGCACCGCATCGCTGCGGCACGCCGCCCCCCCCCCCCCCCCGTGAGCAGGGCCAGCCTCCTTGGCCGAACGGGGCGCGAGTCGAGCCGGTGGGCGCCTCCCAGCGCCCTCCTCCTCCTCCTCCTCCTCCTCCTCCTCCTCCTCCTCCTCCTCCTCCTCTTCCTCCTCCTCCTCCTCCTCCTCCTCCTCCTGCCCTTTGCTGTCCTACCCTTCCGTTCCTCCCCCGAACCGTTCATTTGGGCGCCCGACATGGGTACCGAACAGAAATAGGCACAATGCCCAACAACAAGTGTTGTCCAAAACCGACAGCGGCCGCCGCCGGGCAGGCGGCTGTTCGTCTTCACTGAACACCCTCCGCGGCGGCGCGGACAGCGAGTCTTGACCAACATCACAAAGGAACTGCTGCTGGGCATCGTGCCCGTTCTTCCCGCACCCGTGTCGATCCTCCCGACTTCCTCTCGCCTCCACGCGCCCGCCGTCGTGCGTCCGTCGCCGTGCGTCCGCCGTGCGCCGCCGCCGTCGCCGCAGGGCTCCACTCGGGGGGGCGTCCGCGCCGTCGCCGCCCCCGCCGTGCGGTCGTCGCCGCGGCGCCGCCGCCACGCCGCCGCCCTCGCCGCAGGGCTCCGTCGCTCGCCACAGGGGGGGGGGGGAAGCGGGCCCCGAGGGATACGGGCCCGGAGGTTTTTCGCCGCTTTCGTGCTCTCGGGGCCCTCCGCGGGCCCCGCCCCCGGATGGAGGGTTTCTCCGAAGGGCTTGGGCGGCCCGTCCTCCTCCTCCTCCTCCTCCTCCTCCTCCTCCTCCCTCCCTTCCCTCCCTCCCTCCCTCCCTCCCTCCCTCCCTCCCTCCCTCCCTCCCTCCTCTCCTCCCTCCCTCCCTCCCTCCTCCTCCTCCTCCTCCTCCTCCTCCTCCTCCTCCTCCTCCTTGTCCTCCTCCTCCTCCTCCTCCTCCTCCTCCTCCTCCTCCTCCTCCTCCTCCTCCTCTCTCCTCTCTCATCTGTCCTCCTCTCTCCTCCTCCTCCTCCTCCTCCTCCTCCTCCTCCTCCTCCTCCTCCTCCTCCTCTCCTCCTCCTCCTCCGCCTCCTCCTCCTCCTCCTCCTCCTCCTCCTCCTCCTCCTCCTCCTCATCCTCATCCTCTCGCCTCATCTCTCCTCTCTCCTCCTCTCTCCTCCTCTCTCCTCCTCTTTCCTCCTCCTGGTCCCCTCCCCCTGGTCGCCCTCCTCTCCTCGGGTCGCCTACGGTCCCGGGGGACACCGTCCACCCCCGGACTGTCAGGAAGCGGCTCGGGATGAAGATCTCGTGCTGGGGGGGAAGGCCCCCACGGTTCAGGGCCCGTTTCCCTCCGGACCCGCTGTCGCTCAGGTGACGGCCCTGCGCCTGGAGATGCTGGGGAGCGGCTTCACCTTCCAGGCCAGCTCGGTGTGGGTGGCCCATAGGTGGAACAGGTGGTCCAGCGGCCACCTCGGAGGAGGAAAACGTACCCACAGCCGCTGCATTTCCCTCGTTTCCTTTGCTGGGCCTCCTGGGAGGCCCTCGTCGCCACCGCTGGAGTCGCCTCGAAATTCTGGCCAGGGCGGACCCCGGGAGAGGTCTGGGGCGTAGCGGTACCGATGCTTTTTGGTTGTCCCACTTCCGCAGGCAGGTTCTCTCTTGATGCCGGGGCTGTGGGGTGTCACAGCATTCCACTCCGCCCTTCACTCGGGGGGCCCCGGGATGAACAGTGTTTCCCGTCCCGCCGACGGGCTCTTCTTCTTTCGTGGGGGCTTGTTGTTTCAGCAAGGTGAAGTGGCCTGAAGCGAGCAACAACGGAAGCCACCTTGAGGCCAGCTCCGCAGGCGGGTTGGCTATTGTTTGGCCCCTGGACCTTGGTAATTCGGGGCATGAAAAACAACATTCACATTACCATTTGGTCCTCGCGAATTTCCTGAATCGGCGCTGGACCCCCCTGGCGGCGCATCTGGAGATGCCCCTGGCTCCAGCTCCGATCCAAAATCCGCGCTGGCATCTGGAAGTGTGTGCTTATTGTGCTGTTCCTTCTTCCAGTAATGACCCCTTCTTCGGGGACCGGCTTCCAGGTCCACAGTCGTCCTTCCAGGCGCACGTACATTGACCATAGTAACACACGGTGGGGGCGTTGGTTTAGGAACGTGTGCGGGAGGCTTGAGACCCTGGAGGATTCCTTATTTGATGAGGGCGGCGGTCATTTCCATGGCAAGGCCTCGATTGGAGCTCCACCGGCCTCCAGACCCTGGAGTCCTTATCTAAGGGTTCCTTATCCAATTCTCTCACCGTCCGTTGCCATTTTGGCTCAAGACCATGGAGCGCCCGACGACCGCGAGTCGTCCGCGGCGTGTTGAGCGCGAGCGGTTCCGAGCTTTTGGCCAGGATTGCGCAGTTTTGTTCGAGCGTGCTCGAGGGCGGCGGCACGCGGTCGCGGCGGAGGGAAACCCGCGCGGACTGCTACTGCTGCTCCTTGGGCTCGCGGCGCTGGCGGCGGCAAGGGCGCCTACTGGTTCTGCCGCTGTGGGCAATGGTCCTTCTGCACGAGGGCCAAGTGCTTCGGGTGCCAGGCTACAACGCCGCCCTGGGCCCGCGTCTTCGGAGGAGCCGAGGCAGCGGGACCCGCCCCGCCCGAGCCAGACGCCGAAGGCTTCGTGGCGGCTGGCCAGGGCCGTTGCAGCAGCCTGGTCAGGCAGCCCAGCAGGCAACGACCGCGGGCCTGGCGGAAGCAGCAGCCCACCCAGCAGTGGCGGAAGCAACTCGCGGCAGAGCTCCAGAGTTTCGGACCTGGAGCGCCTCATCGCCCACCTGGAGGCCAGCCCCCGCGTGGATGCGGGGGCCGGCGCCTTCCTCAACGAGCATCTGACCGCGCTTCGTGGCCAGCAGGAGGAGGCGGCCGCGGAGCAAACGCGGGACGAGGAGGCGGAGCTCTCTCCCGCTGCCCGCCTTCGCCGGGCTGCCAACTCGGCCAGCAAGGCAGAGCGCAAGGCGGCTGCAGTTCGCAGGGCGCTTGAGGCTGCTGATCAGGCGGCGGCTTCGGCGGAGCAGGCGGTGCAGGCTGCTGGAGACCAGCCGGCAGAGGCAGAGGAGCACCGTGCTGAGGCGCGAGAGAGATTGGCAGAGCTGGAGTCAGCCGCGGCGGCTGCAAAGTCGGGGCAGGAGCGGATGCAGGTCTCCGAGTCTGACTTGCAGGCTGTCCGCGGGCTCTTCCTGCAGTTGCGCACGCTGCCCTCGGCGAACCTGGCAGGGAATTTCGAGGACGCCTGGCGGTCGACCATGCAGCAGCTGGAGGCAGTCGAGGAGCGCTTCGCAGACCGCGGCAGCTCGCCTGGGGCGTCCACCAGGGAGCGCTGGTGCGACAGCTCCCCGATCGACGATGACGAGGACAGCTGAGCGCGGCCAGGCAGAGCGCCGCGGCGCGGCAGCAGGCGTCTGGCCCGAGGTGACAAAGAGAGTGCAGCGGGAGTTGGTGGAGGAGGCTTCCGACCTGGGCCCTCTGGCGGCGGCGCCTCCGAGCCACGCGGCGGCGCTTGGCGGCAGCAAGCAGCAGCTTTAGCAGCGGGCCCCAGGCGCGGCCTGCCTGGGGGCTGAGGTGGGCGGAGGTGATCCCCCCCCCCCCATCGGCAGCCTGCGCGGTCACGATGAATGGGCCTTCGTGGGTCGGGACCCGCGCGGCGCTGGAGCAGCTGCGGGCGGGGCCGAGGGGGGCAGGATGACGTGATCTTGGCGCGGGAGACGCGCTTCCACGGAGGTGCGGCGGAGGCCGCGGCGCGCAGCTGGTGCAAGAGGAACGGTAGGCAGCCAGCGTTCGGCCCACGCAAGCGCACGGGGCCGTTGACGCAGGAGGTGTCCTCAGGAGTCGGTGTCTTGACAGCCGGCTTCCGCGGGGTGGCCACGATCGAGCAGGGCTGGGGTGACCTGGATCACAGGATCCTCGCTCGGCGCATTACCTTCGGCGACCTGGCGATCGTTTTCGCGAGCGTCAATCTGGGGCACTCGTCGAAGCTTTCGGGCGTCAACCGCGAGCTGCCAGGCAGGGTCCAGGAGTTTCTCAACTCGGCCAACGAGCCCTACATCGTCGCGGTCGACTGGGAGCCTCAATTCGCGGCGGCCGCGGCCCATTGGAGGAGCGCTGTTGGAGCCGCAGCGCGCGACGTTCAAAGGCAGGAAGTACGACAACTTCGTGATCTCGGTGCCGCTGCCGGCGCTCAAGCCCCAAGTCGAAGCGTCGCGACCAGCGGTGGCCCGCCCCCGCGTGCCAGCGCGGCTCTCATTTGCCAAGTTGGGCGCGTTGGCGAACGCGTGGGTGCTCAAGAGTCCGGGGAGATTTGAGTTATCGGAGGTGGTGCCCCCTGCTGCTCTGGAGCGTGCGGCAGCCCGGGCCCAGGAGGTCCGGTGGCTGGCGCCGCTGCTGGAGCCTACGGCTCCCCCGACGTGGCGGCGAGGGAGTTCTACGACGTGGCGGAGCAGCACCTCATCGCGCTCTTCGGGATCCAGGACGGCGACGCCTACTCTGGACGCTCGCAGGGGCTGCGGCGCGTACGGAAGCGCCTCGAGGACCTGCAGCGCACGGAGACCGCGCGGAAGGTCAGCCCGTTGACGAGGCTCTGGATGTCGCTTGGGCGGCTGGCGCGGCAGCTGGCGGCGGCCGCGGCGGTGCAGGCGCAGCCAGCTGGGCGCCAGGAGTGCAGGGCGAATCTGGAGGGCGCTGCGCTGGCTCTGGTGCCTAACTTCGCCCAGCAGGGCACCGACATGTTCGCGCTCGGGGACGTGCGGCTGCTGCTTGATCAAGTTAAAGCGTCCACGGGCGAGGGCGGACTCCGTCTGAGCGCCATCCAGGCGGCCGCGGAGAAGCGCGCCAAGTCGGGCGCCCAGCTCGCCCGCAGCCGTTGGAAAGACTTCGTGGACGACGCGTTGGCGGGCGGCGGCAGGGGGGCCCATGCTGTCAGCAAGCCGCCACAAGGAGAAGAGCTCTCGCCCTTGGGCCCCGACCGAGACGGCCCCGCGGCCCCGCTGGTGGGCCAGGCCGCCCTCGACCAGATACCCCTGGGATGAAGCAGCTCTGGATGGTTAGAGGAGAGGCCGAGCAGATGGGCCAGGGGGGGGTCGCGCCTGGCCCTGGCCCACCCGAGAGCTGGAAGGTGACCATGGACCTGCCTGACACCACTGGCCGCGAGGTGCTGCGCGCGGCGCAGTCATTTCCCGAGCGGACCGCGCTGGGATGGGACGGCTTCCACCCGCGCCTGCTGCTGCTGTTGGCGCGGCCTTTCGCGGACCGCGTCGGCCCGCTGCTGGCGGCGCGAGGGCGCGACCTTCACCCGTCGGGTCTTCGCCTCGCTGGTCGTCTTCCTCGCCAAGCCTGACGGCGGCAGGAGGCCCATCGGTCATATGGCGTTCTGGCTCTGCCTCCGGGGCTGCATCGCGCGTCGGTGCTGTGCTTCGTGCTGCGACAGAGCCGCCTACCTGCGCAACTTGTACTTGGGCCCGGTGCGCTCCCGAGGCTTCGAGGGGGCCTCCGTGCACTTTGACATCAGCAAGTTCTACGAGTGGATTGACCGCCACCAGCTGCTGGCGGCGTCGGAGCAGCGCGGCTTCAGCCCTGGCCTTGTCAAGGCCCCCTGCGCGGCCTGCGCGGGACCGAGGCGCGCCACGGTGGGCCGTGCCGTCAGTGAGGAGCTCCGCGCCAAAGTTTCGGCGATAGCTGGCTGCTCCTGTGCGGCCACGGTGGCTCGGCTGATGCTGTGCGACTTGCTCATCCGCGGTCGCGGCTTCCTTTAGGTGGGGCGGGTGGTCAACGTGATCGACGACGTGGCGGGGCACGGCATAGGCACGCAGCGCATCCTGGTTCAGCAAGCCAGCCAGTTCGTCAGAGGGGTGGTGGCCATGCTCCGCCGCAAGCGACTGCCCATCAACTGGAAGAAGACCAGGGTGTTGGCTTCGTCGGTGGGTGTGCACCGCGCGCTGCAGGCGACGGAAGGCTGGCCCCTCCCCACGGAAGCCTTCGTCTCTGGCCACCGCGACCTGGTCGGAGACGCGACGGCTGGGCCCCGCCGCCGCGGCGCGACTCAGGTGGCCCGCGAGTTGGCCGCGCCCAGGCAGGCGTCGCGACTTGGCCGCGTTCGGTCTTGGGCTCCGGCAGGCCAGAGCGATGAGGGCTGGCCCCACGTCGAAAGCTCTTTGAGTCCCGGCGACGAGTGAAGCGCCGCCTGCACGCATGCGGGTGCTCAGGGTCGCGGCGGCCAAGAGCGCGGGGCGCCTCGCGTCAGGGGCAGCCTTCAGTTTGCGCTGCAGTGCTCGCCTCGCGGCTGGCGGCAGGACCCCCCGGGTGATCGCGACGGCCATGGCGATGCGGGCCTTCGGCAGCGATTCCTGAGCTGGGCAGGCCTGGCCCGCGGCTGTGAAGGCCTGCCTCGAGGCCCGTCGGAAGCTGGGCTTCGCCCAGCGGCCTTGGGCGGCGGTGCGTGACCAAGTGGCGGCCCTCGCCCCCATGCTGAAGCGCATCAGCTGGCAACTCACCCGCGAGGGTCTCGCGGTGAAGGGCGAGCAGGGCTTGGAGTTCGACGTGCGCTGCTGGTCGCATTCCTTCATGGCCGAGCGTGCTCGCGAGGCGACCATGAAAGCGGCTGCGCTGGAGGAGCGCCGCTTGCGCGAAGAGATTCTCTGGCCCTGGCGGCCCCCCCCTGCTTGGAAGCCAGGAGGGGGCCACGGGGACCTGGATCAGTCACCACGAGGGCTTCTTGCGCTGGCTGGTGTCGCTCTTCCATTGGCCGCAGGTTCGATTGGCGAAGCACAAGACGGACTTTAGCCCCGCCTGCCTGCTATGCCAATGTGATGCGGGCTTCATGACCATCGGCACTTCGAGTGCCCAGCCTGGCAGGGCTGGCGTCGGGATCGGCTTCCTGGGGACGTGCTGCGAGGAGCTCAGGTGGCGCGCAGCCTTAGGGACAAGTTCGGCCAGCTGCACGCCTAGGGCCTGTTCGTGGACGCTGCTGGGCTCCTGAAGCGGCCCTCTTGGCAGCCGAGTTGGGAACGCCAGCAGAGCGGTTGTGAGAACCCCATGGCGGTGGCTCCTGGGTCCCAGATATTCACCGACGGCTCCTGCGTGAACAGCAGGTTCCCCACCCTGCGCAGCGCGGGTTTGGCGGTCATCGCGATGTCGTCGGAGGGCCTGGTCACTGCGCAGGCGCGGGGTGCGGGTCCGCCCTGCGAGCTGCCAACCCAGTCGGCCAGAGTCGGCGGGGACTTCGCGGCGGTGGTAGCGCTCGCGGAGATCATCGGCGAGTTCGAGATCTTGAGCGACTGCCAAGGCGCCGTCGACTACATCATGAACCTGCCGCGCGCTCAGAGCCCGGATTCGCTGCGCGCCCACCTGGGCGCGGGTCGCCCACGCCCCGCTCGGAGTCTCGGCCAGGCGCACCCCTGCCCACGCGTCCGAGGAGGCGGTGCGCCGCGGCGAGATCTCGGAGCGAGAGAGGGAGGGCAACCGGCCGGCCGACAGGGGCTAAGCTCGGCGAGGGCTTGCGCGCCGCCGATGACACGGACATCCTGCTGCTCGAGGGCTTGGCGGCTAGGGCCCGAGACGTGGCCGGGTATGCGTCTGAGTTGGGGGCCCGCGCGACGGAGGACGGGGCCCGCGACGGATGGCCGACTTCGGCGCTGGTTGGCCTGGACTTCGGGGCGCCCGAGCGGGGCGAGGCGGAGTTCAGCGCGGCGGCAGGGGGTTCCCCAGGCGATGAGGCAGCGGCGGCGGCGCTGGCTGCGGCCTGCGGCGGCTCCGCCCCCGTGCAGGGCGGGCCGCCAGATGTCGCGACGACTCCAGGCCCCTGGCGAGGCAGCGGCTGCAGCGGCCCAGGCGGGCGGGGCGCCCGCCAGTGAGCCCTTGGGCGTCTGCGGCCACGAGCTGATGATGGGGGTGCCTGAAGGTGGGGAGGGTGAGTTCATGGTCTGCACGACCTGTTTTCCCTTCGCTAGTGTCCCGAAGATGGCCTGGAAGGGGCTCAGGGGCCAGTGCAAGGGCGCCAGCCGCCAGCGCGATGGCTCGCGGGCGCAGGCGCGCTATGACATCGACGGGTTTCGTGCCGAACACCAAGCAGCAGCTGTTCTTCGGCGCGCTTGCGAGGCCTTCCCCCGAGGCGAGGAGCCGCTGGGCCGAGAAGCTCGGAGCCGACCTGGAAGGCCAGGCGAGCGGGCCCGCGGCGGGGGCCAGCGCTGGCAGCGAGGCTGGAGCCGACGTTGAGCGGCACAGCAGGCGCCAGCGCGGAGAGGCGCCGCCCGCAGGTGCGGCTGCCGCGCGGGCGACTGGCCTCATCCTGCCGCCCGTGAACGCGGCGGCGAGGTCGCGCTGCTTTGCGACGGCGGCCGGGGCCAGAGCCCGCGGAGCGGCGGCTCGCCTCGCGCGGGCTCAGGCGGCGGCTCGTGCGCGGGCCTAGTGTTGCATGTGATTTCACCAGGCCTTGGCTGCGAAGAGAGAAAAATGCCCTCACCGTAGTAACATAGTCGTCTGGTTTTTAAATCACCTCGGGAGGTTTCTGGCGGCGCTCTGTCTCCGGAGGCCCTCGTCAGGCCCCGTGGACTGTCAAAGGCCGCTACATGAGGGCTGTTCATACATAGTCAATGAAAAGTCAGGGGACGACCCTGAACTATTTTTGAATATTTGTTTGATTACCTTTGGGCATTTTAAGATTGTCGCCCAAAATTCTCTTGCGGGGGGACAGGCCCGACCTAAAACTGGCCCGAGGGGAGCGAATGGGTCGGGCGGGGGCCCCGTCACGGAAAGACATTGAACATCCCATGTCTGGAAGTTTTGGAACGCGGGTCAGCAGCGCCATTAGTCATGGCGCCAACATTGCATGGCGGATTTGGTTCGAGACACGATAGGATGGGCCCGGTGTGTCCCTGGGAATTTCGTTCCGGATTTCGAATTTAATTTCGCGCGTATTTTCTTTGGCCAGGAACGAAGGCGAAAAACCCACGCGAAATCCACGTCGTTTTTTACTCGCCGTTTCGGGGTCGTGCATCGGCAAAAGTCCACGCGAAAATCCGTTGCAGCACGTCTGCAAGGTCGGTGCATTGACATTAGGGGTCCCGCCGCCCACCGCAACACCCCAGCCCAACCCGAAGGCCCCGATTCGCCTTCCATTTCCAGTGGGGCGGCACGGGGAACATTGAAAACGCGCATGAAGCCCGAGCCCCCCCCAACCCGAAATTCGGGTCTTCGGGTTGGGTTAGGGTGGCCTGGTAGATAGTCAGGGCCAGCCAGTCCATTCCGAACCCCTCTGGTTGACCCGGGTTTGGGAGCCGACCCCGCTCCCCAGACATGCGACGTCTTGCGCTTCGCGAATCCCCACCCGCCCGCAGCCTGGCTCAAGCCGTCTCCTGGGTCTGGCACTCTCTTACCAGTCTCCCTGGTTAAAGGGGCCCCCGACGCATCGCTGGGCGAACGCCGCTTCCCTCGGGCCGCGGCCAGCCATGGCCCTGCTCTGCTCGCGGCGCAGCCCCGGCGAGGCGCAGCAGCAGCCTGCCAGGTCAGGCTTAGCCCCACGGAGGACGGAATCTCGGATCGCGGCACCGATCTCCCCAGTGAAAGACAGGGCGGGGGCAGGAGCCTAGAGCAGGACTTGGGGGTCTAAACGCTAGCCGCAGCTAACTCCCCCTTGGAAAGCACCCCGTCCCAGATCCCTCCTGGGCAGCCCTCGCCGCCAGGCCCAGAAGTAGATCCGACCGACCTCAACAACGATCCATCTTATGTCGGGTCCACCGTGGCCCTGGTAGCCTTGGCCATCCTGGTAGGCAAGGCGCCCCTCTGCTCCTCGCCTTCGACCCCCTTTCCCCCGCCCTTTTCTTTTCACCCTCAGGGCCCTCCCGTGGCCCTCACTCCTGGAGGGAACGCGCGCGACGGCCCCGACGCCGCAGGCGTTGGTCTCACGGGGGGCACTAGTGCCCCAATCCCGATCTCAGCGCCTGGAGTCAGCAACGCGCTATTGACTTCACCGTCAGGGCCCCCGGCCCTCGCGGCACTCAGGACACCTACCATGCCAACCTCCACCTTGACACCCCAGTGGCGGGGTCAGCGGGCGACGGCGCCCTGGATCCGCCCGGCCCCCCCTGGAAGAGGGGGGCCCGGCGGCGCTTCCCCAGCTGGCGAAGGAACGGCAGCCTTCAGCTGCGACAGGCTTCCTCGCTGTTGCGCCCCCCACCCACCCATAGGCGAGCGAGGCGCATCCGAGATCCAAGCCCTGGCGCATCACTGAACTGCCCCCCCGACGCCCCCGCGGGCGCCCCCGGTGGCCTGCAGACCTTACAAAGAGAAAACAAGCCCTTCAGGCCAGAAGGAAGCGGAGTGATGAGCCCAGCGGCTGGCGGAGCCGACGCCCCCACCACGGGCGGTGGCACCGCGACGCGTCTCCCTTCCCTCCCTGGAATCACCCTGGAGCGCGACTCGCACAATGGATCAGAAGAGGCAGCCTTCAGCTGCGGAGCAGACGTCGACGGCGGGGCACGCGGCAGAGCGCACATCCAACGCGATGTCACCTTGGCTGCGCAGAGTCACCAGCACGGCGGCGCGGCGACAGGGGCGACCTCGGGAGGCGACGAAGGGGTTCAGGGTCCTGGCACGACAGAAGCTTCCCCCCCCCCGGAGACACTGCAAGAGGCAACTCCCGCTTCAACAGCGGGGGAGCGGCCTGCAGCCGTGCCGGGGTGGAGCCGTTCCGCGGCAGCGGGGGCACCGGCAGTGTACAGCTTGGCGCGGGCAGCGTGCAGCCAGGTGCGGGCAGCTTACAGCCTGGCGAGGACAACGATGCCGAGGGTCGGCGACCGCCCCCCATGGACACGGTCGACCCGCCCCCTGCTTCCTCAGAAGAGGCTGCCTTCAGCAGGCAGCAATCCTTGCGGCGCCGACGCGGCGATGGAGACCGCCGCAGGAAGCGGCCCAGGAGCCGCAGGTTCCGCCTCGGTGGAGACCCCCCCCTCCTGGCCAGACCTGGACCAGCAGCGCGGCGCTGTGCGCGGGAGCAGCGACCTTCGGCTGCCCTGGGGGGGAACCGCTGTACGAAGGCACGGGCCCCCACGGCAGAGCCACCTCAGCCCCTGGAAGCCCGCGCCCTGGACCAGACAGCGTTGCGGCGGAAGGACAAACTTCCCCGATGGACGCGGAGGGCCCTCCCCCAGTTTTCTTCCGAAGCGGTTACTGTCAGCAGCAGAGGCCCAGCAGGGTCGACTCCTGGCGACGCCGACCCGGCAAGGATCCCTGGGCAGTCAGCGCAGCAAGCGGGGGGCGGGCCACGCAGCTCGGGGGCAGCCCTGGCAGCAGCAGGCCCCCGAGTGGCAACCCCGCCGTAGAGGACCCCGGCGGGGCGCCTCATAACGCCAAGCCGCAGACACGGAGGAGCGCGGCATTTGCCTGGATTCGCCAGCAGCCAGGGACGCCAATCGCAGCACTACTAGGGCAGGCAGGGCGCCCGCGTCGCGTTGGATCCCCCGCCCCCGCCGATCAGGATCAGCCGCTCGCGGCCGCGGGGCGGAGCGCAGCCGCCTCCTCAATCGCCCCGCTCCATCCCCCTCCCACTGCCCCCCCCCCACCCTCCTGGGGCCCCCCGATCCCTCGCCCATATCTCCTGGCTCACAAAGGGGCGGGCCATGCCCCCCCTTCGTCGTGCGAACGGTGGCCCCCCCAGCGGGCGACCTCCCGACGTACCCCCATCCCCCGGACTTTTCACCCGCAGACGACCTCCTCGCCGCTGCCGGTAACGACGAGCCCTCAGACCCCGACATCGGCAGCGCCGAGCAGGACGCGCCAATAATACAAGTCAGCACCGACGCGCACGCAAGGTGGATGGGCGCCACAGGGCGCACCGACGCCAGCTGGCGACAAAGCCGCGAGAGCGACGGCCCAGCCAGCGGCCCACGCGTTGCCGACCCCAGAGTCACAGGCAGAGGAGGCACGATGGACGCCCTCCTTCGGAGCTACCAGCGCACCGGAGGCCCCCGGCGCGAACTCACAAACAGAGCGCCGGAACGCACCCCGGAGCAGAGCCACAACCTCGAGATGCCAGTGCACCACAGCTGGGACCGGCGCCGCCCTGGTCACCCAGGCATGCACCCAAACTCCCCGCTGCGGGCAGCGCCTCCCGATCCTGGCGATGGACTTCCAGCGCCGACCCGCCTGGCCACCGCGAGCGTCCTGAATCTCATGGACCTCTCGGGGCTGGCCTGGTCAATCACGGGTGCAGACCACGAGGGCAGACCTGGGAGGAGCCCGTCCAGATCCAGCGCAGGTCCTCGCCCTCCGATTCGCCAGCATCACACGCGACCCCCGCGTCCACGCGGGGAGACTCGACAGTGACAACGCCAGCCCTATGGAACTGCAGCTGGCACGACTCGAATACGAAGCCATGGCTGCGGCCGCGCGCTACTGCGATCCCGGCGTGGCCGCCACAGACAGCCCACTTCCAGACGCTGTTCTCGCCCCGACCAGCCAGGGCATGGCGCGAAGCGGCCCCCAGGATCACTTCTGGACCAGGCAGGCCCGAAGGAACAGCGCACCCCATGGACGACGAAACCCGGGTCAGAGCATACAGAGTGATCGCGCCCGAACACAGAAGCAACATCATGCGCATCCCCGACCACAGCGACATGCGGACCTGGGCGGACAATAGAGGATCGTTCAGGCACTTGGGAGACGACGTGCTCTCGCTAGAGCATCACGGACACCTTGGACCTGTTCCCTGGGCAGCGCCTGCTCTGGGAGGAATCGCCTCCTTCGGGCCAGGCATCCCTGGTGTATCCGTGCAGGGCGGAGACCGCTCAAGCAGCCCATGGCCCTGGAACACCGCGGCGCATCGCCTACTCTTCGGCGACTTCGTCTGCCCCACTGCCGTCTGCGACTTCTGCGGGACCTGGCAGCTTCGGGGGCCGAGGGGGCGTTCCTGTATCGCCTGCCGACGACTGGCCGTCCCTTGGAGCGTCGTGGATGGCGAGCTGGCTTCAAACACCCAGCAGCAACCCAACTGCCCGCTGGGCGAACTGGGACAAGAACTCTCCCCTCTCCCTTGCCAGGGCACGAGCTAGGCACGCCCCGATCGCAGAGCACCTGTGCACACCGCGAGCGCCAGGCACAGTGGGCCACACTGCACCCTGGCTCGTCGGCGAACGACTCGGCGCGTGGAGACGTGGCCGCGTGCCCGGACGCGTGGACCAGCATCCGAGTCTTGAACAGACGGGACCAAGGGGATGAACCCTGGCTCCGTGCGGCCGTGGCAGCGTTGGCGCAGCTCTGCGCCGCTCCCACCCAATGGGCCTTGGACGCACGCAGGCGCATGCGGGACCTGGTGGGAGCAAGCCCGGCTCAGGTGGAGCTGCACAGCTGGCCCCCGCCGGCGATTGCCAGGCCCAGCATCAGGATGGCGCCAGCGCCCCCCATCGGCCTCTCCGACGGGATCCGCGCCACTCTCACAGACGGCACAACCGTCGAACGGGCAGACCTGATGTGGATTGCAGCACACATCGGGGGGGGGGGGCGGGGGGGCTACTTCGAGCAGGCCATCCTCGATGCACCCGTCCATGAGCGAGCGGGGGAGGGCCGTCCCCATGGAAGCGGCCCAGTTGATGCGCGGGGCACTCCAAACCATGGCAAGGCGCGAAGGGCGCCCCATATTCGCGCACATGGGTGCCGGCAGCACGGTAGGTAGCTTCGAAGTTGCAGCCGTGACAAAAAGGCTGAGGTCGGAGCAAGCAGCCGCTACGGCAAGCCCGGATGCCCACGCGCCCTCGCGGAGCGGGGGCTGCGCGAGGATTGGTACTGAGGTCGACCCTTCCCCTGGCCACGCCATCGCGACAACACTCGCCGGCAGGAGCGACCACAATGACAGAAGCGACGGCCTCAACGCCGACAAGAGGGCGCGCATCGGCGGTCTAGTCGGCGAAATCAGGAGAATACGTGGCCTCGTGGCCACCGACCGAGTGCCCGCAGGTATGACATGGAGCAGCACACTGGCACCCTTCATGGGGCGCCGCCACTGACCGCGGCAGGGGGGCGCTAAGGCGCGCCTTCTGAGGCACCGGGGTCGGATGCTGCATTATCGACGCCGCTGCTGCCCGGTGGGTCGGCCAATCAGTGCGCCCCTACCAGGACGCTCTGGCGGTCATTGCGAGCGTCGCCGCCAGAATCGGAGGCGGCCGCGTCCACGCTCCACGCGCTAGAGGACGCATCGCCCCCAGACCACAGGAGTGGATGATGGAGTGGCTCGGCCCAAACGGCGCGTTGCATAACAGCATCCTCTCGGGCGACAGGCAGGCAGGGGGGGCCAGGGCACGGGTCCGAGCAGAAAGGATGCGCGACAGGCAAACTGACGAGCAGGCAAGGACTAACAGGACTATCCGCACCCACGCGGGACACCTCCCCCTCGGCAGAGGGGCGCCCAGAGCAACGGACCAACGGCAACAGGGCGAGCGGGGCACCACAACCCCGCGGCACGCAGACATCCGAGAACTACTGGGCAGGGACCCGGCCGGTAGTGCCTCGCCACGCCCCTGCCAACCCTGGGCCCCGACGACGGCGCAAGGGAAGAACACCTGGGCCGCGCCATCTTCCTGCTCGACTCGAGGCGAAGAGGTCACAAGCAGAACGGCAGTCGCTCCACGCACAACCGGGAGGACAGGTCCTGTATCAGCGGGGACCAGCTGGAAGCTGTGCCGCAATAGTTGGACTCTAGAGGAGCGCGTCACTATATGTGCGACACTGGCTCACCTGACGAGATTTTTGAATTATTCGAAGATTGCAGTACGAAGGCGGGTCAAGTTCATTTCAGCATAGCTACGCTGCGTGGAGATCTTCGGCGACAGCCGGAGAGCAGGGAACGACGACGACTACTCCACCAGCGAGCGGACCTACGCGAGGAGAAAATGGAGGCTTCGGTAGAGGAGGCCCACAGGATCGATGAGGAGTTGAGACGTACTTCGCAGGAACAACGCGTGTTCCGTCGCAAAGCACGCCGAGCTCCACAGTCTCAGTTTGTTTCGGAGGCGTCGGATGTGCGGAACCATTCCCGACATGCGGAAGCGATGAGATTGGCAAGGACGGCGGCGAAAGCATTATCGGACCAGAAAACGAGACGGACTTCTCGCATGATCAGCACCGCCGTCATTTCAGGCATGGCTTGAGGCGTGGTCTTAAGAAGGCGCCGAGAGTAGCATTGTGGTGCAACCGCAGGATTGGCTGGAATGGCAGTATTCGCGGGAGCCCTGTGCAAAAAAGTAATGAACATTATGTAAGGAGGGCGAGGATCGAGTCGTGTGATGGATGCGGCATGCAGCAAAAGACGAGCAGCTTCATACTTGCCAGCAGCACTTGGGCGATGGCGGATGTGTTTATTTCGAAGGGCCCAGGCAATGAGTTAGGTGCGCCGACGACATCAGGCTTCATACTCATGGTATACGTGGGACTAGCGAAGGTTAGGACGCATGCTATTATTCCACTATTGGCGCAGGACGGAAGGAGCAGGCCCACGTAAATCAAGTCAAAAGCGGGCCCCCGATGGCGACGAGCGGTGCATGTGATGGCGAAAGTTGGGGAAGCCCCCTACTCGACTCTGTTATGTCCTTCCCCCCTTGTACAAGACCATGGCTAACGTCGCCACAGGCGCAGAAGGGGGTGCTTCTACGGGAGAGTGTGTGATTGCATGGCGCCTCAGGGCGCCGAATCTGACGCGTGCTATGACGCTCAAGGGCATGTCGAACGCGTTTGGCAGCTCCTCCTGGGTTCAGCTTGACACTGCCGCGCAGCTTCACTCTCGCGAGTACGACCAGGCACTTTGCCAACAAGATTGCAACTATCGCGCGGGAAGCTTTGGAGGGCCCTCTCAGGGTGCCACCTGCGCAGGGAGACGCGATGGGGGATCCATTTGTTGTCCCAGCTTTTGTGGGAACGCTTGCACGCCCAATTTTGCCGCGCAGATATAGCGAGCCCCAAATGGATGCCCAGTCGACGAAGTTCAGAGCGTCCTGGCTCATGCAAGTTTGCAGATGCGATTAGCAGTTCTGCCGTGGCAGATCCGCAGATGTCGCTGAGGGGCGTCGCGGCCGAGGTCGCGAACGCCGACGCACGGCTGGTTTTCGTTTGCTTTTTTGTTCTGCGCGTGGATTCTGTCCGCGGCCAGAACTTTCCCAGGCAGCAGTATCTTATGTTTCTCGCTGCACGTGGCTGGCAGTGTCGGCAGCTGCTCCAACGAGACTCCCCTCAATGAGCACGCTAGGCATGTCGGGCCCCACCTGCAGTTGTGCGTTTCGGCCAGGGCTGAGATCTCCAGGGGAGCGCGGCTCGCGCCGGGCTCTTCCCCCCGGGCAGGGCCCTGAGTCTGGGGGGCCCGAAATGATAACACACGTAGCTTCTTCGTCGAATACATTCAGAATGCATTGCCGAGTGGGCGAGAGTTCCGTGGTCACGGGGTCGGCACTACAGTCCTGGATGGGCGTCTGGCGCGTCTCGGGCGCATTGCGATGCTGCGTGGGGCGACCTCTCGGGGTGGATCGCGCGTGACAGCGCTACCCAACAATCAAGTACTAGCACATTTGGATTCGCCCCCTCTTCGCTGGAGTCGTTGATTCGCAGAGTTAAGTTGCGTCGAGCATGGGGCGCGCAGACTGAGGCGCACTCTCAGGTTCTGCGCGCTCATTGGGTCGTCGCCCATCGGGTTCACGACGCCGACGTCGCGCGACGGCCGACCTGCAGCCCGTTCATCGCCGTGGACAAGGCAGGTAGCATCGGATTTAGATCGAGTCGCCAGGCTTCTCCCGCGCGAGTGCGCGAGGGAAATCGCCGACAACCTGCGTTTGCTGGAAGACCCAGAGGCCTCCGAGGATGCCTAGCGGTTGGATATGACAGAACTCCGAAGCCAAGCTTTTTCGGCATGCACCCCTCCTCCCGCATTCGCTCCCCCCCCGCTGGGCCCGCTGAAGCGCCCGAGGAACGGGGCGTGGTCGAGCTGCCCTTCCAATGCGCGATGGACCTCGACGGGGCGCCCTGCAAGAGCGCCCTTGGCACTCGTAAGAGGCTACTCGGACATCTGGGACATTAACGCAATTCACGTAGTCTTGCACGTGCATTTACGTCAAGCAACGCATGCATACACAGTTTACATACTTTCGCTACACAAGTTACTGCTGCACGCAATCTATTGCGCCCTTTACAGAAAGGAAGCTGCCGTGCATGTGGGCACCGTGCTCTGAAACCGATGGTAACCCCGTCCTCGCGCGAATGCCCGCGCTGCGAGATCGCGAGCACCGACGCGCTATCGCTCTGTCGCCATCTCCGAAGCCATCTGCCTGTCCAGATTGCGCCCTCCGCATCGACTTCTCGCGTTATCTCCATCGGCGCATGATGGCATCGATCGTGGATGTAGAGGGTATCCAAAGACCTGCTCGGCGCACAAGTGACATCCCACCCAGCGCCGACGGCGACCAGGCTGACCAGATAAAGTCCAGGACTCGGGCGTCGGGGGGCCAGGGCGGACGCGTTCCCTTCGACGAGATCATTGTGGCCATATTTAAATTGATTTTAGCCGGCAGTCGAGGGCCGGCGGGCCCGGGGGCCGCGCGCAACCTGAGGCGCAAGACTGGTGCGAGCAAGGGCAAGATTGCAGGCGCGGTCGCGGCGCTGGCGGCACGCGGCGAGACGAGCGAAGAGATGAGGCGGCGCGCGGGCGCAGGAGATCAGGTGAACCACAGAGAACGGGCAGCTCCACATCTACGAGCCTGCATGGTTGCGCGGGAGCACGGATCAGCGAAGACGGCGGTAGGGCCCAGGGGAAGCGCGCCCATGGAGTCGTGCGCGGGCGGAGAAGCACCAGAAGGATCTGCGCACCTTCTGGGGCGAGACGTCGTCGAGCGCGGAGACGCCCGCGCTTGCTCGAGTGGCTCAGCATTCGCGGAGCAGGTTGCGTCGCGGGGCGGAGGGCCAAGAGGGCAATGCTACTTTTCTGCCCGAGATGGACCTGCACCGCGAGCTGGGCTCCATGACTGGCCGGATGATCGAGGCATTGGCGGCAGCGGGGGGGGGGGGGCGCTCTCTTATCAGGCCCGGCACCGCGGGGCCCGCTGGAGAGAGAAAGAGAGAGAGAGAGAGAGAGAGAGAAAAAGACAGAGAGACACACATAGAAAGAGAGATAGTTCGAAGTATCTCGAGCGGAAGCCTTCGGCGCGAGTGAGCCCCCCCCCTCGAAGGTGTAGTTGGCAGCAGCAGCGTAGACGGCAGTCGTGAGTTGCTCGCCGGCAGGCCTCCAATGATAGCAAGCAGTGCTCGCTTGGCATCCAGTGGCAGCATGGGGTTTTCCGATAAGCAAATCGATGTGGAGAGGCCCCCAGCTAGTCTTCCAGACGGGCTCGCAGTAGTTAGCGCTCCTGAGACCCTTGTCATCCATTTGCCTTCGACAAGTGGCAATGGCGACCGACGCCCTGGGAGGGGGAGGCGTGGGGTGGGCTCTGGTGGGCGGGGGAAGGGAAGTGGTCATCGCGCCTGACCTTCGGGCCCCCGCCGAGGGCTGCGCGCCCATTAGGGTGCCCGACGGCCAGCGCAGTGCTTGCTGTGAGCCTTAGAGGCTCGCAGCGTGACGCGTCTGGTTTCGAAGAAGCCCGCTCAGAGTTCAGTCCGGTTGTTTCGAGCTTCGAGATAGTCCCAGGACGGCCCCAGGACGCTCCAAAACGGCCCAGAGAAGGTCCACAAGGTCCCACATGGCCTCAAGAGAGGTCCAAGAAGGGCCCCAGAGCCCTCCAGGAGGGCACCAACAAGGCCCCAGTACAGCCAAAGCCCTCAGAGACGCTCCAAGTAGGCCCCAGGACGGCCCGAGAGGGCGTGACGTGGCCCAAACAGCTGTGAGAGGACACCCGAGAAGGCCCGGAGACCCTAAATGCACAGATTGTCGCCACGGTCTCGTGTTCAAGCACGTAACGAAATCCGAACACCGAGGATCATAAGTGCGGACGGCGGGATGAGTTCAAGACGGCCCAAAAACATCCCCGAGACGCCGAAACGTCGGTTTCAAGGCGGCCTAACTGCTGCTACCACCATTGATGCTTTTGCTTCCTCATTTCCCTCCCCGTCCTCGTCCTGCACCTCTTCGGAAAAAAAACGTCGCTTCGAGGTGCGTCCAGTCACGGCGACGACGAGAGCCCCCCGAAGACAAACAAAAAATGAAACGCCGATCCTCGCCTGAGGGCCCAGCACCTCGCTACCATCTCGCCCTCTGTTTTGGTACCTTCCCCCCAGGGCATCCAGGAGGCCTCCAGACGGCCCAAGAAGCCTTCAAGACAGCCCCAGATACTTCCAAGACCGCCTGAGAGCATTCAAAATGAGCGAAAGACGGCCCAAAAGGGCACCAAGGGCGCTCAGGATGGCCTCAGCACCGTTTGAGGGGTCCCCAGGACACCCCAGGACCCAGGAGAGCCCCCCAGCGCGCCCCAAGGAGGCCTTGATGAGGCCAAGCACACTGATGGTCTTGATGTGTCTGAAGTTGGTTCTGTTTTCGCCCTTCCTAGTTTCGACCGCCCAAGACGGCGCCAAGACGGCACAAGATGGGCCCAAGACGGCCTCGGCACGGCCCTAAGAGGGCCCGACGACAGCCAAGCATGCCCCCAAACCGGCCCCCAAACGGCCCCACGAAACTCCCAAGATGACCATGCAAGCCCTCAAGAGGGTTTCGAAACGGCCCCGAAAGGCACCCAAAACCGCATCTCCAGCATGCGTCCGTCCAAGAAGCTCAAATAATGCCGAAGGACGGCTGGAGGTGGCTCGAAAGCTCTTCAGTAATGAGGGCAAGGTCTCCGTAACCATTTTGGATCAAGCCACATTGTGCTCAGTGGAGTTCTTGACGTTAGAAGTGTGTGATTGCGGGCCTTTCAGTACACCACCAGCCATATTCAGCCCGCGCGCGATGTTTCAAGAAGGTACAGCGGTGCCTGCCGAGCAGGAGAAGGGCAAGTCGGTGCGCCCCGAGTCGGCCAGCTCGGCCCCCACGCGATGCCCAACGTCAGAGTTGGTCGCCTTCGACGACGACCAGGACGCCGACGTGCACAAGGAGAGCTTGGGCGCCACCGCGCCACGGAGCGACGAGCCGGCGCTCCTCGAGAGGGCGCTCCTCCAGGAGGTGCTCTTCGGGGGCCGGCGCCCCTGCAGGAGGTCTGCGATGCCACTGCCGAGGGATGCCCCGCTCCGGCGCCTGCGGTCAGAGGCGTTCTGGGAGCAGAAGGCGGCTGCCGCCCGGCGGCCAGCGTGCTCGCCCTGGGAGCTGGGCGTGAGGCCTCGCCGCCCGTGCCCCGAAGAGGGCGACTTCCTCGGGCCAGCGGCGGTCGCGGCACCCGCAGCAGGAGGCGCCAGCGGCGGAGGCGCCGCCGGCCGCCCCCGGAGCTGGGCGGGCGCCGTCTCCAGGGAGCTGCGCCGCGGGGCGCGCGGGCCCGTTGCGCCGCCAGTCTCGCCGCGTTGAGGTCGTGGGGCTGGTCGTGCCACCCGCGGCTGGGAGCCGCTGGGCGTCGCCAGTGGGGTGAGATGGAGGAGTGCCGAGCTGTCTCGCCAGCGTCTGGCCGCGTGCAGTGCGGGGAGCTCGGAGCTTCGAGTGAGGACGTCACGCAGCTGCCTGGGCATAGGGGAGCGCGTGCTGTCCAAGGCAGGAGAGCAGGAGCTCTCTTCGCCATTCCGCGGAGGCTGGGTTGCGCGCAAGCGCGCAATACGCACCTTCTAGTCATTTCAAAGATTTTATAACCAGCCGTCCCGCGCTAACCACCAAACGTTGGGCACAGCACCCCCCCCTGTGCACTAGGCATGGACACAGGCTTGGACATTTTATAAAGATGCGTGTGGACTCAACGAGATCGAAAGGCGCATATATTTGCTGTCATACTTTAAGATCGACCTTGCCACGCAAACGATCCCCACGCCTTCTTACGAAGCCCTGCCGCCTTCGGAGAAGCTCACCCCCACTTCTTACGAAGCCCTGCCGCCTTCGGAGAAGCTCACCCCCATCGCGCCACCCTCTCTGCGGGCGCCACCAAGTTACAGGACTTCGTGCAGCTGCCTTGGAATAGGGGAGCGCGCGCTGTCAAAGTCAGGAGAGCAGGAGCCCTCTCGTCGATTCCACGAGGGTGTTCTCTCGCTGGCATCCGCGAAACGCACCTTCTAGTCATTCCAAAGAATTGTTTATCCAGCCGTGCTGCACCACTAATTTGTTTTAGCACATCCACCCCTCGTGCGTCGGGCAGCAGGCTTGGAACTTATATGAAGATGCGTGTGGGCTCAACGAGCTTGCCACGCCAACTTTCCCTGCGTGGCATGGCCAACGTGGGAGCGTGCAGTCTTCTAACTTTTTGGAATTAAAAAACAGCAGTACACAAAGGCAACACAAACAAAACACCAAGGACATAATGAGATGCGTGCCGCATCATGGGCACCTGCACTTCGCTGCGACAACGGGCAGGCACGGGAGAAACAGGCTCGTCGCGTGCCAATGCCAGGCCGGTGCCCAGGATCGTGCTGCTATATAGGCGCGACGTGCGAACGATCGGCGCTCGCGCTCTCGCGGTCCCGCATGCGCGTGACCCCATCGGGAAGGTGCTGAGGCTACCGATCGGCGGCCAACCCAGGGGGGGAGAGGGGACGGCAGGGGGCCACAGGCGAACCCCGCCCCTGCCCACCCCACGATCTCCGGGGAGGGGAGGGTGGGGCTCCCTCCGCTCGGGAGCTCCCGAGCGAAGGGAACCCCCACCCTCCCCCTCCAGAAATCGTGGGGGGGGCAGGGGCAGGGTTACCGCCTGTGGCCCCCCGAAAAGAGGGGACGGGCTCTCCGAGCAGGACGTCCTCCGACCTCCCGAGAGACGGCTCCGCGCTCCGCGCAGCTCCGACGCGCAGCGGCGGGTGGCCCAACGGGGGCCGCCCCCCCCTGGCGGGGCGCGGGCCGCACCCCGGCTCGCACCGGCAACGGCGCGCCCGCGCCCCCGGCAGCGAAGTCGACGGGCAGGCCTCGGACTGCCAGACGCTTCTGGCCAGCAGCGACGCGTCGGCCACGGCCCTCCTCTCAAGCAGCGGCGGAGCGTCCTGGCTCGCCTATAGCCTGCCCCACCAGACAGTGTTCTGAGAACCTTCCGTGGTTCCCACGAGGTGTCCTCCGGACATTCCTGGCGGAGTCTGTCTTGTTTTGTCGCATCGGGTCTGTGCACTAAGAACACCGAGTTTGTTATTGGAACGTTTTTGGGTTCTAAAAACATTCCGTGGTAGGACTATAGGAATGCCGGGACGGTCGGTCCCTGCTGAATCCTCCCCCCCTCCTCGTCGTCCTGACGATCGTTGCCTCCCCGAGTTCCGATCCCGATGTGGGTGCCTCGCTCTCCTCCTCCTCCTCGGCCGTTTCGCAGGCAGCTGCTGTGCCAGTCCGCCGTGCCCCGTGTTATTTTTTCGCCCTGTCTGCCCGGGCGCTGCTTTTTCAATGGTCACGGAGGGGACCCCTCCAGACTTCGGTCGGGCCTGTCCAGGAGGGAAATTCCAAAACCGCCAGAATAGTCTGGGGACGATGTTTCTACCCTGTCGGAGCATTTTTGGGAAGGTATTTTTGACAATCAGAGCGTGAATTACCTACCCCGCTTTCGCTTCCAGGCAAAACCAAGTCATACCACGCGCCTCCTCGTCAAGCGGCCTGACCAGTGCAGGTCGTGGTTTGGCATCGCTTGGTATCTCTTGGAAGCGAGGGTGGTCAAAAGCGAGGTAGGTTTGTTTTGCCCCTATTTGATTTGTCATCCCAAATCCCCCTGTAGGGGGACAGGCCCGACCTAACTCCAGACCGCTCTGCCTGTCTGTCCGTCCGCCCCTGCCTCGGAAGCCCGAGCCGGCGGCGCCCCGAAGAGAGGCCGGCGCGGGGGGAGGGAGGAGGAGGAGGAGGAGGAGGAGGAGGAGGAGGAGGAGGAGGAGGAGGAGGAGGAGGAGGAGGAGGAGGAGGAGGAGGAGGAGGAGGAGAGGAGGAGGAGGAGGGAGGAGGAGGAGGAGGGGCGGCCGTCTCGCTCCTCCTCTGCGCATCGTCGGAGGGCTTTGCCGGGCCTCTCCCCGAGCACGGCCGTGACGAGATATTCCCGCGAGGCGTGCTGCTCAAGAGAAGGGTCATGGAGGCGGCGTCATCGTCGGGAGCGGAAAAGAGGGGGGGGGATGACTAGATTTCATGGCGCGGGCCATGATATTTCCTCAGATTTCATGGCGCCTCTTCCTATTTCATGACGTCCCTGGCCCCCCCGCTGGGCCGCGCACATGCCGCCGGTCATGAGTTGCACCCCCCCCTCTTGGACACCCCCCTCTTGGCCGCTCCCGACATCGGAACGTGGAGGCCCTGCCGGTGAGACGGGGAGGGGCTTGTGCACGTGCCTTTTCCGCCAGCTGGGGTGAGGGCGCGTGCATGCAGCATCAAGGCTGCGTTCCCTCCTTCCTCCGTCTTCCCTCGATCCTCCTACATGATGCGCGCGCCGTCACGCCACCCGGCGCGACAGCGCGCACAGTATATATATATATATATATATATATATATATATATATATATATCAAGTCAGTTTGCCTTGCGATCTCGGCCAGACAGACATCCAAAGACCAGCAGATTACAGCCTCGACATTTCATCAGAAAGCCAGCCAATGCCCTACCCTAAGGCTGTTCAGCGATCTCCCCGAGGAACCCCAAAGCCAAGACTTGCGTGTCGTGACGACGATCAGGCAACCCTGGACGGCGCCATTGGGGCCAAAGACGCCTGTCCCCCCCCCCCCCCCCAAGACAGCGCCTAAACCCCGAAAACCCAGATTTTCGTGTCATCACGTTGGGCTGGGCTAGAACCTAAGCACGCGCGAAGCGCGCGCGCGTGGATCTCGTACACATATATGTGTGTAGATTTTATATATGTATATATACATAACTATGTGTATATGTACATATATATACATATATATATATATATATATATATATCGATCCATATCTCTATATATACAGATATATATGTTTGTATATCTCTCTGAGTAGGCCGGGGGGGGGGGGGGAAATCGGTGCCGTCATCCCCCATGGGGGTCCCCCCGAACTTTTGGGAGGACACAGACCCCCCGGGACAGTTGCCCACAACAGGCCACGCGGGCCGTACAGATGGTCACGAAAGCCTGAGGAGACCCCGAACACGCCCAAGAGCACCCCAAGAGGGCCCCTGAGGGCCCCAAGAGGGCTTTCAAGAGGCAAACATCGGCCCATTTCAATCGTTAAACGTGCGTTTTCGGCATACTCGCTGGCTTCGTCTTCACAGTGCACCAGACGCCCCCGAGGAGCCCCAACACAGCCCAAGAGAGACCCAAGAGGGCCCCAGACGGCCCAAAATGGTCGGCTTGTGGGGCTCAGGGAAACCCCCAAGACGGCCCAAGAGGCCCCGAAGCCAGCCCAGGAGGCCCCCAAGACGGCCTCAGGGAGGCCCAACAGGGCCCCGTTCGAAATCATGTTCCCGGAAGCCTCTCCGGGAACATGACTTCCGGGCTCCCAGGGCCCCCCAATGAGCCCCAGGACAGTGCCCCAGAAGCCCCCGAGGAGCCCCAACACAGTCCAAGAGAGACCCAAGAGGGCCCCAGACGGCCCAAAAGGGTTGGGGCTCAGGGAACCCCCCAAGACGGCCCAAGAGGCCCCGAAGCCAGCCCAGGAGGCCCCCAAGACGGCCTCAGGGAGGCCCAAGAGGGCCCCGTTCGAAATCATGTTCCCGGAGGCCTCTCCGGGAACATGACTTCCGAGCTCCCATGGCCCCCCACTGAGCCCCAGGACAGCCTCAGCGAGGCCCAGGAGGGCCCGAGATGGCTTGAAGATGGCCGACGAGGCCCCAAGAGGGCCTTCAAGAGGCCTCTCGCAGGCAAATCTACTGCGAAATGTGCACATGCCATTTTTAGCGGTTCCCCTCGGCTAGGAGCGTCAGCGACTCGGCTTCCCAGCATATTACATGGGTCCTCCCGCAGGCATAGCTACTGCGAGATGTGCGCATGCCATTTTTAGCGATTCCCTCCGGCTCGGAGCGTCAGTGACTCGGCTTCCCAGGTCTGGCCACGCAAAACAAACGCCTGCCCAGCCACGAACGCGACAGCCTCCCAGCAAAGTACCACTGCGGACCGACGCCCTATATCTAAGGTAAGCTCGCCCTCCGGGAGCCTGCGAGAGGGCTGCAACTCTAATTCCCGGAGGCCTTTCCGAGAACGCGGATGATGATGATCCCCGAACCCCCCATCCAGAAACAAGGAGACGGCAACCCCGACGACACCAGCACCTCGAAGTTTCTTCTAGGACAGCCAAACATACACATGGCTACCCGCTCCCCCGCCACTTTCTATAGGTATCCTTTGTCGCTCCCGAATCAACGTCACTGCAAGTCATACATGCGTATCCATACACGCACACTTATTTGTTCATCCCGCTTGCTGTTTTAGCGACGTGGCCGGTGGCCGTCGGAGGTCGACGACGCGACGAGAATGATAGCGACGACGACCACAACGACGACGATGACGACGACGACGACGACGAATGCATGCGATCACGACGCTGCTGAAAGTGGGAGAACATCGACGGCCATTTCCGAGTCCAGCCCACATGTTCCCGCAGGGGCGTCCGGGAACATTTCCGGTAAACCCGTTTCCGAGCCGTCGTCGTCGTCGTCGCCGTCGCCGTCGCCGTTGCCGCTTGCCGACGCCGCTGCCGTCGCCGACGCCGCCCCCGTCGTCGTCGTCGTCGTCACCGTCGTCGTCGTCGTCGTCGTCGTCGTCGTCGTCGTCGTCGTCGTGATCGTCGTCGACGTCGTGGTCGTTGTCGTCGTCGTCGTGGACCTCCGACGACCACCGGCCACGTGGGCATCCTATCCCGTCGCCAGCCTTCTGGGAGCGCCTGGTGCCGTCACGCCATGGCCACAGTGTCATCGGCTGGCGCACCCGCCGGCATCATGTGGTCGCTGACCATCGTGGAGAGAGGCCCGGAGGAGGAGGAGGAGTAGGAGGAGGAGGAGGAGGAGGAGGAGGAGGAGGAGGAGGAGGAGAAGGGAGAGGAGGAGGAGGAGGAGGAGGAGGAGGAGGAGGAGGAGGAGGAGGAGGTTCAGTCAGAAAGAGGAGGAAGAGGAGAAGGGGGTTGGGGGAAGGAGAGGAGGGGCGTCATGGGGCGGAGGGGGAAGACACACAACAGAAGGTGAGGAGAGTGGAGGGATATGGCTCTTCCACCAAAGAAGAAGCTGAAGAAGAAAAAGAAGTAGCCTGGGGGGGGGCGGGGCCGATGCCACCCTCCCACATGGGCGCCCCGGGGACCTTTGGGGGGTCAAAGACTCCCTGGGACTGCCCCGAGCCGCGTCCACATTGCCCAGGACAGGCCGCGCGGGCCATACAGATGATCCAGAAAGCCTCCAGGGGCCCCGAAGACGCCCAAAATGACTCCAAGCCAACCGAAGAAACCCCGAAGCCGCCCCGAGAGGCTTCAAAGGAGTGTCTGAAGACAGCCCAGAGAGACCAACATCGATGATTGTCCATTGTGTTCTTCGATGTTTTTGGCTTTGATCGCCTTTTCACCTTTCCGGCGCTCCAACAAGGCCCAACAGGTCCTCAAGAGCGCCCCAACACTGCCCGGAAGGCCTCCCAGACGGCCTGAAGACGGCCTGAAGACAACTCCAAAGCAGCCCAAGAGGCGCCCCCGAGGGCCATAGGGAGGCCGAGAGGGCCCCGAGGAGGCTTGAGGGGGAACCTAAAGTTAAAATGTTATTCTCCCGCCGTGAAAGCTTCCCAGGAGGCCCCGAGAGAACCCCAAGACGCGCCAAGGAGGCCCCCAAGAGGCCCCGAGGAGGTCCCCGAGAGTCCCCCAACAGACCCCAAGAGGCCCCAACACGAACGCCGCGCTACGCAAACGCCGTCGCGCAAACCTCTCGGGCCTGGGCGGTTCCGGGAGATGTTCCCAGAAGGGCCTCCAGGAACATCTACGCCTTGCCCCTTGCCTTACACATCTGCATATGCATATACACATGCGTGTATTTATTTGCGTGTATGCATACATGCATGTATGCAATCAAACATACACACATGTAGACAGGCGGGCCGACAGGCAGGCATTACTCACCTACGTACGTACATGCATACATACATGCAGGCATGCCTGCCTACACACATGTATGTATGTATACATATGCATATATATACATGTGCGCACATACACACAAGCATACATCCATACACCCATACATACATACATGCATACAGACACATACATGCAGACAAGCCTACATCCATCCATACATACATACATACATACACACATGCATACATGCATACATGCATGCATGTATACAGCCATACATTCATACATGCATACATGCATACATACATAAGCACCTATATATACACACATACATACATACATACATGCATGCATACATACATACATACATACATACATACATACATACATACATATATACATACACACATACGCACATACATAAATACATACATACGTACGTACATGCATACATACATACATACGTACATGCAGACAGACAGACAGACAGACAGACAGACAGACAGACAGACAGACAGACAGACATACAGACATATATACATACATACATACATGCATGCATACACACATACATACATGCATCCAAACATGCATACATACATTCATACGTGCATGTTTGCTTGCATACGGGCGTACATACGAGTATACATATACACCTACACACAAACACACATGCATGCAACAATGCATGCATGCACACATACCTACATATTACCTACACATACTGACATATCATCGTACACGTATTCAGATGTGCATACCTACATGTACACATGTGCGCACACGTACATACGTACACATACATGGATACATGCAACCATATATGCTTGTTCGCATGGACGCATGCATGCATACATACATCCGTCCGTACATACCTGCATACATGCATGCATACGTATACGCATAGTTGCCGGCCTACCTATCTACCTACCTTCTGACCTGCCTGCACACATACATACATACATGCAGACTTTACTTACAGACACACAGACAGACAGGCACACACATGGAAGTCTGTTCGAACGTCGGGACTCCTCTGGAGAGGGATGGGCCTGCCCGGCCGGGGGCCGCGGCGGGCCGCAGGAGCGGCGTCGCGTCGCGACTCCATGCTTCGCGCGGGGGGGGGGGGGGGGGCGGGCAGCGAAGGGGAGGAGCACTTTCAGCATACCGTCAGTCAGGACGGGAAAAAACACACAGACACAATGAATCGTCGATTCCAAAGAAAATAAGGAAAAATATGGGAGTTGGGCGGGAAGACTAAACCCCAGAAAATACAGGAAAATACAGGGAATCCTTCTATTTGTGTGTATTTATCTGTGTGTTTGTGGGCCCCTTCAATCAAGCAGTGGCGAGGCGTCCTGGCTCGCCCACAGTCGGCGGCGAGGGGGGGGGGGAGGTGAGAAGGAGGAGGCCTTCGCAGGAGGTGGCGAGGCTTCTCAGGAGGCCGGGAGACTTCAAGCTCTGAGAAGGCCAGCCGCTGCTCGCTTCCCCCCCAGGCTCGTCGCCGATTCTTAGCTTCAAGCAGCCCGCGACCCACCCGCTACCCAACCGCGACCCACCCCGTGACCCGCCCGCGACCCACCCCGCGACCCACCCCGCGACCCACCCCGCGACCCACCCCGCGACCAGCCCGCGACCCACCCGCGACCCATACGCGACCCGTACGCGACCCATCCGCGACCCCGCCTGCAAGCCACCAGCGACCCACCTGCGACCCACCCCGCGATCCACCTACATTTCTTAACGGCCAAATCGGCGCCTGCGGCGGGCACACTGCATATTGTAAAAGGTAAGCGCCTGCGGAGGGCCTCTTCAGAGCCTCGCAGACCAACGACGTCTTATGCGCAACTGCGGGGTGCTACGTGTATATAGTTGGCGCCCTCCGAAGGCCATTCCCTCTCTCGCTCGGTACGGCTGGAATGGGGCTGGAGACCAGCAGCGTCTTCCGCCCATGCTGCACCGGGCTCGCTGCCTCCATCGCCGCGTCTTGTCCGTTTGAGACACTCAGGGGCAACGATGGGGGGGGATAGGCATAGGGGGGGATCCATCGACCCCCAATCGCCTACAAATCGCCGATAGGGGCCCGATAGCCCCAACCCGCCCAGGAAGGTGCGGAATCACTATCGGGGGCCTGTCGCCGATCCATCGGCGATGTATCGCCGATGCCTGGTCGATGCCCCCCCCCTATCCTCCCTCCTCCTCCTCCTCCTCTCCTCCGCCTCCTCCTCCTCCTCCTCCTCCCTCCTCCTCCCCCCCCTCCCCCTCCCCCTCCCCCTCCTCCCCCCCCTCCCCCTCCCCCTCCTCCTGCCCCCTCCCCCTCTTATCGCTGCCCCGCGTGTCCGTTGGAGGCGCAGGCTCGCCTGCCCAACGGCGGCCGCTGCCGCTCCTGCCGCCGGGCCTCTCCTGCCTCCTGCCGCGGGGCCCCCGTGGCCGCCCGCGGGCGTGCCGGCGCGCGGCCCCCGGGCGCCGCGACGTGCGCGGGGAGCGCTCGGAGGCCTCGCGCGGCGCCCCGAGGGCTGTGCCGTCTGCAGTCCGCGCGCCCGCTCCGGAGAGATCCAGGCCATGTGCGATTTGGGCGCTGCGTAATGGGGGGGTCATAAATGGGGGGGCGGCGAGGGTGGTCCGAAAAGGTACCCAAACGGTACCTAAACGAGCCCCCTGGGGCTCCGGAGGGGCCCGAAAGGGGCACGAAAGGGGACCTTTTCTGACCCCCCCATTTGTGACCCCCCCATTAAGACACGCCCAAGCGATTCGTTACTCTGCGAGTCGCGGAAAGGTCCCCTCGACACTCGTCGAGCGGGCGACGCGCAGAGGGGGTTTGAGAAGCCTCCTCCCGTTCCCCCCACCTCCTGGTGCGCGCCGCCAAGGCGAGCGCAAGGACAAAGCCGTTCCAGTGCCTTCGGAGCGCTCTGAGAGATCGCTCTGGAGCCACATCGGAGAGCAGCAGTATAGTCGGGGGTGGCCAGAACCCCCAACAGTGACACGTCGATTAGTGAATTGTCCGTGTTCGGTTCTCGAGAGGGCGCCGCGGTTGTCATTTTCCAGGCTTGCGCCCGCCAGGTCTGGGCCCGAGGTCGTTTTCGCTAAACCACGTTTTACTAATGGGGGTTGGGGGTTCTGTCCATCCCCGAACGAAATGGGCACGGAAAGAATGGGTACAATGCCCAACAGCGGATGTTGTTCTTTTTGAACAGGACTCGCTGTCCACGTCGCCGCGGCCTGTGTCCATTCGGGACAGAAGGCCGCCTGCCCAACAGCGGCCGCTGTTGGTTTGGGACAACATTTGCTGTTGGGCATTGTACCCAGTCTTTCCGTACCCAAATCGGGCGTCCAAAATCCCGGGGCGGCCAAGAGGGGGATGATGACTAGGGGGGGGTGGATCTCATGGCGTGGGCCATGATATTTCCCGAGATCTCATGGCGCCTCTTCTGATTTCATGACGTCCCTGGCCCCCCCGCTGGGCCGCGCACATGCCGCCGGTCATGATTTGCACCACACCCCCCTCCTGGCCGCTCCCGAAGAGATGTGTGTCCACGCCCGCGCGGCGATGCTCCGACGTGAGGCCAACGCCGATCCGACGCGGATCCGATATAGATCCGACGCGATCTGGCGCGAGCCCGAGATGTGCCCGACGTGGATCCGGCGCAAGCTGGGTCCCCCGTTGCCGCGCGAGGCTTCCAGAGTTTTCCTTGCAGCGCAGCCCCCCATGTGCCAACGGGAGCTCGCCTCCCAGTTGGTAACTGGGGGTCGTCGCCGAGGTCGTGTCCCAAACTCCAGGGTGGCGCAGGCGTGCTCGCGTCCGTGCGTGGGACCTTGTGGCTCCCGGAGGCCAGCTCCGCGCGCGTGCACGACCAGCTCATCTACAAGTGGATCCACGCCCGGGAGCTCCCGAGGAGGAAATGCATCCACTCCAGGCCTTCCAGACGGGGTTCGGAGCAGGTGGGGTTGGAGGCTTGCGCCGCGTCGCCGATGCATCGGCGATGCGGCTCGACGTGGAGCCCGTGTTTCTCCACGCCGACGGCGCCGATGGATCAGCAATGCATCGGCGATGCGGCGCGATCCTCCGACCACATCGTCTCGAGCCCAATCAGCCGAGAAACAAAATCGGCATATAAACGTAAACTTTCGGATCTCTGCGCAGATTCTTGGATCGGCATCGGGCTCCCCTGGCGGCGCCTCCAGCGCCGCCCCTGGCGCGCTCCGCGTGCAAAGGAGGGGGCCCAGCTTCGATCCAAGAAGTCCGCGCAGACCTCGAGTTGTTTTAATACAACTTTTCGCCCCTTCATCAAACATGTCAGCTTGTGACTCGCAAGTGATCGACCCCCTCCTTCCCAGAGCTGATGAATAGACCCCGCGGGTCGCGAAACCATTTTTGTGCCAGGGGGTCGTCGCAGGCGCCGCCGATGGGATCGTGTACCCCCTGCCTGCACCGCAGCCTCAAAACGATTGCTTTTCGTACAACAGTTGTTACAGGGTCCGCCTACATCCGAAGCGAAGTTTTTCCCCTTTCCTCTCCCAGGTTGATTACTGACGTGCCGCAGTCGTCGTCGTGGTCGTCGTCGTCGTCGAAATCGCCGAAATCGTCGTCAGTGTCGTCGACTGCTGCGGGCCTGCGCAGACCCCCCCCCATGGGGCATAAGCATTGCGTCGTCGCCGTCGCCGCCGCCGTCGCCGTCGTGGTCGACCGTCGACCGTCGACGTACAGCGGGTCTCGCAGCGCACCAGCCCCTCCTCCCAGGGGCATCCGCAGTTCGTCGTCGTCTGTCGCCGCCGTCGCCGTCGTCGTCGTCGTCGTGGGCTGCCAGCGGGGCGCGCCGCGCACCGCCCACTCTTTGGTGTGGGGCATCCGCAGTGCGTCGTCGCCGCCGTCGCCGTCGAGGAGAAGGACGAGGACGAGGACGAGGACGAGGACGAGGAGGAGGAGGAGGAAGAGGAGGAGGAAGAGGAGGAAAATGACGAGGAGGAGGAGGACGAGGGGGAGGAGGAGGAGGAAGAGGATGATGAGGACGAGGAGGATCACAGTGGGCATGCGCAGCCCCCCCGCCCCCCCCTCCCCCTGGAGCGTCCGCATTGCGTTGTCGTCCGCCGTCGCCGTCGTTGTCGCCGTCAGTGTCGTCGTCGTCGTCGTCGTCGTAGGACGGTGGTGGAGGAAGGAACAGGAGGAAGCCCTTCCGCCGGCCTCTGCCGCCCCCTCTCTCCTTTTCCATCTTCCGGTTTGCAGCCGTGTCGGCACCGCCCGCCAGTTGAGGCTCCTCTTTTCCCCCGCCTCCTCGTTCCCTCCTGCCTGCAGCCGTTTTGGCCCAACCGCCCCAAGATAGCGGGGGCGTTGTTGTTCCGTTCTGAAGAAGCGGCGCCGCTTGCGTCGCTCCTGTCGCCCTCCTGCTGTCGGCCGGGTGTCGGCGCTAATCACTGGCGCCGCCGCCGCGTGTTTCCATTTGGCGGGTGCTCCCCCCCGTGGCAGCTCGCCCGAGCAGGGGGACAATGTGTTCAATCACGCGCCCCGTTTGATTTTGTGAATCACAAGCTGGCATTGTAACGTCCAGGTTTGGACAGGCGTGTCTATCCAGGGCGGCTCTGCGACGGCGCGAGGATAACTGCGCGTCGCGCGTCGCTGGGCGGCGAGTCGCGCGAAGTTTGATGACCTCTGCGTCCATGTCCGCGGCCTCGCGGTCCACGCCGGTTGGCCGCCACCCCCGTAGATGCGGGGCGGTTTTCAGCTCGGAGGCACCGCGCAGAACGTGCCCGCGAGATCTTGCATTGGAGTTCAGACCGCGAGGTCACGGACACACCGATCGTTCAAAGCATTTCTCCTGTTTTAAGTCGCCGCCCATTTGAATCGCATCGTCGTCCCTGCTCATCCCTTTTTGTTTTACAAGGGGTCGGGCGGAAATTCATTTGTTTATATTCGTATACGGTTTGTTTTTATTGCGCCCCCGGACAACAAGCAACATCACACATATGTGATTGTGACGCATTCCTACGTCATGCTACCCATGCCGTCGGGCCGATGGATGTGGCCATGTTCGCCACTCGTGAGGATCGGCGGTACGCCCAGTGGGAAACTTCCGAAAAAGGGGATGGGCCTTTGTTTTTCCACTGAAGGCTCGAACCCCCCCCCGGCAAGTTGAGAATTGGTTTAAGTTAGTTTGTTCCGAAGGCGCTGGACATGAAAACCCCCGCCGCCTTCTGAAAAGCTCTGGCCCTTCTTTGTGTTCGCCGCTCGTGAGGAGTTGCTGGCCCGCGTGCTCGCCGCGAAGTACGCGGAGCTCGAGGCGGCGGGCTGGCAGGTCAGCCGCGGCGATGTGCGCCGCGACGCGCGGAGGATGGTTTGGGCCACCGCCGCCGCTGTCGCCGTCGCCGCGGCCGTCGGAGGAGGAGGGAGGAGGGACGAGGGAAAGCGGGAGGGAGAGATGGAAGAAGGGAGCGAGTAGAAGGAAGAGGGAAGAGGGGGAGCAAGGAGAGGAGGGGAGGAGGAGGAGGAGGGAGGAGGAGGAGGAGGAGGAGGGAGGAGAAGGAGGAGGAGGAGGAGGAGGAGGAGGATAGGAGGGAGGAGGAGAGGAGAGGAGGAGGAGAGGAGGAGAAGGAGGAGGAGGAGGGAGGAGGAGAGGAGAGGGGGAGGAGGAGAGAGGAGGAGGAGGAGGAGGAGGAGGAGGAGGAGGAGGAGGAGGAGGAGGAGGAGGAGGAGGAGGAGGCGGACGAGGAGGAGGAGGAGGAGGAGGAGGAGGATGGAGGAGGAGGTGGAGGGGGAAGGGGAGGGGGAGGGGGAGGGGGAGGGGGAGGGGGAGGGGGAGGGGGAGGGGGAGGGGGAGGGGGAGGGGAAGGGGGAAGGGGGAGGGGGGGGAAGGGGGAAGGGGAGGGGGAGGGGGAGGGGGAGGGGGGAGGAGGAGGAGGAGGAGGAGGAGGAGGAGGAGGAGGAGGAGGAGGAGGAGGAGGAGGATACTGGCAGATTACTCAGCCTTTGAAGGTGGCTGGTCCCTGTGGAATGTTGTGGCAAGTCAGGCTAAGGAAGGCTAGCCCTCGGACCACCATGTCAAGAGGCACGATGGGGAACGCTCACACCCACGCCGCCAGATCATGACGCATAATGGGGATGGCGTGCGCACAAACGGCCAGATAAAACGTCACAATGGTGGATCAGCTGCTCATGGACACACAGGATACACCATGCACCAGCTGGCCGAAACCCTCAAGTTCCTTGCGCTTGGAAAAGTAGCGGGATGGGCTAGGAGATACAAGAAGGCCGGGCAAACACACTGACAGAGGACGACGGGGCAACAGCGAAGGGAGAGAGAAACAAGCAAGAAGAGAGAGGCAGGCTGGGGAAGGCACACACCGCCACAGACGCATCGGGAGGCAGACGGGGATTGATGAGCCCCGTGCAGCGGAAGATTGGGAAAGGTTCCACAACCATATCAAGAAGCCTGCGGGGCACCACATTAAGGAACGGTCTGCGGACGGTCTGCGCTGGATTCTGGATGGCAAAACGCGCGGGACCGCGCGGGGGGAGCGACCGGGAAAGAGCGAGCGAGGGAGAGGGAAGTAAAGGGAGACAGCAAAGGGAGCGGCGCGAGAGCGAAAGAAATAAATGAGAGAGAGAGAGAAAGAGAGAACAATACAAAAAGAGGAGAGAAAGACAGAGAGGGAGAGAGAAAGAGAAAGAGAGGGAGAGGGAAGCAAGGGGAGAAAACAGAGGAAGCGGCAGCAAGAAAACGAAACGGTATAACAAATGAAGAGATTCCCACACCTCCGTACAAATGACGGGGACGAGAGGCTCCATCGCGCTATGTGTCCAAGGTTGCAATGAAACAAGGTTGTGTATGTCGGGATACAGAGATACATGTAGATCGCGCGGAGGCCTGACCTGATCAAAACAAGTGGCGAGGGCAGTGGGAAGAACAGGGACACAACAAGGAACACGGGAAAGCAGTGCGGCCGGGAAAGATGGGGTAGCAGTGGTGGAGAAACGGATGAGGGGGTGGCGGTGGCGCCCCAGCTTCATGGCCTTTGAAGGCTTAGTGAGGTCGGTGTGGTCCTGGACGCCCAGCTGGTCAGGATCTGGGCCACGGCGTTCGGGATTTCCGCCCCGAGCCGACTGCCCAGCTTCGACTCCGAAGGGGGTCGGGAGGCGGACAAATCATGCCCCCCCCTCGAAAAGAAAGTAACGGAAACCGCGACAAAACAGATGCCAGGGATTGGGAAATTCATCTTCTGGTGCGCTCGCACAGAAAATGCTGCCAGGCCCATTCGACCGCCAGCCGAATAAGTTGAACATGTCCGCCGCTGCTTTAGAGAAGAAGGACCGGCACGTACAGGGCCATAACTTTGGCAACGGAGACACAAGTCTACTGCGGAGAGTAAGACGCCCCACGCTGTGCTGGTTCCGTCTGTGCGGAACTGGGTCTGGCACAGAAAACGGACAATGCGGGAACCGACCAACACGCACAAGTTCGCGGGCCCCTGTCGTCACGACGGCCTGGCACAGATGAAACGGACACAGTGGGAACCGAACAAACCCTCGGCGGCGGGATTGATGGTGATGCACTGGGCCTTCGCCGAACCATTGTGCAGCCCCACAAGAGTGTGGCGCGCAGACAAGTCCTGTCCTCCCAGCCAGCATTGGCGTCACCAAGGGCGGTCCTTTGGAGGGCTCTCGGCGGGGAGGGCAGCTGCCTTGCGAATCAGCAGAGACGCGCGGGGCCCGGGGAGAAGAGGAGAGCGGACGGACCAGAGTCCACAGTCAAAGACTCGCGAGGGGAAATGCGGGGGGCCAGCGGGGGAACGAGAGGGAGAGATGAATGTCACGGAGACGGTGCGGGGCTGCCTGCAAAGACATTGCAAGAATGGCCAATCTCCTGTGGACTCGGCAACGGGTTCTTGCGGGGCGGAGCTTGCCCCGCAGGGGGGCACTGAACCGCGGGACTGGGGGGCATCGGCATAGCATCAGCGGTTCAGGGGGATGCCAGCCCATCCTCGGACGCGAAACCCTCGCGCGCCAAAACCGTCACCTGAGGCCCAATCCAAGAAGAGCTGATAGACCAGCTCAGGTGACCGGAAAGCGGTTCCCAATTTTCCCGCGTCGATTTTGTAGAGTAACGGTCTGGACGGGCCCGGGGTTCGCCCTCCAGGCGGCGGCAGGGGTGGCAACCCCCCTCACGCTCCAGACGCGGCGTCGTCCATAAACGCTTGGCTCAAGATGACCGCGCGCATGGAAGCAGACGAAAAAATAAAGGTGAGGAGCGAATCTCACGTGGAAGAAGGGGGTGGGCAACAGGGAAGACAGAAAGAGGGACACAAAGGAAGCAGGGAAGGAGGCAGAAGTAAGCCGGCAGAGGATGATGGCGCACAGCAGTGCGACGGGGGAGGGGCGAGTAGGGCAGAGCCTTGCCGTCGGCACTGACGACCTCGTCGGCCACGCGGC